>CP139509.1:349385938-349978438 GCA_021014915.2 Artemisia tridentata subsp. tridentata | reverse complement strand
AAATTTGATCAAAAACATACAGAACGCCAAATTCTGATTAATTAGATTACTTGAAAACGTTACACTATATATTTAGAAGAGTAGATAGACCCCAAAAAAAATCATTTTGAAACCTTTAATTATTGATGTCGATAGAGATTTTGAGTAGATAGAGTCCGCTGTACCGTATGATATGATGTGTTTGGATCCATTATTACTATATTTGGTACCATTCTCTAAAGTTTCTAAAATGTTTGAATTATTGGGTACCGCATTTATCAAAATACAAACTTCTAGTCGACGTCAAATCATCAACAAGGAGGTTGCCGATATTCCCATTTGGCCACAAGCGACCGATACCCCACATTCCAACCGACCGATCTCAATATCGGTCGGATATTCAAAAACAAAGTGATCGACCGATTGTTTCAGGTGGATTGCGTTCTGCCTAAAGTTACTCTACTGTCTTATAATTATTTTGTACTAAGATATTGTTTGTGTTTACACACAGAAAACATTATTGCACTTTTTAACCAATAAGATTTCATTTTTATATTTTGAAAGCTTTGTTATTAGTTAAAAATGGTGGACACTTATTTTAGAACATCATAAAATGAAAAGAGTAACAACAAACGGAAAAAGTATAAAATAAGAAGAATCCCAAAAAGATTTAAAATGCTATATACGTTTGGTTCCGACAGACCAATCACTGACTCGTGAATGTGGATTACAAAAAATAATTCAACCACAACATTAGTTACATTATTATGCTGAATTTCATTATTATGTGTGCTTTCATTATTAGACTACCGACAGTAAGGGACATGCAATCGATCAATCCCTCAATCTCAGTCGATCGCCCCTTGTGTGGCAAATCAATCGATTGAAAGTGTTGGGCAATGAGGGTCGCTTGGACGACCTCGATCGTTATTTATTTATTTATTTATTTATTTATTTATTTTTTGTGTAGTTATTAAATATAAAAGTTATTTTTGTAGGGTATTTTTTTGTAATGTAGGTCGCCTTACTGTGGCAACCAATCGCTGGAGAGAGAAAGCTGACGTGACAGATAAAATGAGGAGGATTGACCCTCATTACTGTGTTTAGCCTTATGGTGAATTGATATGCGTGTCCACTGTACCCTGATATGATATGTACGTGTGTTTTCATTATTATGGTGAATTTCGTAAAATTTATTATATTTCGGATAGTTTGATTATATTAAATGTTTGAACCAGGTACTACATGTATAAAACCATGGGGACAAAGTTAACATTAAGTCGTTGTAGAGGAGGTTACAAGATTTAGTTATCACGATCTACAATTTAATTGTTGGTTTGGATGACTTAGCGATCAGTCACCCTGATATAAGCTGGGCCAATAAAACATGTGCTGAGATAGACCTGGTGGTCAAGCCTAAACGTGACTCCAAGTGACATATACAACTCAAAAAGTTTCAAAATAAGCCAGAAAAAATAAACTTATAACATAATAAGCCATAAAAAGTGAACTTATGACATGTAAACTGTTGGGTTATGTAAAACCCAAGAATACGTAAAACATGATTTGGACACAAATTAACTAAGTGTTAAACTTAAACCGAGAACAATTCAAGTCACTGAGAGAACAGCCTCTCAGTGAGTCATCTTCAAGATGCTTAAGACGAATTCAAGAAGAAGGATTCACTTCTCAGGAAGGCGGTACTCCCTGAGTCGGACTTAAGCCAAAGAAGAAGATGATGGTTCAGTGAGTATTGGACAAGAACTCACTGAACCCCAGTCTCCTCAATAACAAAGTGATTGAAGACTGAGGAACCATAGCCTGAAGAAAAGGCGGGAACGATAGGGAAAAGATCTGAGAAGATAAGAGTGTAAACCCAACACTCTTCTCTTGTCAGATCCAACCTTCCCTATTGCGGCTAAAAGTCATGGAGTGTCAGCCAACAACTCCCAAAGTCTTCTTGGCCCTTTCCTATTGGTTCTTGGAAATGACGATTACTATTTGTGATTGTCAGACACGCAACCTCAACAACTTGTATTATATTTAATCACTCATACTTAGATTACTTGTGTATAAATAGATCAGATGTGAGAGAAGTTAAAGTGTGCTTTGTATATTTAAAGTCTTAAACTTTTACAAAGAAACTTCTCTCCTACAAAGAGTATACAACTCACTGAGATAGCTCAGTGGGTATATTGTTACTACTCAAGCAAAACTTGAGTTTCGATAGGAGACACCCCATACCCTTGTCTATTCAATCCCAAGTGTTTGTTCCGCAAAACACTTGGGTATAGATTCTTGGAATTATTTCTAATAAGAATTTAAACGTTGAAAAATATTGTTGTTTTTATACTCACGTTTTATAACTGTTAGAATTAATCCTAAACATTGTATTAGTCATAACACGAAATAGATTAACTTTCTAGTTAACTCTAATCGTGTAAAGGGAACAACAAGTGGCATCAGAGCCTCTGGTTTATAAAATCTTTTAAAATAACCAAGAGTGCTCTAGGTTTTTAAAACCAAGATCCTACTATGGCTGATATCAATGTACCCCAGCTAGTCGAAAAAATGGGTGGCAGCTACTCAGCTATTGCACCCAGACTTGAAGCTGGGAAATTTAGCAAATGGAAGAAGCGTATGATTTGCTATCTTACTGGTATGGAACCCTACTACATCACCTGTATCAGGGATGGCCCATTTGTCCCAAAGACTGCCACAGGGCTTAACAAGCCTGAGGCCCAATGGACCATTGATGAGAGGAGGGTGGTCAATCAAGACCAACGCCTGAAAAGCATCCTTATATCATGTCTTCCTGACGATATAATGGAATCAGTCATCAACTGTCTTACAGCCAAGCAAACTTGGGATGACTTGGTAAACAGCTTTGAGGGTCCCTCAGATACCAAGGAAAATAGGGTCATGGACCTTAAACTTGAGTATAATACTTTCAGGTCAAAAGACTCTGAAAGTCTCTCACAGACCTACACCAGATACAAAACTTTGATAAATGAATTATCAAATGATGGTGTTGTACTGACCAAACATGAGACAAATGTTGGCTTTGTCAACAGTCTTCCTGAGAAGTGGCTCAACTTCTCACAAGGCCTGAGGAATGCTAACCACATTCAGACCCTTGAGCTCCCTGAAATTTATGGGAAGTTTGTCTATGAAGACAACTTGATCTCAAGGAGATATCCTGACTCAAAAGCTTTTGAGTCCAAAAAGGCCTTAACCTCCACACCCATATCAACTGCTTTCTATTCTAATGGTGTTGTGCAGGATACTCAAGAGGATTCTGAAGAAGAAATTGATGAAAGAACTGATGAGGAATACCTGAATGATCTAAACTTGGAATTCCAAGAAAGGGCACTCCTTGCTAGTTCAAAACGTTTCATCAAAAGGAATCAGTCCAACTTTACAAAATCAAAAGCAAATGAGACCACTGAATGTTTTAAATGTGGTAAAAAGGGTCATTTTGCTAGGGATTGTTACTCTAAAACTATCTCAGAACCCTCTTACAAATTTTCAGGAACTAGCAAGTTTCAACCTAAAATGTTTCAGTCCACCCAACAATTCCAAAACAAGGGTCAAAAGGATTTTGAAACAAAATATAGGAATATCAAAGCTAAACTTGCACTTCTTGAAACTAACCCCATATTGTCTCAGGCTCCTCAAACATCTAAACCTATTCAGACAAAGAACAAAGTTTTAATAGCTGAAGCACATGATTGGGATGATGAAGAGGTTTCCTCAGATGAGGAAATAAGAGTTAGTGCACTGATGGCACTTTCAGAAGAGGATCAGGTGGCTGTGGGAAAAGGTCATGCTAGAAATGGAGAGTGGGTCAACATCACCATGAAGAAGGTAACAACTTTACTTTCTATGGATAATGATTCTAATTGGCAGTCTTACATGAATTATATTTGTGTTGATTTAAAGTTTGTTGAAGAACAAAGGCTTAACTTGCTTTCAAAATATAACAATATTGTGTCAGAATTGAACAAATGTAGAGATGAACTGCTTGTACTTAAGCAAGCCAAACTAGAAACAATAACTCTACAAATTCAGAACACTGAGATTTTGAAACAAAACCAAGTCCTTCAAACTGAACTTAACAAAGAAAAGGCCATTATTCAAAGCTGGACCAAGAAGAACCCTAAGGTTTTTGACACTGTGGGATTAATCTCTCAGAAAACCATTGGTATTGACCCTCTTATGGTTGATCCAACTGTGTGTCAAAATGAAATGAACTTTGTTCCAGCTGGCATATCTTTTGAGCAAGAATTACTTCCCAATTCAAATGACTGGATTGTCAGGGACAACCCAGTCAGTAAGTTACCAAACTTTGAGACTGGAAAGATCTTGCTTCCTGAAAGTCAGGCTTTGAAAAATATGCTTGGACTCACTGAAAAACTCAGTAAGCTTGAACTCACTGAACCACTCACTGAGTCCTTGGATGAGTCTGAATCAGAATCATACCCTCCACTTCCTCCACTGAATACCCTTCAGGGTGCTACACCTAACTTAGGCCTCCCACCTATGGTCTTCTCACCACACTCTCCAAAGGAGAGATCAGGAAAAGGAACAACCATCCTGAAGAGAGCAAACCTTGATGTCTCAGTAAATACTGATGACTCATCAACTTCAGTCCCTTCTGAAGTAACAACCCAAAGCCCTGACTCAAAATTTGATCAGTTGGCTGAAATGGTCAGGAAGCTAGGAGAGAAGATTGCATCTTCTGAGAAATCTTCTCAATCCAAGAAGGAACAAAAACCTACTTCCTCAAAGACCAAACCCAAACCCACAAAACCCCTGAAAAGATGTGAGCTATGCAACTATACAAATCATCTCACTGATGATTGTTATAGAGTCCTTTATTGCATGATTTGCAAAAAGGAAGATCACAGGACTTCTGATCATAAACAATGCTCAGTTATGTCAAACTTTTTAGGACTTAAGGCTCAGTGCCTGAACTACCCTTCTGATTCTAAGCAGAAACAGAAGCAAAAGGCCAAGCCTTTTCCACCCTGCCCTCTGTGTGGATTCAATGACCACCACCCTGAGGATTGTCAATATGACAAACATTGTGAATCTAGTGGAAGTTCCACTCAGAAATCCTCAGGAAAAGAGAAGGTCATTCAGTCGAGAAGAGGAATGAAACAATCCTCTCAGACTACTGAGGCTACCCCTACAACCAAATGCAAAACATGTGGTAGCTCAGTCCACTCAACCTCTGACCATGAATCAATTAATTCTTTCATAAAGACCTTCAATACCAAACCCTCCATGAAATGGAGTCCTAGAAAGAACTGACCTAGTTTACTATTTGAGCAGAAGCATGCCAGGGATCCTGTTTGGCATCTAGATAGTGGATGTTCAAGGAGTATGACTGGTGTTAAGGAATGTCTGCACAAATATGTGGAAGAACCAGGACCCAAAGTGATATTTGCTGATAATTCATCATGTCTCACTGAAGGTTATGGTTCAATAAACTGCAATGGTATAATCTTTACTAGGATAGCATATGTAAATGGTCTTAAGTATAATCTGATCAGTGTCAGTCAACTATGTGATGCAAAATACATAGTTCAGTTTGATGATAAGCAAGGAACCATCTTCAATGCAAATAAGGAAATTGTCCTCATTGCACCAAGAAGACAAGATGTTTATGTATTAGACATGTCCAGTCTAACTCAGGATGGAACTTGTCTCTTTGCTAAAGCCACTGATACACTCAACTGGCTTTGGCATAAGAGACTTACCCACCTGAACTTTAAAAACATTAACAATCTTGTAAAACAAAACAAGGTCCTTGGCTTACCATCTCTTGTGTTTTCTAAGGATAAACCATGCTCAGCTTGTGAAAAAGGTAAACATCACAGAGCATCCTTTAAAACCAAAACCAACTTTTCCATCAGGAACTGCCTACATCTTCTCCATATGGATCTATTTGGACCTGTCAGTCCAAGGTCTATTAACCATGAGAAGTATACTCTGGTCATAGTGGATGAATACTCAAGATACACCTGGGTATTCTTCCTGATCAAAAAGAGTCAGGCAGCTGAAACAATCATGTCCTTTGTCAGGAACATTGAAAATCAAAATGACATTAAGGTCAAACAAATTAGAACTGACAATGGGACTGAGTTCAAAAATATTGAACTTGAATGTTTCTGTGATGAGAAAGGTATTTCCCAAAACTTTTCCTCTCCATACACACCTGAACAAAATGGTGTAGCTGAGAGGAAAAACAGAACACTCATTGAAGCTGCTAGGACAATGCTATGTGGATCAGTCCTCTCTAACCATTTTTGGACTGAAGCAGTCAAAACTGCCTGCTATACACAAAACAGATCCATAATTGTCAAGAGACATGGGAAAACCCCATATGAGTTATTCAAAGGAAGAATCCCTGACATCAGCTACTTTCATGTCTTTGGGTGTCCTGTGTTTATTCATAATCACAAGGATCACTTAGGGAAATTTGATGCAAAAGCTGATGATGGATACTTCCTGGGATACTCACTTGTCTCAAAAGCCTTCAAAGTGTTCAACACAAGGAGACAGCAGACTGAGGAAACATTTCATGTTACCTTTGATGAGAGTACTGATGCTATCAGGTTCTCAACTGCCTCAGTAGAAGAGATAGGAATTGATAATTCTTCAAGATATCCTCCTGATGAATATCTGACTGAAAACAATCCTTCTACTCAGTATCAAGATGATGCTAATCTCTCCTATTACATAATTCCCCACAACCTACCTAACCCAACCATCACTGAGTTTGTTGAGACACACACACATACTGATGATATCAATCAGCCAGTTCAAAATACTCAAGATCCAAACAATCTCAGTGATCTGATAGACACTCAAGATCCAATCAATGATCATGTGTCTACTCCAGAACCAAACCCTCTACCCAATCAGGCCTCCACAAGTTCAAATCAGTATCCAGGACCTCAAGAAAGTTGGACTAGGTCTCAGGATATTGAACTTATCAATATTATTGGAGAGCCTACTGAAGGCATGCTCACCAGGAGCATGGCTGCTAGTCTAAGAGCAGCCTCATCCAATGAATGCCTATTTGTGGACTTCATTTCCACAATTGAACCCAAAAGTGTTAAAGAAGCACTTAAACATCCAAGTTGGGTTCAGGCCATGCATGATGAACTGGAACAATTTGACAGAAACAAGGTAATGACCTTGGTCAAATGTCCTGAGAATGTCTCAGTCATTGGCATGAAATGGGTATTCAAAAACAAAACTGATGAAAATGGCATAGTCATTAAAAACAAAGCCAGACTTGTAGCCAAAGGCTTTAATCAACAAGAAGGCATTGACTATGAGGAAACATTTGCACCAGTAGCAAGGATGGAAGCCATCAGGATCTTCCTTGCTTTTGCTACATACATGAACTTCAAGGTGTACCAAATGGATGTTAAAAGTGCATTCTTAAATGGTTCACTGAAAGAGGAAGTCTATGTTGAGCAACCTCCTGGATTTGAAAGTCATGAGTCTCCTGATCATGTCTGTAAGCTTAACAAAGCCCTTTATGGACTGAAACAAGCTCCCAGGGCATGGTATGAGACTCTCTCAGCCTTCTTAATCCAAAACAAATTTGTCAGAGGCAAGATAGACAACACATTGTTTATCTATAAGACAAATAATGATGTCATACTAGTACAAGTGTATGTTGATGACATCATCTTTGGCTCAACAACTTTCAAACTTTGCAAACAATTTGAAAAACTAATGGCAAAGAAGTTTGAAATGAGCATGATGGGAGAACTGACATACTTTCTTGGTCTTCAGGTCAAGCAGACTGATAGAGGAACCACTATCAGTCAAGAGAAGTATGTAAAGAATCTACTGAAGAAGTATGATCTCAGTGACTGTGCCTCAGTCAAAACTCCCATGGTACCCCCAAACAACCTTGGTCCTGATCTAACTGGTAAACCAGTAAATCAAACTCTCTTTAGAGGAATGATAGGATCACTGATGTATCTACTTGCATCAAGACCTGATATCCAATTCTCAGTATGTCTATGTGCCAGATATCAATCTGACCCAAGAGAATCTCATATCACTGCTGTGAAAAGGATATTCAGGTACCTGAAGGGCACTCCTAACCTTGGATTATACTATCCAAAGTGCTCAGGACTTGATCTCAAAGGATACTCAGACTCTGACTATGCTGGATGCAACATGGACAGAAAAAGCACCTCAGGCTCTTGCCAAATCCTTGGTGGGAAATTAGTCTGTTGGAGTGCTAAGAAGCAACAATCAGTTGCCTTATCCTCAGCTGAGGCTGAATATGTTGCAGCAGCTAGTTGTTGTGCAAATGTACTCTGGATGAAAAGTCAACTCAGTGACTATGGAATTCAGTATAAGATGGTACCCATCTTTTGTGATAACACAAGTGCAATTGCAATCTCAAACAACCCGGTTCTACATCAGAGAACAAAACACATTGATATCAGATATCACTTCATCAGGGACCATGTCATGAATGGTGACATTGAATTACACTTCATTCCTACTGAATATCAGTTGGCTGATATCTTCACCAAACCTTTGGATGAACCAACTTTCACAAGACTGAAAGCTGAATTAGGAATGTTGGACATAGAGAATTAGTCCACTGATTGATTCCTACCAACTGAAGTGTAAATTCTTATAATCTCAGGTCCCTGACTCAATGTGTTCCTCAGTGAATTATTTCACTAATCCTCATCCTCAGGAACTAAACCCAAGTTCCTGAATCCTTGTCTCTCAGGAATCATTCCATATTCCTGAACCATCAGTGACTAGTCCCAAGTCCCTGAAATACCTTCACTAAATGAAAAAATCATTCAAGACCCTGAAAAAGACATTAAATACTGACTTAAATGCTCTAAGTATCTAGTTAGTAAATGTCCGAGGTTGGTAACTGAACTTATATTTAATTCAAGAATATTTGTTCTTTTTGCCTTTCTGGCATACACCCAATGGGCCCCCACTTCCCAACTTGGCATTCAATGCCCTCTCTCACACAAAACACTGTGTGATGATGGAAACTCTGCAACTTCTCCTTTTGCAGAAACTACTCAACTGTTCACTCTGCCAATTGAAAAAAAAAAGGAAAAGTGGAGTGGTGGCATTTAATGCGGATCTCAAACATTTTATTCAAAATAACTTCCAATAAATATATTTTGATTAAATAAGATCACTCAAATACCAAAAATACCCCCATCTCCACTATCCTATAAATACCCATCCAAAAGAATACACACACACGTTTTTAGAAATTTATAAGCAAACTCTGCCCTTTTTATTTCTCAAACAAATTGTGTGTGTGTTCTTAGCATTAAGAAATATCCGACCATTTTTTGACCTAAACCCGATCATAAAATGGCTTCCTCTAATGCTATTACCACCGCCCCAAATGTGAGCTTCACAATGGAGGGCGTGGACCTGACCAAAAACAATGTGGTTGGAAATTTCCATTACCCGCAGCAATATGCGGGTTACAAGGATGTAGTTAAGTATTTACAAAACTGCTTCCTTGCCACAGCCTTTACAACCACCCCAGAAGTCATCTATAATGACTATCTCAGGGAGTTTTGGTGTACCGCAACGGCTACTAGCCCTAAGGACACCAAAGAGTCTATCATCACTTTCACTGTGATGAATGGAACTAAGACTCTCTCCCTGAACTACAAGACCTTCATCATGGCCACTGGTCTTAACTTTGTTGAGAACTTTGAGGCTAACACTACTGATCAGGAAATAAAAGCAGAAATGCTTTTCCTAGGGCCACATGATGTTAGGCGTCCTGGCGAGTCTCCTGAAGCCTTGTTGGCAAAGGCTCCAATAGTGAAGACATGGTTTCACCCTGTCTGGAGACTTATGATGACATTCATCATTCAGGTACTCGGAGGAAACAAATCCTCCACTGAGCAGTTGAACTCATCACAACAATTGATGATGTTCAGTCTCTTGGAGGGTAGAAAAATAGATATCGGAGGAATAATCTTCCGAGACCTCGTGTCAAAGCTCTCAGGGAAACATAGGCAAAGACATATGTCTTATCCTAGGTTCATTTCCGGTGTGCTTCAGGATCTTCTGGGTCCTGACTACTTAAGGTCTGACGATGAAGGTACAAAACCTGACATCTTGCATAAGACCAACTTTAGTAGTGACATTACTGAGGTACAACCGGTCACCCTGACCACCTACATGTTAACGGTGATTCAGGGTGAAAATGTATGCTCACCAGTTCCTTCACCAACCAAGAAGGTGAAGAAGAAGAAAGGGAAAGGGGGACAATCCAGTAAGGTGGTTAGACCTAAACCACTCGTCACTGAGACTGTTGCCTCAGGCACCAAGAAAGTTGTTGTGACCTTGACCTCTCAGACTCCCATACAAGAGACCACTTTGGCCACAAAACAAACGCCACCGGAGGGTGCTGAGCAATCATCCTCAGTATCCTCGGGCAAACCCTTTCCAAATGTCCCTTCTGACAAAAACAAGTCAGATGGGTCAGGAGCATCCACCCACTCACATCCTAATGAAGGCACTGATAAATCACAATCAGAGCCTGAAGGAGTTCAGGGTTCTATATCCTCGGTGGAGCAGTACTACTCCACTGAGAAGGGGACCCATACCCACTCACATCCTGCTAACGTCCCTGAGCAATCACACTCAGGGTCTCAGGGAGTTCAGGACCCTAAATCCCCAAAAGGACAGACCAATCCTGATGGGAAGGGGTCCATACATCTTCACAAGGAGTGCCTCATGATTCCACTGAAAAACACCCATTAGTGGATGAAGGCGCTCAGGGGGACAAAGACTCGGAGGGATTTAAACCACCCGCCGATACGGAACCCAAACCCACCTCAGGCATTTTTGTTCTCTCAGGAACTGATTCTAAAAGTCAGGCTGGGCAAACCCCCCCAGTTATTATGACTAGTCAGGCTGGTCAAACCCCACCAGTTATTATGACAAAAGAATCAGGACCTGGCCACAACGAAGGTGAGCCCTCTTCTGAGGGGGAGCCGGATTTACTGAAGGCTCCTTCTCTGGCTGACTATAAAAATTTGTTGGCTGATGAGTCAGAGGAGGAGATAGATTTTGGTGATGATGAGATCCCTGATGCTGAGGAGGAAATGGAAACACAAGTAAGCCCTCCTCAGCCCTCTGAGAAACAACATTCTTCACCTCATCCTGATGATCAACCAACCAGCTCTTCATCAACCTCATCATCATCCTCAGGTGCTTCAACCATTCCCAAGTGGTTGCAAAAGTATGACAATGCTCATCCGGCTTCTGAAAGACAAATGGCAAGAGTCCTTCGCAAAGCCAACGAAGGTCTTTACAACTCTGTTGCGGATGAGCTATGGGATAAGCACACTGAAGTGGCATCCTCCTATGCTGACTTCAGGGCTTCCGTAGAAGAATCTCGGGCAAAGATTCTTCAGGCCGCCACCCTCACTGATAAACAACTTGGCGACCTAAACAAATCTGTAGATGACATAGCCACTGGACAGCATCAGGAACTGTCCAACATCCTCAAGGCTATAGAATCAGTACAAGAACATCTTGCAGATGATCCCACTTTTGTCACAAGATTGGATGCATACTTAGCCTCTCAGGCTAACACCTCCACCAGCATAACTGAGCTTCTAAAGCTCCTTCAGGGGGTAGATCTTCAAGGATTAAGGACACAGCAAGAGTCCATTTCTCAGGCTGTTAATACATCCAAGGAGCACCTGATCAAAATCTCCTCAGCCTTTGAGCAGCTCTCAACAACACATAATGAGCTAGTCAAATACTACACCACCCAAGTATCTGAACTCACCACCCACCAGAGGGAAATGGCTACCGAACTGAGTGCCGTGAAGAATGAGACTTCTAAAACAAAGTCTATGGTTTCCAACATTTTATCCATTCTTCAGGCCTCTCATACTCCCCAACCTCCTCAGTCAGCAGGTGTCTCCACTGAAGCTCCGCCATCTGCTGAGGGGGAGAAAATTGATGATCCTCCAATCCCTGATCCCAATTTTGCTTTAGTGACTGTCCCTGAGACATCCACCAGTCAACCTCCTCCCATTGACAAAGGGAAGAAAATCATGGTGACTGAAACAAACCCTCCTCCTGAATCACTCTTAGTCAAGGCTTCTTCTGAAAGACGTGCAGATCCTGATGCACCATTCTATGTTGATTTAGAGGATGGGAGAAGGGTCTATGGGACTCCTGATCAACTGGCTGAAATTTTACACCAAGAAGAGCTCAGGAAGGAAAGAGAGAAGGAACTGGTACTCAACAGGTCTGAAATCTCTAAGGTTGCCAAAGAAGTGATCAAGGAGTCTGAGCAGAAGGACATCAAAGGGGACGAGTTTCTCAAGCTTCAGGCTGAAATCCTTAAGGAACACAACAAACAAGCCAAACTTAAGGAAGAAAAGAGGCAGAGGATTTATGAGAGGTATGTATGGCACATGACCAATACCAAAGGTGAAGGCAAAATAACTGACATCACCATTCACCCCACCAGACCTCTGAGCTTAACAATCCATAGAGGTCCAAGAAAGTCTAAACATCTTCCAACTGTCAAATTCTCAGACTATGGGTTAAGAGAATGGGATATGATGATGCCTATCCTAAGGAAGAAAACCGCAAGCAAGAATGCCCCAATCATCATCAAGTCACTGAGTGCTAAGTATGAGGAACTTGCAAGAGTGGCAAAGAGTCTGGGCATTAACCATGATGAGGCACTTGCTTCTCAGGGACTAACTATCCCTGAGTTTACTCAGAAGGTTGGGAAGAAAAGGAAAGCTGTAGCTATGGAGCCTGAACAATATATAGCTGCACTTCACTGCAATAGAGTTCCTCCTCAGGGAGTCAAATTCCGTCCCAACCTAGTCATTAAGGAACCTGAGTATGGCATCTTCTTTGTGGATGAGTTTGGTCAGGAAGCCTTTCAAAGAATCTCTGACATCGACAAAGTAGAAACAACAACACTCCTTGCTTACAAACTGATGGCGCTTAATATCAGGAGACCTGAAAATGAGGAGTTTGTAAAGTTAATGGATCAGTTGATGAAAGAACGACCTGACAAAGAGGTGTTGATGTCAAAGAAGGCGAAGCTAGAACTCATGGGTCTTGTTGAGGAACCATGAGTATTTTGTACTTAGAATAATAGGACATGTAATGATATGAATAAATTGATGAATGTTTTGCTATATCAGTATCCTTGTTTATTTTCTAGTACATTCAGTATGAGCAGAAGACTTTAGCTCACTCATACTGATCAAAACACTTAGGAATAATTTATATCCAAATAGGGGGAGATTGTTGGGTTATGTAAAACCCAAGAATACGTAAAACATGATTTGGACACAAATTAACTAAGTGTTAAACTTAAACCGAGAACAATTCAAGTCACTGAGAGAACAGCCTCTCAGTGAGTCATCTTCAAGATGCTTAAGACGAATTCAAGAAGAAGGATTCACTTCTCAGGAAGGCGGTACTCCCTGAGTCGGACTTAAGCCAAAGAAGAAGATGATGGTTCAGTGAGTATTGGACAAGAACTCACTGAACCCCAGTCTCCTCAATAACAAAGTGATTGAAGACTGAGGAACCATAGCCTGAAGAAAAGGCGGGAACGATAGGGAAAAGATCTGAGAAGATAAGAGTGTAAACCCAACACTCTTCTCTTGTCAGATCCAACCTTCCCTATTGCGGCTAAAAGTCATGGAGTGTCAGCCAACAACTCCCAAAGTCTTCTTGGCCCTTTCCTATTGGTTCTTGGAAATGACGATTACTATTTGTGATTGTCAGACACGCAACCTCAACAACTTGTATTATATTTAATCACTTATACTTAGATTACTTGTGTATAAATAGATCAGATGTGAGAGAAGTTAAAGTGTGCTTTGTATATTTAAAGTCTTGAACTTTTACAAAGAAACTTCTCTCCTACAAAGAGTATACAACTCACTGAGATAGCTCAGTGGGTATATTGTTACCACTCAAGCAAAACTTGAGTTTCGATAGGAGACACCCCATACCCTTGTCTATTCAATCCCAAGTGTTTGTTCCGCAAAACACTTGGGTATAGATTCTTGGAATTATTTCTAATAAGAATTTAAACGTTGAAAAATATTGTTGTTTTTATACTCACGTTTTATAACTGTTAGAATTAATCCTAAACATTGTATTAGTCATAACACGAAATAGATTAACTTTCTAGTTAACTCTAATCGTGTAAAGGGAACAACAATAACCTTATATAAATGGAAAAGTTTCAAAATAAGCTAAACAAAGTGAGCTTATAAAATATAATCCGAAAATCACATAAGACATAAGCCGCTATATAAGCTTAAACATACAACCCCCTAAGATTATAAAAGAGGTGGAAAATGTTACGTTATGTGCAAAAGGTTAATAACGGATATGATATAACCCCCTAAGATTATAAAGTGGGTTACACAAATGTATTCAACTTCAAAACGGTCACATGTAGTCCATTGTACCTGATGTGATATGTTTTGGTTCCATTATTACAACATTTGGGTGTGTTACCATTAATTATTGTATGTCGAATGTATTAACACTCTGTTCTTAAGTTTGTTTTTTGGATTAAAGTGATAGAAAATGAAGGGAATCAAAAAGTGAGCATGTTCTTAAGTTTTTTTTTTTTTTTTACTAAAGTAAAGTGAGCGTAAAGAAGGGAAATTGGTGGGTTTTTTTCACCCGCCCATATATGGGATGAAAACAAAAGAAACAAAGAACATTTATTATTTTAATATTTCTCGTACGTCGGTATTATCTTTTTCACTCATTCCTTTCCACCCAATTTTTTTTTTAGATTTCTTCCATGATATAATTTATTCATTCTATTCAAATTGAATACATGTGAAATTGTATTACTTCCTTTTCATTCTCTCATAAGAACATGAGAAAAAACACTAGGCATACTTACTTTCTCATCCATAGTCACATGGAACGCGGTATGTTCCGGTACGAGATCGAGAAACGGGAACGCGGTTCGCTAGGTCCTTAAAATTTGGTATGAAGTATTTTACCAGGGTGAATTACCCTTTACCCAAAAAATAAAAATAAATAAAAATTGGTACGAAGAGGGGTAGGCTCATTTCGGTACGCTCCGGTTCGCTTCGGTTCGATGTACTATATAATTTAGTACGATGTACCATATTATACTTATACATATATAGGTTTTAATAGGTATTTATATATTTTATATACATATTTATAAACTTTTATTAATTTTGTTATTATATTTAATATTTTTAATTATATATTTTATACAAAAGTTGCAAAATTTACATTGTGTATGCATTTAATTATTATTTGAGCAAAGCCAACTATTAATTATCATGAAAACAACATTGTTGGGTCAAATTAAATAATTTTAGCTGGCCCATTTACATAAGTTATTAATTGGGCCCAAAGAAAAGAATAAAAGGTAATAAGCCTTTTAGGGTAATAGACATATGCATCCTATTCTTTTATCAGCCGCTTTTCACCCTTTTATCTTCTTCTTCAACATGGTTCCACCGGAAAATTCGTCACCACGAAAACAATAACACCATAAATGCAATCAAGGTACAAAATCATACACAAGAAACGGAACGCGAAAACCAGCGATCCAGGTCGCGATCCCAAGCGATCCAGGTCTCGATTGTACCGCGTTTCGGTACGAACGATCCAGAACAAGGAACGCGGCATAGTTAGCGTTTCCTGTGACTATGTTCTCGTCCCTTTCTTTACTTTACTTTCTCTACTTTACCTTTCTTTCCAAAAAAATACTTGAGAACAAAGTGTAAATCTAATACCTACTAGAATTGGGTACTACATCTATCAAACGATGGTGACAAATATAAAGTCGTCATTTATTATCCAGGAGGTTAATTAAACCAAGATTCATTTGTTTCTGTTGGCAATTTAATTGTTACAGTCTCAACAAATTGGCGATATGACAAGTGATACGGGTAGGCCGGGCAGGGCCTGTAGAGGGAGACATAAGTATAGATTATAGAACTGGTATCAGGCCCAAGTGACATTTTATGGTTCAAACAATCAGCTAATTAATCTCACATAAACATACTTTACAAGTTTCATAGCAACATTAAACTAGGAGAATGATTACGAAAAGCAAATTGTGACCTCACAAGTTCAACTAAATGCTATGAGTGACTATCTACAATGATAATAACCAACTAGATTGACACTTTTAAAACCAAAATGTGTTGAACATATTGTGTGTTGCAAGTTGCAACCTTCTTTCTTTGTTGGGTTGTTGATTATGTGTGCTATTGAGGAAAATTGTGGCGCAGGTGTTGACGTGTTGTGCACCATAGATAAAACTTGACAAGTTTAATTGGAGGAGCTAAACTGTAACATATTTACTTAAAATTTGTACTGATAATGTCTACCACCACAAACTGTAAGGGTCAAAAATGTATTTGTGGCTAAAATTTTTGAGGGGCTACGACCCCTCAGGAGTCCGTCCCTGTTGTGCAAATTTCATAAGTTGTCATGTTTGATGTCAGGATGCATGTATATAGTAGTTGTTCAGCCATTGTGTTTTTGCCTATTTCATTGTTACATCCAGACGTGTTTTAGCCATACAACAATTTAGGAGATTAACGATTCATAGGGCAGGGATGGCTTTGGCCTTGCCAACATGCCAAACATTTTTCAAAAAATAATTATAATACATATATATATATATATATATATATATATATATATATATATATATATATATATATATATATATATATATATATATATATATGGTAAAGTTAAAATAAAAAGACAAATATCCGTACACTACATAAAAAGAATTTTTTTTTTTTTTTTTTTTTTAAAGTTCGCGAAAAAATCCAAAAAAATTCCACAAGATCGGGTATGTTGGTGCATAAAACTTTTGTGAAAGAAGTTTTTTTGATTTTGAGTTTTTATACGTTTTTTTTAATGCACAAAAAACGAATTTTGATGCGCAAAAAAATTTTGATGCACAAAAATTTTAACTTGTTTTAGTTAGATGCGCAATGTTATTTTGATTAAAAAAGTCAAAAGAACTTGGGTGCAAAAACGAATTTTTGATGCACAAAAAAGTGATTTAATGCACAAACGTATTTTTTCATAATTTTTTTTCGGAAAATATATCCACTTTTAGAAAAACTTCCTTCACAATTTTTTCATGCACCAACATACCTGATCTTGTGGAATTGTTTTGGAATTTTTGGAGAAAATTTTTGAAAAAAAAAATATTTTTACGTAATGTACGGATATTTGTCTTTTTATTTGATCTTTATCCTATATATATATATAATATTTTATTTTTCGTATACATTAGGAAGGAAATTACTGTACAAATTACCCTAAAATAAAAGTTTGGCCGGCCTTCCTAAAATGTAAGAATATAATAACACATTGGCCTTCCAAGAAATATGATCAAGTTTCAGTGTTTCACCATTGATCATTTTAACATATCCGACATTTATTTAGAAAGAGGTCACTAGCATTGCCTGTACCAAGATTAGCAGTTTAAAAGCAGTAAGTAGAAATCAAGAAGAGGGTCAAACTGAAGATATACGTATGAAATGTTGTCGTGGAGAGAAAACAGTGCCACAACCACTGCACATTGACACTTCGCTAACCACTTTGATATATCCAAGGTTCATCGCATCGCCAATCATGTGAATAATGGTTTTTTTCTTTTTAATGATTTTGGCATTTTGCTTTATGTATGCACGTTTATAACTGTGTGTTTTAATTAACAATGGTCAAACTAGTAAGGCTACCCCCAACGGGTCGGTCGACCAGTGGGTCCTTGTCGGTCGATGGGTCGGCACCACTGCAACCCAAAAGTCCTAGTCGGTCGGCGAGTGATTTTATTGGAGACTGGTCATACGACTGATTAAAATGCACATCTCAAACTTAAAAAAACTTTTTTATTTTTTAAAATAAACCCTTTTAACCTTATAAATACCCCCATTTATTTTATCATTTTATACACAATTTATATATAGTGTAAAAAAGATAGGTTATTATTTTTATTTTTATTTTAAAAAAGAAAAAATAAATGTCGGTGGTCTTACCGTGCCTAAAAGGTCGGTTGTAGGTCGTAAAAAAGAGAAATCTGAGATAGCATGAAAAATAAAGGTCGCAGGAGTCATTGATGGGGGTAGTAATCTCTCTTCTAACGGAGTTGTACTTCGAAGCAACACTCTCACTTTTGTTCTTTGGCATTTAGCCATTTACGTAATGTGTTGCTATTTCTTGTAACCAAGCATTTGGGATACAAGGACTCGATCTCATATTTTGTTTTATACTTCTATCGGTCTTTCTGGGCTATCAGCCAAAGAACCTCAAGTACGCAGAAATTTCCTACATAATTCAATTGATTCATAGCTCGTTACAAGTGAAAGCGATGTATTCGTTTTCCACCTGTGCGACTGTGATGCACTGATGCTTCACAAACAAATCTGTT
The DNA here is from genome assembly GCA_021014915.2 of Artemisia tridentata subsp. tridentata. NCBI lineage: Eukaryota > Viridiplantae > Streptophyta > Magnoliopsida > Asterales > Asteraceae > Artemisia > Artemisia tridentata. The sequence goes on along the minus strand of CP139509.1, from coordinate 349,959,951 downwards.
AATCTAGAGAATGTCGTGTAATAGTTGCTAGCATATGTTCTTTTAACCCTTAAGATGGCTATGTTTTCTATTAATTGATCTCTGTAGAGAGTTCGTATGTCGAAACAAGCAGAGGCGACTCTGAGGATTTACGTGCCCTATCTGAGCCGTTAAAAAATATGCCCCTTAAGAGGGTATTGATTTGGGTATTGGGCTTATAAATTTATTATGGGTTATAGGTTTTGTTATAAGATTAGAATTTAATTGGGCCCAAGTTTAAATGTTTAATACCTATTTAAAAAAATACATATAATATATACATATATATATATATATAGGATTTTTTTTTAAATGTGTCATCGCGTAAAACGGACCCTAGCCCGTTGGCCTCCCCGGCCCACCCAAGAGCCGCCCCTGGAAACAAGTTATAAAACAATGACGTATAAGGTAAATAGACAAGAGAATAATGTTGTGTGATTTTTATGATGGGGTGTAAGATGTATAAAACCAAAAATAAGCACATGGGAATGCGTAATGGTGTTATTGGCTTATTGCTCTATAAATCAACAAACACATACACACTGATCACTTCACTACTGGATGTTTATGGAGAAGGTGATTTAATTAAAGATGTGGAAGTATAATAATTGAAAACGAAAACACAAGAAGTGATCTGATTAGCTAGTGATGTTATCAATTGAGATGGATTATGAGACTAGTAGTAATGACAACCCAATATTTGACCAGATTACTTGGGCTATGTTTGGCACAGAGTTTATGGGGCTTATCAGGGCTTGAGCTTTTAAAATAAGTAGGCTTATAAAATAAGTCACGTTTGTCGCATAGGCTTATGGAGGCTTATGGCCTATAAAATAAGTCATAAGCCTCCATAAGCCCAAGCCCATAGAAAGGAGCTTATCGGGGCTTATGGTTAATTAAATTACTTAAATACTTTTAAAAAATAATGAATTATCACGCAAAAGCTGGAAATGTATATGAATTTAATTTAATGTATTTTTATTTGAGTTTACATTAATAAGCTTCTGATCCAACTAATTCGCCAAACAGCTTTATAAAAATATAAGCTTCAGCTTTCGGCTTATAATATAAGCCCCAGCCCAGCTCCATCCTCAGCCCTAGCCCCAACTCTAGCTCCAACCCCAGCCCCAGCCCCAGCCCCAGCCCATTGCGACAAACATACCTTTGATATGACCACTCCGCCACCTCAGCATCACATCCGATTCTCTTTCATAGACCAAACACATGACTCTAAGCCCGTAAGGCGACCTCAGTCACAACTAAAAATATACCACACAAAAATTAATTAAAAAAAAAACTTACAAACAAAAAAAGGGGAGACCACACAAAACCTTTACATTTGCAAAGGTCGCCTGGACGATCGAACCAAACACAAAATGGAGGTGGGACCGCGTCATCTGGGTCGCCGTAATAGGAGGGGGTGGGGGGGGGGTGTCCTCTGGGGTAAACCGACCGAGGGATGGGTCGTCACTACGATCATTCTGAGCTTGTCTATATAAGGTTAGCTTTGCCCTTAGCGTTACCAGAATCTCTCTAGTTTTGATATTATATATAAACAGATTTTGAATAAATGTGGCAAAATAGTTGGGTCGGATCTAGTTTGGGTCGCGGGTCTAGATGGTTTGGGTCTATACGTGTCCAGGTCTAGAACGGTCTTCTAAAAACATGGGTCTACATGTGTTCGGGTCTAGATCGGTTTTGGTCCGGTTAACAAGAAATTTTTTTCGTTTTTTTAGTAAAAGATAAAAAAAAAGTGATAAAAAAAAGAAATACCCGCTAGACCCGTTGGCTAATTATTATATAGTTGCACTTTCTATCAAATACCCAATTAGACATATTAATAATATTTAATGAGACCCAACTAAACCTATTTCCTACTAGATATGTACCAAACTAAACTTATGTTTAACCAATGAGTCTCAAATTGTTATCTCAAATTTTTTGACAAATAAAACGTATTACTTACGAACTGTTTATCCTTATGACAGGCTTAAGAGCCTATAAGATCCTTGGTCTAGTTAATGCACAAAACCACTTAAATCATATGTCATGACATATTCATGTGTAACAATACATATTCACTACGAACGGAAAATAAATTTTCTGTTAATAAACTGTCGGACAATTTCAGTATCTAGCAGTCTCTGAATGGTTTGAACATAAAATAACCTAAGTATAACATAGTCGCTGAGTAAATACTTAGCAAAGCTCCTTCTCGGTTCTTAAAGACAAAGAGTCTTTATTTCGGCGCCGATGATGTTCAACGTCTAAAGTATAAGTTCCAAAGAAGATGTCAGTTCAGTGAGGCTTGACAACACCTAACTAAACAATCCTCATAATCCAATATGCTAAGAAAAGATTCTCAAGTATCTACAAGGTCAAAGGCGGGAAATTTACAAAAGCAAAAAGGAATAAATCAAGTCTTCATAAGATTTAACACTTTTCTAGAGTTGGTAAAAAGGTGTAACAATTGTCAACAATATTCCCTAAATAAGAATACATCTCTTACCAAAATTAGAAATATTTTTCTTCTCACCTAACCATTAAATACATTCACGATTATTTACTCCTCAAATCGAACTTAGGCCGCTAAACTTTCAGCGAGTAAGTATAAGAACATACTTAAAACAAAATTTAGGTTTGTGTTTAAGTTAGAGAGACGATCACCTCAATTGTAATTCAACTAAGATCATTATTCTACAAACAATCTTTGTCAAATTCTTTGTTCTATTTTTAATTAGAATTTAAATGTTGAAAAACATCTTGTGTGAATCTTGTTAAATCTATTTTTTACTTGTTCTTGATAAAACTGTTTTAATTCAAATCAGATAACATGAAAAGTGATTGTATTACTCATATTTTATTTTAGAATCACTTTAAAGGGAACGACATAAAATCATAAACTAATAACTAGCTAAAATACAACGCCAAAAAAGGTGATGGAAGAACACAACGCCTTAAACACTTGCACCTAGATTAGCCCATTATGCTAAATACCTTTTAAGAAACTAAAGAAACGTAACCTTTCCGAGATATCAAAAAACACGAACACGTAATACACGTATCACACCACATATCACGTATACTCGTTTTAGAAAAACACGAACACTCTGCAGCAAATCCATATTAAAATTTTCTTGTGAGTTTCTTGTATTTTCTAGCTCAAGTTATGTACTTATTTTGATGAGACTTGGATTGGTAGTGCCTTTCATTTATGGCTCTTTACGAACTCTTACTTAGTGCCTTTCATTTTCGCTTCAAATGTCTCCCATTTTATGCTCTATTTGCTTTCCCTTTAATTTGTTTATACATGTGATCAGAAGAGAAAGATGAATTTAGTATGTGGATTGTGGAAGCATATTTATACCAAGTTAAATAATGCTTAGTAGACTTATAAATTTTAGATTGCCACTCTCAACACCTTATAGAATACTTTGGCATAGTGTAAGTAGCGCTTAGTGTCGAAAATGATGACCAAGTAACTTCCATCACTCTAACATGACTTGCTCACCAAACATAAACCTTGGTATGCGTAACTATGCGCGTTTAACAAATTTACATCATCAGGTCGCACGGGAAGGGGGAGGTTGCTACAAATTTGATCAAAAACATACAGAACGCCAAATTCTGATTAATTAGATTACTTGAAAACGTTACACTATATATTTAGAAGAGTAGATAGACCCAAAAAAAATCATTTTGAAACCTTTAATTATTGATGTCGATAGAGATTTTGAATAGCTAGGATGATCCTTTTGAACACTATTTTTTTCATGTTATAGATACAAAAAATGAAAGACGCAACAGGCCCACTATATATGTCCTGTCCTTCCTGGATTCCTGTCCGTAGTGTCCGCTGTACCGTATGATATGATGTGTTTGGATCCATTATTACCATATTTGGTACCATTATCTAAAGTTTTGATCTTCTAAAATGTTTGAATTATTGGGTACCGCATTTATCAAAATACAAACTTCTAGTCGACGTCAAATCATCAACAAAGAGGTTGCCTATGTGCTATTGCTTATACATGAGGTAATTTAACAGAATAATTGGTTTGTAATTATTAAACGTAACTATTTCATACAGTGTTTTATGCTAGGTATAACGATTAAAAGATAACTGTTAAGTTAATCTAGCTCAAATAAGCACTTCGAAATAAGCAGAACTTTTATTCCAAATTACACAAATAAGCAAAAACAGAAACATATTATCTATTAAAGGTACTTCAATTCCTTTATCTACTTAAAAGTAAGCAACCCATACACCCTCTAAGTGTTAAAGGGTGTTCATCGGTTCGGTAATCGGGTTGTTCGGTTTATTTGGTTCGATTAGTTCGGTTAAAAAAATTTCTGAGTCAAACCGAACCGAACTAGAATTCAACCAAACCGAACCGAAAACTGAATTTGAATTCGGTTCGGTTTTCGAGTTGACCTGAATAACCCAAATTACACCATTATATTCTTTTAAAAATTAATTATATAGATTTTTGGCAAATAAAAATTATTTCAAGAATAAACAGTGTTTTCTTATATTAGGATAAAATTTTAATAGTTTTTTTTATACATAGATATATAAAAAGTATGTATATTTATGTAAATTCGGTTTTTGGTTCAGATAGCCAAAACTATATCGAAACCGAAAACTGAATTTTTAGTTCGGTTCGGTTCGGTTATAAGTTTGGTTCGATTCGATTTTGGTTTACGGTTTATTCGGTTATTACGCAAACAATGCACGCCCCAAAAGCGTTGTCAAATTATTAATGAACTAATGATAGACATAACAATGGGACAATGATTCAGCCCAAGACTGTAAAGCATGTGCAGGGACATAGACTTCGTAGCAGGCCCAAACATAGACACACGTGATTAAACATGTTGTAAATAAAAGCATAATTTATACAGTAGCAAATTTAAGCTGAGACAATGATTACAAAATTAGAGCAATGTGAGCAAGATCACTAGTTCGAGTAACTATTATAACTGATGATCCACCCAAGACTCCGCTAATAACCAACTAATTTGACGCTCCCAAAAGCTAAATGTGTTTCTCATGTTTGATGTTATTCATTGCCTACTAGCTGGTCAACCATCTTGTTTTTTGGCTATTCCATCATTAGATCTACACGAGTTTTGTGCTCTTGAATCTTGATAATTTGACATTACGTCATTTTGATTCACGCCTAGTTTATATATGTGGTAGTGTCGGCAAACAATATGCCAAGGAATCGCCTAGCTAGGCCGGAGAGAATACAACGCCCGTCCTATTTTTACCCTTTTCTAACTATTTTATAAATAAGTCTGACCACAAAGATCGTGAGATGAAAACAATTGGGTTCATTGTACCTCTGATCGTTTGGATAACTGTAATTAAGTTTTGCCCTAAATAATTTTTTCGTGCTCCGCTTTGTGCTAAAGATGATTGGTCAGCCATCCAACATCCCTCTCCTAGACGTGAAGCGTACTTTCACATAATACTTGGTCTCATGTTGTGTTTCGTCGGTCTTTGTGGGCTATCAACCAAAGAACCGGCCTCATGTACGCGGAAATTTCCTGTATTAATCAATTTCAATTGACCCAACTCTTTTCTTTTCTTTTTTTTTTTTTTTTTTGAAACAGCAATGATATTAAACAAGGCGGAAAAATCAATTGACCCACCTCTCTTTATAAGGATACGATTCTTATTATTTTTCCAAATGTGTGAGTGTGACGCTCAACAAACAAATTTGTTAAATTAGAAAATTCCGTATAGTAGTTGCAAGTGTGTATTCTTTAAACCATATAAAATGGTTAAGATTCTGTTTATGGATCTCTATAGAGAGTTCATATGTCGAAACCAGTAATAAAACAATGACGTATTAGTAAATTGACGAAAGAATAATATATGTTGTGCCATTCGGATGCATGATGAGGTAAGAGGTATAAAATCAAAACTTTGCACATGGAATGTGTGATGGTGTTGGGTTATGGCTTTAGAAATCAACAAACACATACACACTTTAACTGTATTGGTTGTTTATGGGGAAGGTGATTTTGATAAATAATGTGGAAAATATTAATTGAAAACGAATCCACCTTAGTACCATATTAGCCTACTCCGATACGCAGTAGCTTCAACCAGCACTGGAACCTCGGATAGGGGTGTGCCTTCATCCACATAGTAGTAGCGATAACCGCTACTAACATTAGTTTAGCTCCTGACTCTATCGAGAGTCCCTTTAGCCAAATAGCCTCCTTTGCAGCCTCCGTAAGTGTCATATACGCCGCTTCAGTTGTTGACAAAGCCTCCATGTGCAGCATCATAGCTTCAGAGCTTCCTGCACATCCTTGTATCATAAACCCGTACCTTGTGATTGATCTACCCATGACAGTGATCGATCTACCCATAGCGTAGTCAAAATCCACAAAAACCTGTACGTATGTCTGTAATCCACGATCAGACCTATCCAACATACCCACATCTACAGATGCTATGTCAGGTCTCGTGCAGACCATCTGATACTCCAGGCTTCCAACCGCATATGTATATGATCACTTACCATTCTTTTCCACATCACAGTCCCCTGATAGACTACCCTCCAACGACAGTATGGAGTGTCCCTCCAACAAAGTCTGTACCAACTTACCGTTGTGAAACCTGGACTGTGACCCCCTCAGAGTATTACCACTCTGATCCCTGATGATCTCCATACCAAGTATATTTCCTTTTGCTTTATCCAGCAATCCCTTGGTATCCCAGATCTCAGCCTTGCATCCGCAAGAAAATACCATACTATCCATATAGAGAAATAGATGTATGAACATACCTGGTGTATACTCCCAGTAATAGTTGTGTCTGTCGTCACTGCTTTCCCTGCAACCGTTGCTGAGCACACACACATCTGACCGAGTATCCATTTCTTCTTTCAATCCAGTCTTCCACTTGGAAATCACCTCACAAGCAACTGTATTATTGAAAGTCAATGACTCGTGTGCGTATATCTTCTCCACTGCAGCAACTGCAAAAGCATCCTCATTACTGTTTTCTCTATACCTGTATAGTTCCCGTGCTGAGTGTTGCTCCCTATCACGTGCTGAATGATAGTCTATTAAATCCTGAGTTTGTACTTCCTGTGAACCAGCTACCTGACCGACATTCCCCTGAGGTTCCACCTCAAATGTATGATCCCTAAGCGGTTCCACCTCAAACTCAACTCCCTGCAACACATGCACTGAACCCGTACCTACACCAGAACCAATGAGAGTTTTCTTGTATTCCTTACTCTCATTGAAATCCATATTCCTGTAAAGCACTACCTTTGAAGTAACGTCATCAAACCTCCAAAGCTTATTACCCACTATACCTTTATGGTTTCCCAGGAATATGCACTTGACCTTAACCGGTTCAAGCATCCCTTGCTTATTACTAGCAAGCCAACCAAAAAACCCTAACATATCTATAGGCGTCTTGAATCCAATCGCTGATGATGGTGACCTGTTCACTAGATATGTAGACCCGGTTGTATCCTCTACCCAAAAACCTTGGACAGACCAGACTGAATCAGAAAACAATGTACCTTAGCCAAGAGTGTCACGTTCATCTTCTCAACCAACCCATTCTGTTGTTGTAACCCTGCAACACCCAAATGTCTGGCGACCCCACTCTTCATACATTGTTGTGTAGACCTCTGATTACAAGACACAAGAAAATTACCTTCCTGATCTTCCTTCCAGTCTGAGATTCTCCTAACTGCTTCCTACCCTTCAATGTCTTCCCGGTCACTGCCTGACCGTCCAGGGTATATACGCAATTAGTCTTCCTTGTTCCTGATAAAACCACCAGTGAACCCTTTATAACCTTGATCTTGCCCGACTGCATCTTCATGGTAAAACCCTCTTTTTCAAGAGTACCCAGCGATATCAAGTTTCGCCTTAATTTCGGAACATACCTGACGTTATCCAAAACGAAACTTGACCCATCCCTCATCTGTACTTGAACCTTACCCGTCCCATGTACACGGCATTCCCTGCCATCACCTAGCAGTACATTGCCACCGTCATACTCCTTAAAATCAAACAAGTAATCTCTCCTGTATGTCATATGGTATGAGCCCCTGAATCCATGATCCAGTCCAACAGTTGTTCAACACTCATAACCATCATAACATCAGCATTGTCATACCCATCAGCTCCAGAACCGGATACCTGATATTCATTCCTGACAAAACCTTGAGATTTCTTGTGATTATACCTGGGACAATCCCTCTTCAAATGCTCCTCAGACTAACATATATAACACTTGAGTCTGCTGCTTCTTCCCTGTGACTTTGACCACGCACTACCTTTACCCTGCTGCATATTACTTTGATCAGTCTTCCCCCTCACAAACAACCCTTCACCACCATCAACCTTTGCTCCCGTCATCTTCTGAAGTTCCCTAGAATGAAGTGTCGCGAGCACGTCTTCTAGCTTCAAAGTATCCCGACCATATAGCAAAGTATCCACGAAATTATCGTAAGACGATGGTAAAGATGTGAGTAATAATAATGCCTGATCCTCATCCGATATAGCAGCATCTATAGCTGCTAAGTCACCTTCCAGCTTATGAAACTCATCAATATGTTCAGACCGACTCTTACCCGGATGCATATGAAAAGTATATAACTTCTTCTTCAAGTACAAACGATTAGCTAAAGACTTTGTCATGTATAAAGTCTCAACTTTTTCCAAATCCCCGCTGCAGTCGTCTCCTTGGTGATCTCCCGTAGGACCCGATCACCCAAACACAAGATCCCTTTTGTGAATTTTCTTACACAAAAAACCACAATCTAGCAAAGTTACTAGTGTGTGAAAAACTCTTGCTTTATCGATATAACCCTAAGATTAAACCTTCTTAGAAATCGATCAAACCAAGAAACCCTTCAAAAACAAAAACTTTCTTACTCAAATATCGATTGAACCTAGGAATCAAACCATCCAACAAATCGACAACCCTTGAATCAAGAAAGTACCTAACGATTTTTGAAGTAACCCTTGTCGTACTTTATTTTGCAAAACAGATTTCTTGTAACCTAAGAAATCTTGCAACCTCGACAAGTCTTGGACTTTCTTTTCTCCAACCCTTTGTTTATTCTGATAACCTTGTGATGTGGACCTCACAACACCGAATTAAACAAAGTATCCCGTGTGCTTTTAAAACCCTTGTCGACTTTCCTTGCTATACCTGAAACTTGCAACCCAAATTTCCTAGCAACACGACAAGAAAATCCTTGAAGCTGCAAACCTTTGTCGAATATATGCATGCAACAAGCAATTCTTTAGTCACAATCTCTCACATGCATGCAACAAGCAAGCACCTTGGCACCTCACGTGCATGTAACAAAAAAGTCTTCACGTGTATAAGAAAAAGAGACATTTTTCACTAATGGTATTTTTTTTCCTTGTGCTCTGTTTGAAAAACAACCGCCAAACACACCGTCTTGCTTGAACCCAAAAAAACCCTTGAAGCTTGAAATTACCGTGTCGATATTAAACCTTGCAAACCGATTCTTGTAAACCCAAAAACCTTGCAAAAAACCAAACAACAACAGCAACCTTGTTGATCTTTAATAACCGACAAACCCTTGAACCTTTTCTTGTCACAAAACCTGGACAAGAAAACCAAGCTTCAAGGAACCCTTTTCTGTCAATAGATAACCTTTGTGTAGAACAAGCAACCTCGACACCTTTCGAGACTTCAAAACCGAAAATCCCAAAGAAACCTTGTGCCGAACTTCTGTTGGAAAGAACTACCGAAACAGGAAACACCTTTGCTTGAAGTTCTTGTGTCTTTGCAAAACCAAACTTCCAGCAATCCCGACACCTTTTGAAGTTTAAACCTGAACCTCAAAGAAAGCCTTGTGTCGAACTTCAGTTTTGAAAAATCCTCAAAACTGAACACCCTTTTTGCTGCCCAAAACTTGATCGCAAAACATACCCTCACAACAGTCGACCTAGAAACCAAACGCCCCCGAACCAAGCTCTTGATACCACTTGTTGTAAAACTCAACAACAAACCTGGAATCTAGAATGCGGAAACGACCTTGTGAAGTATACTCGACACACACACAAACGTTATATTGACTAGAAAAGTAAAGACCAATGCACAACACATAATCTTGTTCCCAAACGATTATGTTATATATTGAGAACGAAGGAAAAGAAAAACGGTACAATAACCCCTCCCCCCTCACCTCTTTATTGTAGAGATGAGGGGGGAAGAAAACTAACCCTAACAAGAGTTGAAACCGGCTGTAACAAGGAGGATAAGAGACTCTTGAATGCTATATCTAAGCCTATCGATGATACCCTATTTATAATAGTTTATAGTCGGCTGCAATGCATTGCATGAAACCGACATATACTTTCCTATTTGACTACAAGAACAAAAGTTACACAATGACCCCTTAGACTTAGTAATACTTGCTAATATGGATACTATAATATTAACAGAAAACAAAAACAAAAGAAGTGGTTGTGGTTCACAAGAACAATGCATGGCAAATGCATACTACTAATAGTAACGTGGTTGGTTGGACATGGACCCAAGGTTCAACCATATCCTAGCCCACATGTTGCAATGTATCATGCATTTAGATGTAGAAGTGCACTTCAGATTGATACCACAATTTTCCGCGTCAATTTTGCATTGTCAACATTTCCGCTAATATCATCTTGCGTAACAAATCAAAATGAGTTGGAGTCAATATTGTTTTATCTTTTAGAGGAATTGATTTGCACACTCACACTTACTATGCGTTTTTGGGATCTGCGTGCTCCTTGGTTAGAACCTTTAAGGGGTCCAAACGGGTTGGACTTTTGATTGGAATACTCAACTGTATGCATTACAAAATTATACAATGCTTACAATGTGCTTTAACTGCTTGTACAGTTGTGATTGAACAAATATTCGTCAACCAAGCCTTCGATGGTGATCAAAGGAATAATGGGGTGTTGAGATTGCGCCAAGCTTGTTCTTAACCTGAGAATAAGAAATACAAAGACACTACGTTAAGTGATTGCGCAGGGGTTGGACCCTGCGAACCACCTCCGGCGTGCGAGTAAGTATGTGTAATGGTAATGTAGGTCGTAAATTTAGAGAGTGAGGTTAACTTGAAAATTACTTACATTGTTCTTGGCCCGACTATGCTATTTATAGGTGAGAAATAGGACATAGTGGGCGGTTGCACATAGTTCGGAGATCATGGGGGCGTCCCATGGAAAGTGGTAACCGCTAGGGCTTTGTAGCCCACGATCTCTGTTTTGGCGGGAAGCCAAAGGATAGAGGAGACGTGGGTTTGACCAGGTCTGGATGATCCTTCGTGTTAGTCCCTTCGTCAGGAATACCCCGAAGGGCTTAGGGCTTCGATTGGCGGATTCCCACATGGTAACCATTCGCAGGCGAATGGTTTTACGCCAATGAAACGTATTAGGAGGTTAACCTGGGCCTCCGAAGGGAGGGCTTTCTACAGGCTCGAAGGGGAGTCCTTCGACCCGTTAGGAGGGTACATCATCAAGCCCCCCAGTCGAAGGCGATATATACGTACGAGTATAAATTGCTTTCGACTCAAAAAATCTGCTACACTCTATCCCCTCTGTCACAAAGCCGAACGAGATAAAGATAAGTGTTTAAAGAAATTATGCGCAATAAATGCGGCTAATAACTCTCCACCTACTACACCCTAGGCTGCAGCAGCTACTATATCGGTAATTTCAAACTTCTTTTCAAAATTGAAAAATGGTTTGGAATCCGTATTCTACTCAAAGTCTCAAACTATGAGTACACGTGGACGGTTAGGGTAAATTTCCAATAAATATGCATAAACTCTTTCTAATCCCTACTTGATCATACTTTTTGGTTGCGCCCATAATACACATACACAGTACGGTGCTTTGTGCTTCTTCAAAAATTTTAAGGTAATTATCCCACCTCGTTCTCATTGTTACAAATACGATATGAGTATGGCAGCCAAAAGGATTATCAGGCAGCAAAAATGTTCCTTATCGGAACAGGCTTTAATGGAGTTTTTAAGGAAATACCCTATGCCCAAAGAAGTTAAAATTATGTTACCAAACGAAAACCAAAGTATCTTTGATGCCCCTGCTGGATATGTTGGGTTGTATGTTCATGCTTTTACGGAATCCAACTTTAGGATTCCTATTCATCCACTAATCTTAGAATTTTTACAGTATTATCAAGTACATATCTCTAGGTTGAACCCGTTTGGCCTGGCTAAACTAACCACCTACATTGTTGTATGCAAAGCTTATGGCTATGAACCCACGCTTAACGTGCTTAGAGGTTTTACCAACCTTTGCCCTGGTGGTGATTGGTTAACTTTAGGCAAAAGAAGTGAACCTGATGTTCCCTGTTTAATAACAAAACCTTTTGCCAACATAAGAAAATGGAAAGGTTTGTTTTTCTATGTGCAAGACACTATCATACCTCCCCAGTATCCAGCGTTGCTAGACAAAGACTTTCGTTTTGACGAGAAACGTTTTGATGATCCTTTGCCACACTTCGTCAGAAGCTATCCCCTTTACCAACGTCTTGAACGTCACCCATTTGACGTGCAAACTTTTCCTGAGCCGATACTGTTTATGGCGGGGATTGTAGATCATTGGGAAGGCTCTCCGCTGGAACCTGCTATAATCTGCAATGGGAAAAGTATGCGTATACCTATTAAAATAAAGTAAATTACTTATCTGATGATATTTATCTCTTCTCGTTGTATCTCTGTAGGGATGGCATTCAGGAACTTCGTTGTGGCTCGTGGTGTTAGAGAAGTTAGTTTTGTCCCCAAAGAGCCAGAAGAAACAAGCTATGGGGTAGGTTCTCCATCTATGTCAATTGAGAATGACAAAACCCCGCAGTTTGTGGAAACTGTTGCAGATTCCGATGACCCCCTTATCAAGGAATTTCAAACGAGGCTCGCAAGGTCCTCCGGTGTTTCAAGCAAGAGAAGTAGTAGAGCAAAGGCTGTCATGTCTGTAAGGAGTCCTCCAAAGAGGAAATTAGCCCTTCCCAGCCTTCCAACGAGAGTTGTGAAAGCCAAAGGATCACCCTCTAAAACTTTTATACCCACTCCTCTAACGATCCCTTGTGATCCTACTCCAAGTAAGCTAGCATCTTTCATGCGTATCGAAAGCCATTCGCCATATAACTTGTGTTCTATGCTTTTTCAGGCCTTCCCGATGTTGTGGAACTTCCTACTGCACATGCCTGTCGACAATTGGTTGACAAAATGACGCCTACCAGCTGGAAAGGAGTTTTGAATAACATGTCTATTGAAGAACTCTGCGATTTTCACTCCAAAAGTTACGCTAGGCAGGTTGTTTTGGGTAATCATCTTAATTCGCGAATAAGGGAATTAATGCAAACGTTGTTGGATGCGAGGGTAAAAATGGATGCTATTTTATCTAAAGAAAAAGCTAAGGATCAGGGATATGATAAGTTGGAGGCTAAGTGTAAAGAGGTGATGGAGGACTTTGAGAAGAATCCCTTCGTACGAGATATGCGGGTCAAAATTAACAGACTCGAAATCTAACTGAAAGAATCCTAGGAGAGGTGTAATAAATTGAAGGTTGAGGAGTCCAAAGTTTCCATCTATAGAGCCCAAATTGCCGCGCTTGAGTCTAAATGTACAAGCTTGGAGATTGAAAGGTCTAGGCTAGCTGAGCAGGAGAGTAACGTGGTTGATAAACTCCATGATCTTGAATCCCAGCTGCAAATCTTGGAGAGGGACCGAGCTGAGGTAGTTTCAAGAGTTGTTCCTCATGTTGCTATGGAATTGTATCGTAGCGATGAGGTAGGGGAAGTTATTGGGAGGCTTGTGAACGCAGCCATCTTCTACGGAACGTGCACCGCCTTGGAAGAAGTTGCCAAAACAAAGAAACCCGTTGTTCTGTCGGAGGTGTCTTACTATCGCCCCAATTCGGAGCGAGAGTTTGATGAAGCTGGTGATGCTTTTATTTCAACAAAGTACCCATATCTTTCCGAAGTGACCAAAGATCCATTGGCTTCAATTGAGGAGCTGTTGGCAAAGAAGCCTATGAAGATCCAACCTTCATCCTCAACAAGGAAATCCAACTCTGCTCTACCTTGAAATGGTCCCCACCATGCTATAATTTTATCTTTTATTTCTGTTTGAACAATTTATCTTTTGTGTCGCTGGGCTTCGACCAGTAACTTTAGACAATCGTCCTTTTTGTGACTAAGACTTCACGTAGCCTTTGTTCGTCATAATTTAGTGGAATATGTCCCACTCTTTTGGTCATGTTTATCTTCTCTTACGCTTACTTCAAGAGCGTACACATACAACCTAAGGTTATAACCTTATTGTGTGTATTTTGGACCAAGATTTTAAGCAATCGTATAATTTGATTGCGACAGAGGGTCGCGACCCACTCCGCCTTTATCCTTAAGTAGCAAAGGGCTTTTAATACCCTGAGACTTCATAGGAAAGTTAATGTGAATTATACTGGATGTTACATATATACAAGGCTTGTGCCTTGCCACATCCTTCGACATTGAAACTTTTACACTACTTGGCTGGACAAATCTTTGTTGTAAAGAACGAAACAAGAGATTTGAGGGAAATGCGTTATATCATTAATTGGGTAGGGAGGATTACATCATTTTAAGAAATGAATACTAGGACACCTACCATTAATGCTTCTTTCCCCGAATGAGAAGAATGCGTTACATGAAATTTGAAAAACAAGATGAGTAGTAAGTTTTATATGTAAAACTTACGAAGGTTAGTACCGTTCCAAGTTCTATCCATGACTTCCCCTTTAAGTGTTGCGAGCTTGTACGCGCCATTGCCGTAGGCTTCTGATATAACGTAGGGTCCTTCCCACGTTGGCCCTAGTTTTCCTTCGTATTCAGCTTTGCTTGCGCTATTCAGACGAAGGACATATTCACCTGGCTTGAGCGTGGAGGGTCGAACTCGGCTGTTATAGTACTTTTCAATCTTCTGTTTGTGGGCAGCCTCCCTGATCGAAGCTATTTCTCTTCTTTCTTCCAGAAGATCAAGATTTTCTCGAACCTTTTCATTATTTGTCCATTCTTCAAAGTTCACGATGCGTTCCGTTTCGATGCTTATTTCAGAGGGTATAACAGCTTCCGTTCCATAGGTGAGGCTAAAAGGAGTCTCCCCGTGGCTTGACTTAGGGTGTGTCCTATGTGCCCACAAAACTTGGGGCAACTCGTCTACCCACCCATGATGGCTTCGTCCCAATCTCTTTTCGATTCCTTCTATGATATCCCGGTTCGTAACTTCTACTTGCCCATTACCTTGGGGATGATAAACGGAAGTGAATGACTGTTTGATCTTAAGACCTTCGCAGAAGGTTGGGAACACCCCTTCGGCAAACTGCTTTCCATTGTCGGAGATGATAATGTGAGGGACACCGAAACGACAGATTATGTGTTCCCATACGAATTTCTCCATATGTCTTCCTGTCACTGATGCCAAGGGCTTTGCTTCAACCCATTTGGTAAAGTAGTCTATGGCTACCACCAAAAACTTTACTCCCCCTGGAGCAACTGGAAGGGGTCCGACTATGTCAATTCCCCATTGGCAGAAAGGCCATGCTGACGTAACGGAGGTCATGTCTTGCTTAGGCATTCTTGGGACCTTGGAATGGATCTGACATGCTTCGCACTTTTGTATTATTTCCATGGCATCCCTGTGCATGGATGGCCAATAATACCCGAGCTTCATTACTTTTGAGACAACGGAGCGAGGGCCTGCATGTAACCCGCAAGAGCCTTCGTGAACTTCGTATATGATACTCGAAGCCTGCTTTGGCCCCACACAACGAAGCCACGGTGATAAGAAGGATTTCCTGTATAGATTATCCCCAATAAGTCTATATTGGGGAGCCTTTATACGGACCTTTCGAGCTAGTTTAGGGTCTTCTGGCAAGATGCCGCTGATCAAGTACTCCCTAATTGGAGTCATCCAGTTGGTGCCCTCCTCAGTTACAATGTCTGAAACTTCGCCTTGTTCGATTGACCTATCAGCCAATACTTCTACCAGAACCTCCTTTGTTAAATGAGCGAACGCCATTGACGCCAATTTGCTTAAGGCATCTGCTTTCTTGTTCTGATTCCTGCGGACATGTACTATATTATAGGTTTTGAAACCTTGGAGAAGTTCCTTAGTCTTTTCCAGATACTGTTTGATGGTGGGCTGTCTTGCTTCATAGGAGCCCTTGACTTGATTGGCGACTAGTTGGGAATCTACGAAAATGGACAGATTTTGAATTTCCATTTCTTTTGCTAGCCGAAGCCCCGCTAGCAGAGCTTCGTATTCGGCTTCGTTGTTGGTGGTTTCGAACTCAAATCGGAGTGCATAAGTATACTCTTTTCCTTCCGGGCTGACCAACATTAAACCTGCTCCCGAACCATCGGAACTTGAGGCTCCATCTGTGTACAGCTTCCATCCTTCGATCTTCTTCGAAGGCTGTCGCTTAGGGACCTCCTTGTCTTGGCTAGGTCCGGAGGGCGTTTCTGCTAGGAAATCCGCCAGTACCTGGCCCTTGACGGAATTTCGACCTTTATATTCTATTTCATGCTCTCCCAATTCAATGGCCCATTTGGCTACCCTTCCTGATTTCTCGGGTTTCGACAATATCTGTCTGATAGGCTTATCAGTCAAGGCTGTGATGGGATGAGCCTGAAAGTATCTTCGAAGGCGTCTCGCAGCGTAAACCAAAGCAAGGATTAGCTTTTCCAAATCCGGGTAGTTTAGCTCAGCTCCTTGTAGAACCCTGCTAACAAAGTATATTGGGACTTGTTTCTTTTCCCTTTCGGCTAAAAGCACCGCGCTGATGCTTTCGAAGGAAGCCGCAATGTATATGAACAACACTTCGCCTTTGATTGGGGCCGTCAGTGTTGGTAAGATTTCTATGAATTCTTTTAGCTTTTCGAAAGCTGCTTCCGCCTCGCAACTCCATTGGAAAGTCTTCTTATC
Source organism: Artemisia tridentata subsp. tridentata (assembly GCA_021014915.2). Lineage (NCBI taxonomy): Eukaryota > Viridiplantae > Streptophyta > Magnoliopsida > Asterales > Asteraceae > Artemisia > Artemisia tridentata. The sequence continues at coordinate 349,942,933 of CP139509.1, read as the reverse complement.
TGTGCACCCTTTGAGTGTTTTGAAGAATGGTAAAGAACGATCTGCCCCTTTTGAAAGGAACCTGCTGAGTGCCGCAAGCTTCCCATTGAGGCTTTGGACTTCCTTTAATGACTTTGGAGCCTGAAGATCAGTGATGGCTTTAACTTTCGAAGGATTGGCTTTAATCCCTTGCTTCGTTATCAAATGCCCCAAGAATTTCCCTTCCTCCATGCCAAAGGAACACTTTTTGGGGTTAAGTTTCATGTTGATTGCCCGTAATTGATCGAAGGTTTCTTGAATGTCAGAGAGGAGGTCCTCTTCAGTTCTGCTTTTGATTACCATGTCATCGACGTAGGCTTCCAAGTTCCTTCCAATTTGCTTATGGAAGGCCTTGTCTACTAATCGTTGATAAGTAGCCCCTGCGTTCTTTAAGCCGAAGGGCATCTTCTTGTAACAATAGACACCCTTTCCTGTGTAAAAGGTTGTTTTCTCTTCGTCCTCCTTTGCCATTTGTATTTGGTGATACCCTTTGTAGGCATCAAGAAAGCATTTCAAACGGAATCCTGAAAGGGATTCGACCTTCCAATCAATTTCTGGTAGAGGGTAGCAGTCCTTCGGGCAGGCTTTGTTGATGTCGGTGAAGTCAACACACATACGCCACCCTCCATCGCTTTTCTTTACCATTACTGGGTTAGCAACCCAGGTTTGGTATTTCACTTCCCTGAGGATTCCAGCTTGTACAAGCTCGTCTACCTCTTTACAGGCGGCTGCACTTCTTTCTGGTGCTAGGCTTCGTCGTTTTTGCTTAATTGGTTCAATGTGCTTGAACTCGTTAAGCTTATGTTCTGTACCGAAAGGCTTGCCATCGATCATGAGAGTCCTAGGAACCCCGGTCATATCTGAATACGTCCATGCGAATACGTCTTTGTTGGCTTTGAGAAGCTTCTCCAAGTTTGCTTTGAAGTTAGTAGGGAGTTGCTTTCCGATTACCACCGTTTGCTCTGGATAGAGCTCATTCACTATGATACGTTCTTCGGCGTCTGTACAGCTTAGGATAACCTTCGGAGGCTCCTCCGGGTTCTCTTTAATCTTTTTAAGGTTATCTCCCGTATGTTCTTGATTGTAAGTGGAGAGGACGGTGCCTATCCCATATGGTGTATGGAACTTTACCGCTGCATGTATGGTAGAGACTACGATTCCCATTTTTTGCATTGCGGTCCTTCCTATTAACAAATTGTAAGGAGAGCTGGACCTTACGATAGCGAACATGAGGGTTTCTGTCCTTGTGAGCCTGCCTTCTCCAATCGTTATTTCCAACGGAACCTCTCCCAGAGGCCACGAGTGCTCGCCAGAAAACCCTACCAAAGGTATCTTCGAATCAATTCGTTGTGACCTGATTGTAGAATTGAGCTTGAGGAAACAGTGCTCGTAGATGATTTCGCAGGAGCTTCCGCAGTCCATATAGGCTCTATTCACTTCCCGGTTGGAAATGAGGACTTTGATTACGACCGGATTATTTGAAGGGATTTGACCTGCGAGAGGAGGAAAAGTCACCTCCCCAACTCCGTTGCCCTCTGTTACCTTTCTTTTCAAGCTGGCTTCGCCCCATCGGACCATGAGTATGGGGGCTTCGGGGGGAGTGGTGTCGATTGTCTCTTCCTTCTCCTTCTTTATACCTTTAATCAAATGTGCTAATTGCCCGGACTTCACAGCTTCCTCTATCTGTTTCTTCAGCTCTCTACAACTGTTTGTGTCGTGACCATAATTTTCGTGGAAGTGACAGTACTTGCTGGTATCCCTGTTCTTTGCTTTACTTGTCATATGGGGAGGCGTTTCGAAGGCTTTGGCTACCCTCTCCGTAGCAAGTATTTCCTTTGGAGACTTCGTTAGGCTGCTCAACAAACCATGGTTGGGGACTTTGTTGTAAGGAGAGAATCTATCTCTGTTCTTGTTCTTGTTTTTGTACCCTTCCCACGTGGAATGCTTCGAAAACTTGTTGTTGCTATCCTTATCTATCGGAGCCCCATTAGTGGATACCTCTTTGGCTTCGATCCAAGTGTACATCTTCTCAGTTAGGCCCTTGTAAGTTGTCGGAAGGTCGGTGGATAAGAATTCCACCAAACTCCGATTCCGAAGGCCATGTACGAAACCAGAAATACGCTGATCTTCATGAAGACCCAAAATTTGCAAAGTCTCATCGGTGTACCTAGTAACGAAAGCCCTGGTGCTTTCATTTTCTTTTTGTTTGATGTTGTGCACCGTTAAATGAGTCCTTGTGAATTTCTTTTGCTGACTGAAGTGTGACCGGAACTTAGCCTTGAGATCATCAAGATTGACAATGCTGCCGGGCTTTTGCCTATTCCACCAAATACGAGCAGAATCCCGAAGGGTGTATGTAAACATGTGACAGGCCACCGGCATAACCCACTTTTGCATTTTGATAGCCCCTTCGAACAAGTGTAAGAAATTGTCCGGATCCCCTCTCCCATCATAAGTCCCGACATGTGAAGGCATTTTCAAACCATCAGGCAATGGGTAATCTTCTATCCACCTAACGAAGGGTGTAGCTGAACCCATGGGGTCTGAATATAGACAATTATAAGGTGGTGCGTATATGGGGACTGTATTGTATGGATTGCTGTTTGGGGGCATTCCCATAGGAGTTTGGCCTGGGTAGGACTGATAAGGTGTGCTCATGGCAAACGGGTAACTGTTTCCCATGGCGTATGGAGGGTACGCCATAGGGTGGCCGAAGGGCATGCTCCCATAGTTTTGAGGGAAGCTTGGGTTATTAGGCTGTCCATTTATAGGAGGATATAAATTTTGAGGATAAGACTGAGTTTGGAACGGGGGGTACATACCATTGGGAGGAAGATTTCCTCCCATATTGATTGTAGACGGATTGCCTTCTACGCCTGACGCGTGAGAAGGCTGCAACGGAACCCCGGCTTCAGTTCTTCCAAGATGAGCGGCTAGTAATGGAGGTAAAGTCACCCCCATTTCTTCCCTAAGCTGACTCCTACCGTTAGAGCCTTCGGCAACCGCCCCTTCTCGTCTTGTCGGAGCCCTCTCGGGGACTCCTTCGAAACCAACAGACCTTTTGCTTAGCCTTCGGCCAACTGGAGAACCAATCCTTAAGGCAGATAGGGTTGGTCCTTGGGTCGGAGGCCTAGGTTCCATCTCCATTTCCTCATCATACTCTTCACTCGAGTATTCCAACTCCTTTCGTACCTCGGCATTCCTGACTTGCCTGTTGCGAGCCCTTAAAAGGGTTTCTAACACTTCATGGTTGGCTTCGACAAAGGCTGGGCTAATGACAGGTTCTGGGTTGGCTGATGTCGAAGCATAATTGTTGGTCGTGATTTCTGGGTGAGAACGTGTTGTGAAAGTGGAGGCGGTTATTGGGGGAAGGTTGTTAGGGTCGTCGACTGGTATTGGTGTTAAGGTAGAGAAGCCCGGCGGGGGAGTATCTTCTCTCCCTTGATCTATGCCGGAATAATAGTGAAATTGGTTGGTAGGTTAAAAGCTCGGAATTAACGAGACCAATTGTAGCGGTCCCACGGATGGCGCCACTGATTGAACAAATATTCGTCAACCAAGCCTTCGATGGTGATCAAAGGAATAATGGGGTGTTGAGATTGCGCCAAGCTTGTTCTTAACCTGAGAATAAGAAATACAAAGACACTACGTTAAGTGATTGCGCAGGGGTTGGACCCTGCGAACCACCTCCGGCGTGCGAGTAAGTATGTGTAATGGTAATGTAGGTCGTAAATTTAGAGAGTGAGGTTAACTTGAAAATTACTTACATTGTTCTTGGCCCGACTATGCTATTTATAGGTGAGAAATAGGACATAGTGGGCGGTTGCACATAGTTCGGAGATCATGGGGGCGTCCCATGGAAAGTGGTAACCGCTAGGGCTTTGTAGCCCACGATCTCTGTTTTGGCGGGAAGCCAAAGGATAGAGGAGACGTGGGTTTGACCAGGTCTGGATGATCCTTCGTGTTAGTCCCTTCGTCAGGAATACCCCGAAGGGCTTAGGGCTTCGATTGGCGGATTCCCACATGGTAACCATTCGCAGGCGAATGGTTTTACGCCAATGAAACGTATTAGGAGGTTAACCTGGGCCTCCGAAGGGAGGGCTTTCTACAGGCTCGAAGGGGAGTCCTTCGACCCGTTAGGAGGGTACATCATCAAGTTGTGTGTCTTAAAAAAAAATATCAGTGTCCCAATCACCTCCCATTATCTATACGCAATGTTAATCAATTGCTGCTAAATGTACTTAGTATAATACTTGGGCTCCGGGAGGAGGTGAAGTAAGAAAAATCGCGACAAACAAATGATCTATTTATGTTTAAACAATACATGGTATCAAGCTTTTGAGTATGTTTTTGTGTGAATTCTAAATCGTTGCGGTAGTTTCTCTTATATTAATTTATGTACAAGTAATTTGACCAATTTGAAGGATTGTAAAAACAGGTATTGCTCAAAGAGTCACGATCTACTAGAAAGTGAATAAAAATAAAAAGTTTGCAAAGCCATTCAGCTAGTGCCACGTGTCCCCCATCCACTCCCTCATTTTTTTTTCTTATTAAATTCGGTTATGGGGCATTTTTGTCATTTTAACCCGTTTTCTTAATTTCACCCCAAATTTCAAACGCAAGAACCAATCGTTCATTATCTAATGGATCTTTCCGTTCTAATACTCTATCCGAGAGTTAATATCTTTCAAACGACAAACTTTTACGAAAACCGATTTCACCATAATTTTTAAAATTTAATCATCTTTAATTTGATACAAATTTTGTTAAATATTTCGAACTTTTATTTTTTACATATAAAATGATTCTTGATTTTCTTATTTTTTTTGGCATTTTCGGCCTTATTTTTTACCCTCATAAATGTCGAATCGTGAAAAACTTAAAACATGAAAGTTAAAGATTTTTGTTCACTCTTTACACAGGTTTTTGAATCACTCAAATCCGATGTCATATGAGTAAGATATCACACGTTAAAGATGGTGTTCTACTCATATTTGTTGCACACAAGGTCTTTGATGAAATGTCTGGCTCAGATTTTGAGTGTTAAAATTGAGCTAAATGCACTAATTTTTGTCTCACAACGCATCATTAATCATTTTATTAAGGTAAGATGTGAAAACATAGAGAGGGGGGGGGGTGAATACGTTCCCGTTTTAAAAACTTAAAACTTGTTGTATCAAATATCCAATTTAGCTTGTTATAATATGAAAGATGCCAATTGTAGTTTATGACTAACATATACTAAAACAAGTTGTCACACAAGTTTAACCAACAAGTCACAACACAAGCAATCACATAATGCAAACATAAAAGTAAAGTAGTAAGTAAAAGAAAGCGCAAACCGAACACGATGATTTATAGTGATTCGGTCACGGAGCTCCTCTCCGCCCTACTCTACTCCCCGAGTACCCAACTCGAGAGTTACTTCACTAGATCAACAAGCTCCCTTCTCGGCGGAGAAAACCTTACAATCGTCGCTTATACTTTTTTCGGTACAAAGCTAAATACCGAGTTCTAGTTCGAGGTAGAACCACCCTAACGTCGCTTATATAATTTCCGACACTAAGCTAGATGTCGAGTTCTTTTACAAGGGTTCAACCACTCCCGCTATGTTTTATGTCCCAACATAAAAACCTTGTGTTTTATGGCACAAACACATAAACCATCTAATCTAGTTTGGTGTTTAGATTGTGATGCAATGATGTTTACAATAATGATCCATGACACAAATGTCCACTGGATATGAATGGCTAATCTAAATAAACTTCCATTGATAGGAAGCCTTCAATGGATGAAGATCACTGATGAGTGTCTAAATACTCATCATTTTTGTCTTATCTGAACTGCCAAAACATTCAAAAACACTCAGAAATGCATCAAAATACTGAAAATATCCCAGGGATTGTGTTTTATATATTTCAAATGCAAAATGTTTAAAAACAGTTGAAAAACGAACAAAGTTTGCAAAATTGGCAGTTTCAGTCCCTCAAGTTTCAAAACTTGTCAAAATTAGTCCCTAAGCATTTGTTTTGTCAGAAAAATCACCAAAGGTCCTTTTTAAATCATAAATTATCATATTTAGTCCTTTGGTGAAAAGTTTAAATAATTTACAAGTTTGGTCCCTGCACTTTCAGAATTTGCAAAAATGATCCCTGGGAAATATTATTTTTTTGGAAATATCATGTATGGTCCCTGGATTATTGAAACATGGCAGGAATTACCCTTGGTGTATTTTGGAAGATGTGCAAGTTTGGTCCTCCAAAATTCAGGAATTACAAGAATGGTCCTTGTGATTTAGCTATAACCAACCGGACCCTTAATACCCAAAATAAATAAACGAACCAACCCATCACTTATCTAATCCTTGCCCAGCCCAATGAATAACCCAAGCCCAAAACATAACCCGAATCCACCCTTTTTAGCTAAATCGAAGGTTTGACTTCGGTCAAACCTTCCCTTTCCCACCATAACCGCCAAACCAAAACCACTAACCAAAACCACCATCATCCACCACCTCCTGACACACCCACTCCCCCTCCTCCTACACGCTACCTAACTACTCCAAAATGCATTTAATGCTTCTTCCCCACTCCCTCAGACCCATGTGATAAGATATCCACTCTTATCCAATTTTGGCGCCAAAATCTGTTTTAATGGCTCAGATCGAATGAAGGCAATTCAAGGGTTGGGATTTGTTCAGAGATGAAGTATTAGTTTATCCCACCATAGCATAGTATAAATAGCAGAGTAGTGTAAGCAATTAGTAAGTAGTTAATTTTTAGTTAATCGCATTTTACTTTATTTAGTTGTAATCTTGTAATCTCTCATTTCCAGTTGTAATTCAAAGTAATTTAAGTTATAAAAATCTTGTTTCATGTTATCTTATGTTTGAATTCATTGTTGTTCAAAGTTTGTATGTCTCTGTTGAGAATGTAAGATCGAACCACCACTAAAAAGCTCTCATAAGCTCCAAACACCCTGGTTATAAGCTTACATAAGCTCTACATAGCTTTATGTAAGCTTATTTAGTGTAATTCAGTTCTAAATTCAAGTTTGTAGAAAAGTCAATAAAAGTCAATGGAAGGGTCAAATAAGCTATTCTGGGGTTAAAAGCTATTCAGGAAGGCTTGTGTTGGTTATCTAGCTTGTGTTAACAAGCTAGAATTGGTTCTAGTCCTTGTTCTCTTGTCCCATATCTTTTTCAGTTGTAAGCTTTTCTCAATTTTAGCTTAATTTTGCATTTTACTGTAGAAGTGCTTATCAGTAGCTTATCATTGTTGTTATTTGCTTATTGATAGTCCTTAAGTGTATTTCATAAGTTATATCAGTAGTTAATAGCTTGTTCTTTATTTTTCTTAAAAACTTGAAAAAGGTCCAAAAATAGCCATATTAGCATAAGCTTGTTAGATTGCTTATTTTTCTGTTAGAAGTTGCTTATTAGTGTTTACATAAGTTAGTTAACCAGTAGAATTAAGGCTTTTAGTTCAAAAATTGTGTTTTCCTTTTAAAAACCACAACAGACAATCCATAAAGGGTTGTTTGGTTTTGTGCAGTCAAACGGTCAACCAAGGTGTTACTGTAGATTTATCATTAGCTCAACTTTGTTCAAGCTTATTTTAACCATGATAAGCTATTTCTCTGGATTAACAAGTTAATTTCATTGTTTTAGTAGTTTAGAGCAAGTTGTGGAATTTTTAGACACTAAAATGGCTAAATAAGCTAGATTAAGCCACAAGCTTCTTTTGGCCTGTTTATTGGCTTTTCTGAGTCACTCTTGGTCATAATAGGTTAGTCAAATAGAATTGGTTAAGGTTGCTCTGGTGTTGTGCTTTTCTGCACAACTCTGCATAACACAGAACACCACAGCAGACTTTGTGTTTTTTGGCATCTGATCTTGGCTCAAATTGGACATCAATTGGGAAGATTGTGATGGGGCTTTTAGGTTTTTAGAGTACTCAGTAGTATAGAGAAGCTTTTTCCCCCCTAAGATTGCATCTCAGTAGCTTATTAGACTGCTTAATTTGCCTTGCAAGTTTGCCTTTTTCTGAGTTTTCTGTTTCAACTTTGAAACTGATTAGGTGTCCATTTGCTTAATCTGTGGAATTATCTGTTTGTATTAAGTTGATTTGTGCTTATTTAAGTTGGTTTAACCTGTTCTGAGCATTTGGTGAACTTTTGTTCTTATTTGCTTATTTTTGGGCTTATTGCAAACTGCTTATCTGCCCAAATCTACTTATTTGGCTTAGTCAACTTTTCATTTTATTTTTCCTAGCTTTTTAATAATATTTTAGATTTATCTGTAAATTTTCATAATTTTCTGAATAGTTTTGATATTTTTAATCTTTTTAATTAGTTTAAAATAGTATTTAAATCATAATAAATAGAATAATAATCAGAAAAATATAATTTTAATTTTCATAATTTTCTTTTGTCATTTTTAATCTAGGAAAAATATAATTACATTTTTAGTCCTTAATAAAATCAAAAATAGAAATATAGTGATAGCTTCTATTTAATAGAATTTATCTTTTTAAATTTTAATTAAGTAAATTTCAATTTTATAATTTTCTTAGCTTCTATTTACTTAATAATATTTTTAGAAAAAGTTTTAGATTTTTCTTAGCTCATTTAGTATTTTTTATAATTTAAATTAGTTTAATTAGTATTTAAATAATAAATAATTAGTAATAATTAAATAAAAAGTGTAAAAAAATATTATTTGAGTTTTTAAATAAGTTTTTAGTAATTTTACATTTTTAGGTTTTAAATTTCATAAATTTTACTTTTTAGTCCCATTTTAGATTTTTCGTTGCGCGTTTTTAGGTTAATTAATTCGCGTTTAATTTTATTGTGCATATCTGTTTTAATTTGTTATTTAGAATTGTTAAAAAGCAAAATCAAAAGCAATCTAAATCATCAATCACTCTAATCCAAATCTTTTCACAGTTGCCCATTCACATCTCGTTGGGAAACGATCCGGGTAATCACTTACCTGGTTTCACACTACACACACAAACGTGAGTTTGTACAAGTATCCTTTTTCACGAAAGGGTGATTTGTATTTATTCACGCGTATCCGTCGTTGCATAATATTTATATATATACTTCACCGCGGATCAAATTTTGGCGCCGCTGCCGGGGAGGTGTGCTGCGACTATTGTGTTAAGTTCAAGCGATTAGTGATTCGAGATCCTTCTTTCAAGAAGTTCCTATTTCCCAAAAACAATATAAAAAACAAAAATATTTTTTCTTTTCTTTTCTATATATATTATCATATAAAAAATAAAATAAAAACCCAAAAAAAAAAAAAAAAAAAAAAAAAAAAAAAAAAAAAAAAAAAAAAAACATTTTCCATTTTCTTTGTTAATAATAAATAACAATAAAAAAATTACCATCGAGAACCAAGACAGAGTACTACCTAACTGGGGGTACGACCATAATAAGTTCCCAAACCAAAGATTTAAAACTTGCCTTTGTATCACTTGCGAATATCGGCTCACCTTTAATTGATAAACAAACTATAAAGGAGGTTTAAGGATAGTCTGACATTAAATTGTCGGACTGAAAGAAGCGGGTTTTTAAGGAGCATTAAATGCCCACCTTTGCTTCTTCGCCACCCTGTGCGTTTATCTTTTAGAGAGCTACCGTATGCTTGTTGATTATTGGTTTAAGTTTACTTGTGTTTTCTCTCGATCTTGTTTTAATTGGATTTATTTTCATCTTCACTTTTCAAAAATAAAAAGAATCTTCCTTCCTTTTTCATAATTCTCTCGACTCTGAGGCTTCTTAGAGTTGTGTTCTAGTGCATGCGCACGCGTTCTTCTAGGTCTACGAGCCCGTTACGTGAGCTTGGCAACATTCCTCGAAGACGAGGTCGTAGACGTAAACGTTCTTCTTCAATAGTCGAACCCGAGGTTCGTGCTATTCCTGTTCTCATGGCGGCTGAGCCGACTATGAATGAGCTTCTCCAAGCACCCATCGAGGGTTACGGAGATGCTATCGTTGTTCCGGCCATCGTGGCCGAGAATTTTGAACTCAAGACGGGGTTAATAAATCTTGTAACCTCGCGTCAATTCTATGGTTTTGAAAGGGACGATCCTCAAGATCACATTCGATGGTTTAACAAAATCACGTCTACCATCAAATGCAAAAACGTCCCTGAAGAGGCAATCAAACTTCTTCTTTTCCCATTTTCCATCGATGGGGCTGCCCGGATTTGGCTTGATAAACAACCCCCTCGATCGATTGTACCATGGGAAGATTTGGTTAAGAAGTTCGTGAATGAATTTTTTCCTCCTTCCAAAACCACGAGTCTTAAAAACGAAATCATGAAATTTACACAGAAATTCGATGAATCATTTAGTGAGGCATGGGATCGTTATAAAGAAATGCTTCGCAAATGTCCGCATCATGGTTTCTCTGAGTTGATGCAACTCGACACTTTCTACAATGGTGTGAGCTCAGCTGATCAAGAATCTCTCAATTCCTCCGCTGGAGGAAATTTCTTGAATCGAACCACAAGGGATGCTTTAGCAATCATTGAGAACAAGTCTAAGGTCCGCACTCCACGAAGCAAACCGGTTGTTTCCCAAATGAGTGTTGGTCCTTCTACCTCTTCATCCGTGAGTCAGTCCAGCACCGATGCTAGACTTGACGAACTCACGAAGGTTATAAAATCCTTGGTTCTCACCACACAGAAAGTTTCCTCTCCCTCTTCTACGCAAACTTCTCAACCTGCTGAAGTCAAAAAGGTAGAAGTTTGTGTCACTTGTGGTGGCCCACATGCATATTATAATTGTACTGCCACCGATGGTACATTTGAAATTAATGCAGTAGCCGGTAGTTCCAACCAAGGAGGTAACCAATACCGTCCTCAAGTGGAACCAAACTACCGTCCTCAAAATGGACCACCCGGATTTCCTCAACCCAACAATCCAAATAGGTTTAATCCTAATCAGCAAAGAGGGCAAAACATGCAAAATCAATTTCATGCCCCGATCAATCAATACCCACCCCCAAGGGATAATCAAGGGTATTCAGCTCCTCATTACCAAGAATCGCCTTCAAGTGAACTCAATAACTATATCAAGGTTAATGATTCCAAACTGAAGGCAATGCAAAATCAAATCTTCACTTTGAGGAATGATTTACAATCTTCAATAACCAAGCAGGGTAATGAGCTGAAGAGTGAGCTTATGGCTACAAACAACAAAATGGAACATTCTCAAAGCAACATCGAGAATATGCTTTCTAGTCTCATAAGCCATCTCACTCCACCTTCTACCTCGGGAGGTCTCCCTGGTAATACTGTGGTCAACCCAAAGGGAGAACTTAAAGCTATCACCACACGCAGTGGCAAAGCTTATGATGGACCCGAGATTCCCACTACCGCTTCTTCTCTTCCCAAGGTAGTGGAACGTGAACCTGAGGTGACCAAGGACAATGTACTTCCTACTAATAACGGAGGTACCAAAAACGTCCAACCTCAGGATATCCCAAAAACCAAACTCAAACCTGGAGTTGTCTTTGAAACTGCTGAAACTCCCGTTGAGATCCCTAAATCCAAACCTTCAATACCTTATCCATCACAACTCAATGAGCAAAAGCTCCGTGAAAAGGCTAGTCACCAAATGGACAAGTTCTATCAAATCTTTCAAGATTTGCACTTTGACATAAGCCTTGCGGATGCTATCATCATGATGCCCAAATTTGCATCAATGATCAAGAACTTGTTAAGCAACAAGGAAAAATTGTACGAAATGGCAAAAACTCCTTTAAACGAGAATTGCTCTGCAGCAATTTTAAAGAAGCTTCCCGAGAAGCTTGGAGATCCTGGAAAATTTCTCATCCCGTGTGTTTTTCCAGGAATGGTTGAATGCTTCGCCTTGGCCGATCTTGGTGCAAGCATCAACCTGATGCCTCATTCAGTATGGAAGAAACTCTCTCTTCCGGCTCTTACTCCTACCTGCATGACTCTTGAGCTTGCAGATCGATCCATATCTCTTCCACTCGGCATTGCCGAAGTTGTATTCGTGAAAGTAGGAAAGTTCCATTTTCCGGCTGACTTCGTTGTTGTTGAATTTGATGCTGATCCAAGGGTTCCTCTCATTCTTGGAAGAGGATTCCTAAGAACGGGCCGTGCTCTCATAGATGTAATTGAGCATGAAATTACATTACGTGTGGGTAATGAAGCTGTTACCTTTAACCTCGATCAAACTTCGAGGTACTCCTCAAATTATGATTCTGAATCAGTTAACCGAATCGATGTCATTGATATTGTTTCAGAGGAGTACTCTCAAGAATTTCTTGGTTATTCTCATAATTCTGTGAGTGGGGATACCACCACATCTTCTTTACCTATCATTTCCGACTCTTCCCCTTCTCTCACTCCGTTTGAGGGAAGTAATTTCAATTTGGAAGAGATCGAGGATTTTCTCAAGTATGATTCATTCCTAGAGGGGATTGATGACGCTGAGATTGATCTGGAGGGAGATATTCTTCTTCTTGAGAAGTTGTTGAATCAAGACAATTCTCCTCCCCTCCCTCCCGTTGAACTTCATAAAGAGGAAATCAAATCGGTTGAGAAAAACGATGAATTTCCTGAGGTCGAACTCAAAGACTTACCGCCTCATCTCGAGTATGCATTTTTGGAGGGTGATGATAAATTACCCGTCATAATTGCTAAGGATTTGAGTGAGGATGAAAAGACTGCTCTCATAAAAGTTTTGAAGTCACACAAGCAAGCAATTGCTTGGAAGCTCTCCGACATCAAGGGTATTAACCCTGAATTTTGTACTCACAAGATTTTAATGGAGGATGATTTTAAACCGGCAGTTCAACATCAAAGAAGGGTGAATCCAAAAATTCATGAGGTTATCAAACAAGAGGTTCTCAAACTTCTTGATGCCGGATTGATTTATCCTATCTCGGATAGTCCTTGGGTTAGTCCCATTCATTGCGTTCCTAAAAAGGGTGGCATTACTGTTGTCACAAATGAAGAAAATGAGTTGATTCCAACTCGATTGGTTACGGGGTGGCGTGTCTGCATTGACTATCGCAAGTTAAATGATGCCACCCGTAAAGACCATTTTCCTCTACCCTTCATGGACCAGATGCTTGAGAGATTAGCGGGAAACGAGTACTATTGTTTCCTTGATGGTTTCTCGGGTTACTTTCAGATTCCCATTGATCCGCAAGATCAAGAAAAGACTACCTTTACATGCCCTTATGGAACTTTTGCCTATAAACGTATGCCTTTTGGCTTATGTAATGCTCCGGGCACGTTCCAAAGGTGCATGATGGCCATATTCACCGACATGATCGGTAAAACAATGGAGGTCTTTATGGATGACTTCTCGGTCATTGGGGATTCGTTCCAAGCATGTCTCTCCAATTTAGAAAACATGTTGAAAAGGTTTAAAGACACCAATCTTTGTCTAAATTGGGAGAAGAGTCACTTTATGGTTAAAGAGGGCATTGTCCTCGGCCATAAGATTTCCAAGAGTGGGATTGAGGTTGACAGATCTAAAGTTGATGTCATCAGTAAATTACCTCATCCCACTACCGTCAAAGGTATTCGGAGTTTTTTGGGTCATGCCGGTTTCTATCGTAGATTCATACAAGATTTTTCTAAAATCGCCCGGCCTATGACTCATCTCCTTGAAAAGGATGCTCCTTTTATCTTTTCTCCTGAGTGCGTTGAAGCTTTTCAAACTCTAAAGAAAAAGTTTACTGAAGCACCCATTTTAGTTGCCCCCGACTGGGACTTGCCGTTTGAACTCATGTGCGATGCAAGTGATTTTGCTATCGGTGCAGTCCTGGGGCAACGTAAAGCCAAACATTTTCAGCCTATTCACTACGCAAGTAAAACTATGACTGAAGCTCAAACTCATTACACCACTACAGAAAAAGAATTGTTGGTTGTGGTGTATGCCTTTGAGAAGTTTCGGCCATACTTAATCTTAACCAAATGCGTAGTGTATACGGATCACTCGGCTCTCAAATATCTCTTTGCAAAACAAGATGCAAAGCCGAGATTGCTCCGTTGGGTTCTCCTCCTGCAAGAATTTGATATCACAATACGTGATAAAAAAGGAGTTGAGAACCTAGCTGCTGACCATCTGTCCCGATTGGAAAACCCTCACCAAGATGTTTTCGAGAAAAAGGAAATAAATGAAACATTTCCTCTCGAAACACTCAGTGCGGTTGCTTTTCGTGGAGATTCGACTACCCCATGGTTTGCCGACTTTGCAAACTACCATGCGGGTAACTTTGTTGTGAAAGGGATGTCGTCCCAACAGAAGAATAAGTTCTTCAAGGATGTCAAACATTATTTCTGGGACGACCCCTTCTTGTTTAAAATCTGTGCGGATCAAGTCATCCGGCGGTGTGTTTATGGTCAGGAAGCCATCAATATTCTCAAGGCTTGCCATTCTGGACCTACTGGGGGACATCATAATCCCAACTACACCGCCAAAAAGGTGTTTGATTCCGGTTTCTATTGGCCCACAATTTACAAGGATGCCCAGGAAATAGTCAAAGCTTGTGACGATTGTCAACGTTACGGAAATATTTCACAAAGAAATGAAATGCCACAAAATGTCATTCAAGTTTGTGAAATCTTTGACATATGGGGCATTGACTTTATGGGGCCATTTCCATCATCTCGAGGAAACAAATATATACTCGTGGCTGTTGACTATTTGTCAAAATGGGTTGAAGCGAAAGCTTTACCCACAAATGATGCCCGAGTTGTTGTGAAATTTTTGAAATCTCTTTTTGCTCGTTTTGGAACTCCACGTGCTATTATCAGTGATCGTGGTACGCATTTCTGCTAGGACAAGTTTGGTGAGCATGGGGCGGTTCGGTGCGGTTTTTGGCCAAAACCGCCCCGCTCCGCAAAATGCGGTTTTTAAAAAATTGAGGATCCGCACCGCGTGGTTTTTTGCGGTTTCGGTTTTGCGGTTTTGTGCGATTTCGGGTTGGTTTTTGGGTCAAAACCGCCCCGCACCGCAAGATATATTTTTTAATTTTTGGTGCAGTTTTTGGTGCGGTTTTGCGGGTTTATGTGGTTTTTTGTGCGGTTTTAGTGTGTTATTCTAAAAAATAAAAAAATATATTAAAAAAAATATATCAAAAAAATAAAAAATATAAATTTTAGTGTGTTATTTTAGTGAGTTATTCTAAAAAATAAAATAAAAATATATTTAAAAAATTATAAATTGTAGAGTGGTGCGGTGCGGTTTTTGCGGTGCGGTTTTTCGGTGAAAACCGAAACCGCACCGCAAAATGTGGTTCGGTTTTTTGTGGGGCGGTTTTTTGTGGTTTTTGCGGTTTTTGTGGGGCGGTTTTTTGTGGTTTTTGCGGTTTTGCGGTTTGCGGTTCGGTTTTTGCTCACCCCTAATTTCTGCAATGACAAGTTTGATAAAGTCATGCAAAAGTATAGTGTTACACACCGTCTTTCTACCGCATATCACCCCCAAACAAGTGGGCAAGTGGAAGTTACCAATCGAGGTATTAAAAGAATCTTGGAAAGGACTGTAGGAGACAACCGTGCCTCTTGGTCGGATAAGCTAGATGACGCACTCTGGGCCTTTCGTACAGCTTACAAAACACCCATCGGGTGTACTCCATACAAGCTTGTGTACGGAAAGGCGTGTCATCTGCCGATTGAGCTTGAGCACAAAGCCTACTGGGCCCTCAAGCATGCAAACTTTGACCTTCAGACAGCGGGTGATCACCGGAAAGTTCAAATAAATGAATTGAATGAACTTCGTGATCAAGCATATGAGAACTCTTTGATCTACAAAGAAAAGACAAAGAAGATTCATGACTCTAAAATCAAGAACCTCGTTTTCAACGTTGGTGATCGAGTCCTTCTTTTCAATTCAAGATTGAAGATCTTCTCGGGAAAACTCAAATCCCGTTGGTCTGGTCCATTCACTATCACAAAAGTTTATCCATATGGTACCGTTGAGTTATCTCAAGATGACGGACCTAACTTTAAAGTGAATGGTCATCGGTTGAAACATTACTTTGGAGAGGACATATCACCCATGGTTGTTCCGGATCTTCAAACTTTCCCCATGAACCAATGAATGCGGGGATCGAGTCAAGCTAGTGACTCGGTGCTCAAAAACTCAAGCACCATATGGGTTTTCACCCATATTTCTGACTTCTTTCTATTTTCTACCACCCTAGTGTGGGGGAGATGCCCCACATGTTGTATATATGGAAATTAAAAAAAAAAAAAAAAAAAAAAAAAAAAAAAAAAAAAAAAAGTTGTGTATATAAAACAAATGGCTATTAATATTTCCGTTTTACGTTCTAAGTGTTGGTTTAACAACCGGTACTTTGAATATTGAGGGCAATATTCAGTTCTAAGTGTGGGGGGGGGGGGAATTCTAGCGAATTTAATCAAACGTATCATCTTGTACCCCCATTTTAGCCAAAATTTTAAAATTTTTTCTCACTTAGAACGCAATAAATGGTTATCAGTCTGCCATGTTTAACCCACAAAAGGATTGGCTAATCCGAGAGCAAACGGCTCTTGGTAAAGATGTCTCAAATCCGTTGATGGCTTGCAATTTGCCGAAAATTGTATGGTTTTCGACTCACCATATCCTTAAAAGTGAAGAGTTGGCTAGCCCGCAAGGTTATGGCTTGTGGTAAAGGCAGTGGAAAAACCATAATTGGTAATCAGCTCACCAAAGATAATATTGATAATTTATCTAAGAGTTGGCTAGTCCAGAAGCAAACGGCTTCTGGTAAAGACAAATCAAAACCGTTGACAGCTGATGGTTTGCTCAAAATCATTTGGTTATCATTGTACCAAGGTTCTTACTTGAACTAAAACAATTGGCTACTCCAGAAGTGATGGCTTTTGGTAAAGAGAAAAATCCATTAAAACTTCATAAAAGATTGCTAGGGACTAGCAATAGTTTAGTATGGGGGATTGATGAGTGTCTAAATACTTATCATTTTTGTCTTATCTGAACTGCCAAAACATTCAAAAACACTCAGAAATGCATGAAAATACTGAAAATATCCCAGGGATTGTGTTTTTATATATTTCAAATGCAAAATGTTTAAAAACAGTTGAAAAACGAACAAAGTTTGCAAAATTGGCAGTTTCAGTCCCTCAAGTTTCAAAACTTGTCAAAATTAGTCCCTAAGCATTTGTTTTGTCAGAAAAATCACCAAAGGTCCTTTTTAAATCATAAATTATCATATTTAGTCCTTTGGTGAAAAGTTTGAATAAATTACAAGTTTGGTCCCTGCACTTTCAGAATTTGCAAAAATGATCCCTGGGAAATATTATTTTTTGGAAACATCATGTATGGTCCCTGGATTATTGAAACATGGCAGGAATTACCCTTGGTGTATTTTGGAAGATGTGCAAGTTTGGTCCTCCAAAATTCAGGAATTACAAGAATGGTCCTTGTGATTTAGCTATAACCAACCGGACCCTTAATACCCAAAATAAATAAACGAACCAACCCATCACTTATCTAATCCTTGCCCAGCCCAATGAATAACCCAAGCCCAAAACATAACCCGAATCCACCCTTTTTAGCTAAACCGAAGGTTTGACTTCGGTCAAACCTTCCCTTTCCCACCATACCGCCAAACCAAAACCACTAACCAAAACCACCATCATCCACCACCTCCTGACACACCCACTCCCCCCTCCTCCTACACGCTACCTAACTACTCCAAAATGCATTTAATGCTTCTTCCCCACTCCCTCAGACCCATGTGATAAGATATCCACTCTTATCCAATTTTGGCGCCAAAATCTGTTTTAATGGCTCAGATCGAATGAAGGCAATTCAAGGGTTGGGATTTGTTCAGAGATGAAGTATTAGTTTATCCCACCATAGCATAGTATAAATAGCAGAGTAGTGTAAGCAATTAGTAAGTAGTTAATTTTTAGTTAATCGCATTTTACTTTATTTAGTTGTAATCTTGTAATCTCTCATTTCCAGTTGTAATTCAAAGTAATTTAAGTTATAAAAATCTTGTTTCATGTTATCTTATGTTTGAATTCATTGTTGTTCAAAGTTTGTATGTCTCTGTTGAGAATGTAAGATCGAACCACCACTAAAAAGCTCTCATAAGCTCCAAACACCCTGGTTATAAGCTTACATAAGCTCTACATAGCTTTATGTAAGCTTATTTAGTGTAATTCAGTTCTAAATTCAAGTTTGTAGAAAAGTCAATAAAAGTCAATGGAAGGGTCAAATAAGCTATTCTGGGGTTAAAAGCTATTCAGGAAGGCTTGTGTTGGTTATCTAGCTTGTGTTAACAAGCTAGAATTGGTTCTAGTCCTTGTTCTCTTGTCCCATATCTTTTTCAGTTGTAAGCTTTTCTCAATTTTAGCTTAATTTTGCATTTTACTGTAGAAGTGCTTATCAGTAGCTTATCATTGTTGTTATTTGCTTATTGATAGTCCTTAAGTGTATTTCATAAGTTATATCAGTAGTTAATAGCTTGTTCTTTATTTTTCTTAAAAACTTGAAAAAGGTCCAAAAATAGCCATATTAGCATAAGCTTGTTAGATTGCTTATTTTTCTGTTAGAAGTTGCTTATTAGTGTTTACATAAGTTAGTTAACCAGTAGAATTAAGGCTTTTAGTTCAAAAATTGTGTTTTCCTTTTAAAAACCACAACAGACAATCCATAAAGGGTTGTTTGGTTTTGTGCAGTCAAAGGGTCAACCAAGGTGTTACTGTAGATTTATCATTAGCTCAACTTTGTTCAAGCTTATTTTAACCATGATAAGCTATTTCTCTGGATTAACAAGTTAATTTCATTGTTTTAGTAGTTTAGAGCAAGTTGTGGAATTTTTAGACACTAAAATGGCTAAATAAGCTAGATTAAGCCACAAGCTTCTTTTGGCCTGTTTATTGGCTTTTCTGAGTCACTCTTGGTCATAATAGGTTAGTCAAATAGAGTTGGTTAAGGTTGCTCTGGTGTTGTGCTTTTCTGCACAACTCTGCATAACACAGAACACCACAGCAGACTTTGTGTTTTTTGGCATCTGATCTTGGCTCAAATTGGACATCAATTGGGAAGATTGTGATGGGGCTTTTAGGTTTTTAGAGTACTCAGTAGTATAGAGAAGCTTTTTCCCCCCTAAGATTGCATCTCAGTAGCTTATTAGACTGCTTAATTTGCCTTGCAAGTTTGCCTTTTTCTGAGTTTTCTGTTTCAACTTTGAAACTGATTAGGTGTCCATTTGCTTAATCTGTGGAATTATCTGTTTGTATTAAGTTGATTTGTGCTTATTTAAGTTGGTTTAACCTGTTCTGAGCATTTGGTGAACTTTTGTTCTTATTTGCTTATTTTTGGGCTTATTGCAAACTGCTTATCTGCCCAAATCTACTTATTTGGCTTAGTCAACTTTTCATTTTATTTTTCCTAGCTTTTTAATAATATTTTAGATTTATCTGTAAATTTTCATAATTTTCTGAATAGTTTTGATATTTTTAATCTTTTTAATTAGTTTAAAATAGTATTTAAATCATAATAAATAGAATAATAATCAGAAAAATATAATTTTAATTTTCATAATTTTCTTTTGTCATTTTTAATCTAGGAAAAATATAATTACATTTTTAGTCCTTAAGAAAATCAAAAATAGAAATATAGTGATAGCTTCTATTTAATAGAATTTATCTTTTTAAATTTTAATTAAGTAAATTTCAATTTTATAATTTTCTTAGCTTCTATTTACTTAATAATATTTTTAGAAAAAGTTTTAGATTTTTCTTAGCTCATTTAGTATTTTTTATAATTTAAATTAGTTTAATTAGTATTTAAATAATACATAATTAGTAATAATTAAATAAAAAGTGTAAAAAAATATTATTTGAGTTTTTAAATAAGTTTTTAGTAATTTTACATTTTTAGGTTTTAAATTTCATAAATTTTACTTTTTAGTCCCATTTTAGATTTTTCGTTGCGCGTTTTTAGGTTAATTAATTCGCGTTTAATTTTATTGTGCATATCTGTTTTAATTTGTTATTTAGAATTGTTAAAAAGCAAAATCAAAAGCAATCTAAATCATCAATCACTCTAATCCAAAGCTTTTCACAGTTGCCCATTCACATCTCGTTGGGAAACGATCCGGGTAATCACTTACCTGGTTTCACACTACACACACAAACGTGAGTTTGTACAAGTATCCTTTTTCATGAAAGGGTGATTTGTATTTATTCACGCGTATCCGTCGTTGCATAATATTTATATATATACTTCACCACGGATCAATCACAAGCTCCCTAAACTTGTTGTGATGGATATTCATATATGCATGCATGAGTAATCTTATATGTACTTCTTAAATAAGAAGTCTTCAAACAATGAGGATGACAAGTGCCCTTGAATCTTCATATGTTGGTATGTTTTGATGGATGATGATGGCAAGATCTCTAAGCCTTCTTAGTGGATCAAGAGGTATGCTATGCTTGTGGTGGATGATGACTCATGATCTCTGAGCTTGCTTCACAGGATCATTATGGAGTATGCTTACAACATAATGAAAGTTAGTAACATTATGATCATTATGATAAGGGTGATTAATGTATGTTACTACATGGTTATCTACTAATCTAAGTGTATGCTAAAGGGTCGAGAGAATGTATGTTCAAGCGATATTTAAAACATGAATGAGTGGCCTGCTATTTATAGGCAAACTGATATAACAGGCCACGGATTGGGCGGAACCAAAATGAGGGTTCCGTCCGTTATGCATTTTGGATCCACCAGTCCCTGACAGCAAATCTCCAAATATCTTTCCAAATCTAACCAAGATATTATCAAATCTAATTCTTTGAGTGAAGATCATTCCATGATATTCTAAAGATCTTCAAGATATCCAAAGATATCAATATGATGTATGCAATGATGTCATAGTACGTTTTCTAAATTAAGACATAAAATGTAAATGTAATATGTAAATGTATATGAATATGTAACATGTATATACTAGCTTAACTAATATATGTTTACCAAGTTGTACCATGTTTATGTGTTACTAAGAATGTTAAACTACTTATGCTATTATAGGACTTAAGATATTATGTCTTTAACATCATTTTCAAGAGTAAACACATTTTTCTTAGTTTGACACCTAAAGTGTACTTATCCTATTATGACATGAATGCAACTAAAAAAACATGGTGTATAAGTAAAAGTACTTGTATATGCAAAATGTAAAATGAGGTTCGAAGTAGAATGGTTAACCTTTTAAAATACTTAATGACTCTAAATGTATTTTAAACATTATAAATGGTTTGTTAAGGGTTTGTTCATAATGCCACATAACAAACATGTACGAACCTGTGTTGTACCATACGAGGACTTGAAAAGTCGAGAGGTGTTGAATGTATGTTGAGACGAATTATGATTACAAGTAACTTGTACATTGTACGTTATGTATCAAGTTACATGTTTGTCATCATTCAAAACAAACGAGACTGAATAGATTAAATATCGTAATATTTACACTAACAATCTCCCCCTTTTTGATGATGACAAAATATGTAAACGTGATAGAAAGTAAAATGTAAAAAGTTACTTGTGTCCGTACTACTTTTACATTACCTTCTCCGTTTACACTCTTTTCCCCTATTACTTTCTCCGTTTACACCCTTCTCCCCCTTTTGTCAAAACAAAAAGTGTGTTTCCTTGGAGTTAACTTCATTTCTCCCTGAAATGGCGAGCTTGCATCATCCCTAGTGAAGTTAAGTTGTCTACTCCAATCTCCTATGGTTGTTGCGTCCCCTAGGTTGTTAGCTGATCCATGGATCAAATTTAGACTCTTAACCTACATCAAGGTTAGTGTTGTGCAACAAAAAATATATGAGAAATGCATGATGAATAAAATGCGCATAGCAAACGATACACGTGGGTAGGCTATGTTGGACTATCTCCTCTTTTTTGTCGAAACACAAAGGTATGTCGAAGAATGAGAATTATTATGAATGCGTGCATGCTCCCCCTTGACTGTTGCTCTTCCTTGGTCAATACTCCCCCTTGTTAGAGTGCCAAAGTATATGATGCAAGGATTTTGAGTGCTTGAACAGCTTCCCATTGGACAATACTCCTCCTAGTTGGAGTGCCAAGTATATGATGCATGAAATAAGAAAGCTACAAAAACAAAGGTTAGTGCATGATTAGCTCCTCCTTGATCAATACTCCTCGTTGCTAGGGTACCAACGTATATGATGCAAGGATGAAGAATGCTACAAAATAAAGGTTAGTGTAAAACAATATTTGTCCTTGGACGAGTATGTGATATACAACAATGCGTGTATATGATGCATTCTATAAATGCGTGATGGAAGCTACCCCTTGCTCTAGGGCGTCAAGATGAACCTACAAAACAAAAATTAGTACGCTAGAAGCTATGTCTTAAGACAGATATGTCATATACGACCAAGTGTATAGACAATGCAATATGAGTGCTTGATAGATATTCCTCCTGATTCAAGGACGTCAAGAAGCACCTACAATAAAAGAAGGAAAATAATCGATGCAAACTGTAACACCCCGAAATCGGATCAGCAGAAGCATACGGGTCGGGGGTGTTATTGAATAGTTATCACAATCACAAGGTACAAAGAACAGTTTTACTTAAACCATTTTAGAAGAAATTTCATAATTTAAAACATCCAATTTACATTATTTAAAATAGTGCGGAAAATAAAGTTTCATAAAAGGGTTTAGAGTGGTCCGAAATAGTTTTCTGAGTCTTCTATGACTATGCCATGCCCTTCGTCAAGCTCCTCCAAAGGTAAGATATGCAGCGGAAATGATTTAACACCTGAGATAAACATGCTAAAAGTCAACACAAAGGTTGAGTGAATTCATAGGTTTAAGGTAAAGTAGTTGATCACAATTTTTCAAGTTTTCAAGGAAATGGGCTTCGTTGTTATACACCCGAAAGTTCAGATATTACCACTGCACTAAGCTCATGACACACAAAGCGTTAACCGGCACCAGTAACTCTGGCGTAAGTCGACAGTAACCGCGGAATTTCGTAATCATAATAGTTGCCCCTAAAGTAGGTATTTTTCCAGATACCTAGTAACTCAATTATAGTACATCACATGCTGACCGACTTTAGTCAACATGGCGGGATGGTCAAATCCTATAGGCCTATAAACTATAATCGCGCTCACCCGCAAGTGATTAATGGTTCATGATCGAGGGACTTGCTTTTGGCAAGGGCGGTACTTAGTGCTTATCAGATGTTTCGCAAAGTAGCTACCAGAAAAGTATAAATGTTGTTCCAGTTCAAATAAAGTTTCAGAAAACAGAAAGCATAGTTTTCAGTTCAAAGTACAGTTTTCAAACAATTGTGATCATAGTCAAAGCAGTAGCATGTATCTCACCCCAAGTAGCTTATAAAACAGTTTAAGCAAGTAAAAAGTGCGGCTATGAACTCACCTGAGTATGCAGCAATGCAAGATATCACAAATACACAACTGGCATCAAGTAGTATTGGCACAATGACATCAAAGTAGTAGAGCATAACAACATTCAGAAAGTACAAGCATAACGGTACTGGATCGGCACAACCTAACAAGTAACATGTCTTAGAAATAATACTCAAGTAATTTATGAAGTAGTGTTCGTTGAATACTTGTGTTATTATAAAAAGGTTTAGTTTTCAATGGCGTTTGAAAGAAAAAGAAAGTTTAAGACTCGTGTGGATATTTTAGAAAAGAAAAATAGTAAAAGTCGGCGAATACGAACGAATACTCAAGAAAATGAGAGAAGAAAGAAAGGAAATACGAAAAGAAAGCAGAATTACTGACGAGAAAAGGGAAATAAAACAAATAAACAAACAAGCAAACAACAATAGGTAGTTTCGGTATTTACCCATTTTTCCCAAAATAGTTGATAAAATGTCAAATCATATAAGGTTTGAAAATGTTTTCAGAATATCGGTAAAAGATTAAGTTTTATAAAAGATTTAATGAAATTTTGGCATGATGCGCCCGTTTATAAGTCATTTCCAAGTCATACGACTCATTTGAATAATTCAATTATCGTCAAGTTTTATAAGTTATTATATATAATTGGACATATTATTCGCGTGAATATTAGTTGTTTAGTTTTATCGACCATTTCGTATAGTTCAGGTCCAGATATGTTAAATTCTTACGAGTCTAATGTACCCTTCCGTCTCGTGTACCAAAGGGTCCATAATAGTCCAATCAACCAATACCGTAAATCCAATACGTCCAATCCTTGTCCAACAATATATAACATCACAATATTCAAGTTCGAGTCAAATATATCCCATTCGTTATTATTATTATTTTCCTATTTCAAATAATAATTAACCGAAACTCCATATCGACAACTATGACAAAATAAATAATAAACAACTAACGACGACTCAACGTAAATAAATAAATAAAACAAACAACAAATAAACATCGCCGTGACTCGCCATGAGTCACGGCTCACTCAATCCGAGCCTACGGGGCTCTCGGTCTAAACCAAAACGAAAACCAAAACCAAGACCAAGCACAAACAAATCCCAAAATCACAACCTCGACTAATCCTAACTCCATCCGCAAACAAATCCAATATCAAATCCACATCGACATGAACACAAATCCAAACACTCACCCGAAATCCAAACCGAGCAAACATACACCACAAATTCAAACCAAACTAATCCTAACCCTAACCGCAACAAATCCAAACACAACGATCCAAATCCATCCGAACCCAATCCAACCAAACACTAACCTAAACCAAATACCACACCTCGCCTCGCCGTGACTCACCACGAGTCACGGCTCGGCTTCGCTGTACGTCAGCTGTCGAGACTAAACCAAACCGAGACCACATCAAAACCAAGCTACAATCGCACCAAAAGATAAAGAAAATAAAAGGAATCAAAAATAACAAACATCTCACCCCGAGTCATCACGAGTTGACTCGGTGAGTCCGAGTCGCAACCGAGTCGCGGTGAGATCCACACGATTTTTATCAAAAACAAAAGGTTTTAATAAAGGTTTTATTATTTTAATTTAAAAATATCAGTTAAATTAAAATATATAAAAATTGGGGTTCGGTTTAAATCGAGAAGAAACAAGAAAAGGTGCGGTGGGAGCTGCTCAAACCGCAGAAACAAGAAGGGAAGGGAATGGCGCTGACAAAAGTATTTCCAAAAACTCCGAAACAATGGTGGCCGACATCGAATCGACTAAAAGTTTCGCCGGGAAATTGGCATGGTGGTTGCCGGAAGTGGGCGAGTGTGTCTGGCCGAGAGGGGTGTTACGCTGCGAGAGGGTAGAGAGGGGAGGAAGAATATTGAGTGAGTGTGTGTGTTTTATAATAAATAAATAAAAATTCAGCCTTTTATAGTAAGTGAGGGACTAAAGTTGGGCCAAAACGAAACTTGAGGGGTGCGGGTGAAAATATTGGGCGGGGGTATATTATTTCAAAGTAGTAATACTTTTGCTTTATTGCTTGTGGGACCCGTTAGGTGTATCATACGGACTCGAAAAATTACGAAACTTGCGCCATTGTTCACGAAATAGTTTTTCCAATAAAATCAAGTATAAATACGCATAACTTCTTGAAATCAATATTTTTGGCATATTTGATTTGTTTCGCGTTTTCTAGGTTGTGCTGACGTAATACGGGACTAAGGTTCACGTTTCTCACGATATCTCACATTTCTCAAGTTCAAATAAATTCAGAAACAGTTCAAATCCTAAGGTGGTGTAAAAGTAATTATTTGGCTAGTTAAAATGGTTTGGAAAATTACCGGGTGTTACAAAAACTTCATCCTTAGATGAGTATGCTATATACGAACGAGCGTATATGATGAACCTACAATGAAAGGATTAGTGCAATATATTTCATCTCAAAGAAAAATAAGATGTATATATATGATGTAATATATTAATGATGTAATCACAAGCAACTCTAGATAGAGAACCATGATCATTTAGCAAAACATGTTATAAGGTGTAATCTTCTAATAAGAATTACAATCATACGAATATAATATGATAAAATCCTACAAAATAATGCCTGGGAGAAAGATATGAAGTGGAGTTAAAGTGAGTGGTGCTAGTGTCGGTGTTGGTTTACTAGTAGGTTTTTCGCTAATCTATGGGGGTTATGATTTGACCGATATCATTTGATGTTAACAAGAATATAATTTATTAACTGATTAATACAAAATGACCTATTCTAGGTGAACATGGTTTTGACCGACATTATCATCTACCAGAGATGATGTCTCATGCCATGATATATGCTTGAACGGAATTAAGAGGAAGTGAAGACAATGATCACTTAGGAATAGAAATTCCATGTGCAAAAATTAGAAATACTAGATACCAATATGAGGATGAGAATGACATCATATGATGGGAGAGTGTTGGTTGGACCAACTTGTTGAGAATGATGGTTTTGATATATCGTTTGCACTGACAATGACGTGCTTGATATGTATCAAGAATGAAAATGATGAGATCCTATGATGGTGTTCTAGACAATGAAGTTGTGAGATTAAGATTAAAAAGAAAATCCTTGACTCGTTGGTTGTGAGAGGGTTGTTTGATTTAAATGGTTATAAACTGAACAAGGTACCCAAGGACTGGGCGGAACCAAATTTTTGGTTCCGTCCGTCTTATCAAAGGGTACATTGGAACTAGAATTTGACTTGGTCATGTTTTGTCGTTTTTGATCAAACGAAGGTTCGAGCTAAGATCTATTTACTTATAACTACGGATTAGGTTCCATTCATCCTAGTCAAAGTCTAAGGAGACTCAATGGTTCTTGTTTAAGAGGTTTGAAACACTTGTGATTTAGTGAACTGATTTTAACTAAATGATGTGAATCTATGTGTTGGTATTTGAGGATGTAGAGGATATGAGTAAGTGTTCTTTAATACAAAAAGACAATTATGTGAATGAATTTCTCTCCCCCTTAATTGGTGGACATCCAACATAATGTGTAATGTATCAAATGAAGAATGACAATGTAGGTTAATGAAATCAATGAGCTTAGTAATGTTTTTTTGGATTTTGGTTAGCATACAAAGAACTTCATCCTTGAAGTCACGTAGCTCTTCTCTATCGATGCGAGATGATCGCATGACGAGGCATGTGGTTTCCTAATGGGAGGTGTATTGTTATAACTAAAAGGTGATGGAGATGTTTCTGGGAAAGCAGAAAGAGGTCGATTGAAAGATACGTAAATACAAATTCCAAGCCTCTAAAACTTTATTCTATTAACTTAAAAACTATATGCAAGTGAATTGGTCCCGTAAATATATTACTAATCTATGTAGCAATAAAGGGATTACAATTATGCACAATAGGCATAACAAAGTGAGATAACAAATAATTTGTTATCAACCTACAAGATAAAAGTGTTAATGACCAAAGATGTGATTATCATAAGATAACATCTTATATAAACAAAAACAAATAATTGACTACTAGACAAAAAGGTACCACATAGCATCAAGACATATTACAAGAAAGCATGACATTGTTTGAGATACTACATTGTGAAATAGTTTTGATATTAGGCTTAGTCACTTAAGCATACTTACCCATTAACACAATGATCTATGTGATTAATTTGTAAAATAAAATGACTTCTAAATGTGTATCATACCAAAAGTACTTTGACAAATTATAGGTGCACATATGGCAAACAAATAGTGTGACAAAGTCACAAAAGAAGTAAGACGACAGATTCATGCAAACCACTGTAACATTTTGGAGCATGTATCATTTAGGCTATTCTATGAAAAAGGCTCAATGAATGTTAACAAAAGACATGAGCTTTCAAATATAAAAACATCATGTATGACATATCATGAGTTAACAAGAAACATGTTAATCTTGCGAAATATCATATAACAAAAGAATGAAAATATTATACAAATCATGTTAACATTTAGTAGCGTGAAAAACCTTTCCAAGGTTTACACATTTGACTATCAATAAAGTAGTTATCATGATAACGTCAAGATACTCTATCAAACAAAAACATGTAATCAACACATGTATGTGTGATGCAAATGATTCTTAAAGAAAAGTCACATATACTAATTGTTTGATTAATATTCCTAAGACAAGATAAAATGTTATCTTTTAATACTTACTTTAGGCAAGTATAGGAATACAGAATTTTGAAGTTGGAGAATGAATATGAGACTATTACTAGCGGTGCTCAATTCAGGCTAAACACGACCATTTTTACGGGTGATTCCACATACCCAACTTCTCTTCTGGAAGCAATTTAACCGTTAGGTTAAATTGAGTTTCTAGTGCAATAGATTCTCCAATAGTCATTCTCATGTTAGAAAGATAGGAATTCCTATTTTTGCCTATTGAAGTATATAAAAGATGATAATTCACCAATACTTGACTTAATGAGACTCAACTATTTCTATTAAAACTAAGGTGATTGTGGAAAAATAGAAGGGGAGTTGAATAGTTTTACCCTTTTTTTGAACTCTTTTAAAATCTTCTTAAAAGTTTACTTATTAAAAACCTTGATTCGAATCTTATGTGTAATCAATCAACACCAATATGAACTACACACTAAACTAACTAATAATAAGTAAAGTAAGTAAAGACAAAAGTTGGAAAGATCAAACCGGGAGAAAAGGATTTATAGTGGTTCGGCTACGAAGCACCTCTTCGCCCTACTCCACTCCCCGAGTACCACACTCGAGAGTTTCAAGCACTATGTCAACAACCTCCCTTAAGGCAGAGAAAACCGTACACGTCGCTTATCCTATTTCCGACACTAAGCTAGATGTCGAGTGCTAATCTTAGCTAGCACCAATCTACCACGATCCACTTGATCAAACACTCAAGTCCAATGGCTTCAAGAGATCACCAAGATCTCGACCCGATCACAATGATCAACACTCACTTGACTAACACTATCCTAATGACCCTTGATCTTCTTGATCAATCACACAAGCCCAATGGCTTCAAGAGATGTTCACTATCTCTTGTAAGATCACAATGATCTTCACTCACACTCTCACAAAAGAAAAATGATCTTGATGTATGCTATGATACAATCAAGTATGTAACAAGTGTTACAAACAACCTAGCAACTATAACTCTTGTATCTTCTTGGATACCTTGAGTTCTTCTCTTGCACTTGAAGAGGAATGACAACACCTTGTATCAACTTGGATACTTTGTGTTCTTCTCTTGCTATTGAAGAGGAATGAAGAGGATCTCTAAGTTGGATGATTGGTTCACTCTTGAACAAAAGAAAAACTAAACTAAATGATCAAGAAAAGAAAATGGTGTGAGAGGTTTAAACTCAGAAGTTTCTGTGTGTGAAAGGGTGCATAAAATCTGTAAAGTGGGTTGGTATTTATAGGCAAAGAAAATCTGAACGTTACAGGTGGACGGCTCCACTAAATCACCCACGGCTCCACTAAATTTAGTGGAACCGTGGAGCCGTCCCAGACAAAGACGCTCCAAATTTTGTCTTTTCTGGTGAAAACTTATTTGGGGAAGTTTGGAGCTGATTTTTGGGGGAAAATAGCTGTTATGAATTTTAAACTTATTTTTCCATTAAAACATTTCTTAATTATTCAAAAATAATTTGTCATGTATATTTTTGAAAAAATGTTTTGTCACATTAAAATGTGAAGTCTTAAAACCCAAAATCACTTCTTTGATCATTTGTCAAGTTGTAAGTTTGTTCTAGAGTGATTTGCGTGGAAACGGGATCTTCCGATTAAAAACTTGTTTACGTTAATTTTAACGTAACGTGATTTCACATTTTGTCATCCTCAAAACGTGAAGTAATCGAAAGATATAAATAACGTTTTTAGAACATTATTTGCATCAACAATCTCCCCCTTTTTGATGATGACAAAACATAAACTCATTTTAAGTTAAAATTAGTTTTAACAAGTTTTTAATGAGTTTACTCCCATTTCTCCCCCTTTTTGTCGAAGCAAAAAGGTTGTAAGGCTCCCCCTTGATGTATACTCCCCCTCATTTGGAGAACACCAAGGAATCGAGCAATGATTCGTGCTACAAAACAAAGTTAGAAGACATATATACAATATCTAACAAGTAGCACTTAAGACAAATATCTAAGCATTAAAGAAAATAACCAAGTAGCCAAGCCTCACAAAATGATAAGATAACCATAGAAAAGAGAACATTCATTCATAAAACAAGTGTCATACATAGGTATGACTACATGATGAAGATAACAAGAGACAATTAGAAGCATAAATCCCTAATGACTAGAGGCAAGCTTCATTTCCAAGAGGGTTCCTAATGATTTATTAGTGAAAAACTAAACATGAACATGTCTAGTTTTGTTGGCTAGGAGGTGGTGGAGATGGTGTCATCATTTGGGGTGGTGGTGGTGTTAAGAGGTGTTCCACATAGGAGAACATGAAGTGAATTTCATCTCTCAAGGAGAAGATGAGGTTACGGTTGTGGAGGCAACATAGGCAATTGGAACTATGTAGATCAAAGGGATGGGGTTGGATGGGTTGTGCCATGATAGGGGAAGGAGGTGGTGGTGAGTTTGTTTGTGATGGAGTTGGCATGTTATAGTCCGATGGAGTTATGGGGGATAGTGTGTACTCCATTGATGATGTGGTGTTGAAGGATGATGAAGATGTTGTGTAGGAAGATGATGTTTTGGAGGGTGCATTAGGTGGTGATGGTGATTTGGGAGTGGCTTCGGAAGGTGGTGTCATTGCTTCATCATCTTTTGTAAGATACACAAAGAGTGGTCTTGTTGGTGGTTTTACGGTTATTCTAGGTTTCTTTGAGATGTGAGTGGTGGATCCTTGTGTGGAGGACATGGTGTGTGTGTAATGAGAGGTTGAAGATGAAGTGCAAGATAAACTTGCAAGGGTGAAGCCTTATATAGGCAAGATGGATGAAATTTGAATTAAAGTGGATGGGAGTGTCCTATGGTGTAGCAAGGGAATCTTAGGGTGTGTGTGATGTTGTAAGATTTGCAGGTTTGAGGTTAGGGTTGCAGGGATTGTAGGAGGAACAAATGAAAATTCGTGAAATAGGTGCACGGTTGATGAACTCAAATAAGTACATTTTATTACTATCATTTATCCTATTAATTTGACTTGTTTGACTATATTATGTATGAGGATTGATACTTAATCGTTTACTTTTGTAATTCTCAGGTAAAAACAAGCATTTGGTGAAACTTAGCGATTATGGACTAATAATGGAGCAAAACGTGCATAAAGTGGAAGTCTACTGACATGGACAAGATCAAGTCAATTCTGCTCCAGATGCGCCGCATCTTACTCTCGACATGCGCCGCATCTCTATCAAGATATCACCAGATACGATCCAAGATACAAGAGGACATGCGGCGCATCTAATCAAGAGTTACGCCGCATCTTCTGGCGGTGTACGAATATTCCTGAATATTATAATCTTGGACCCCACGCGAAGTTAAGTACATACGCCGCATCTACTTAAGTAGATGCGCCGCATCTTCCCTCAGACAGAAACTATAAATACCCCGTAGACCAGACGAATTAAAGAGTTCGAAACCCTAAAACCGAAGTTCGGACAGCAGAGAAAAGGACGAATTCAGTCAAGGAGGCAGCACAAGACACACCCAAATCGAAGATACAAGAGCTGTAAGAAGGTGCTGCATGTATTTAATTCATTAAGTAGTTTTGTTTTATTGTGTTAGCAAACTTTAATTCATCAGGATTGGTGGCTTGTGTAATGTGACAACGAAAGATTGCACTCCCTTTAATACTTGCTTTCCCATCAATTAAAGTTTATATGTTGATGTCTTTGGTTACTACTTATTAGTGCATTGATAACCTCTGTGTTTATTAGTGGCTTGCGGGCATCCGACTGCGGGACAAGATGTGGCTCCCACGGTTGTTTCTAAATTGATCACTTAGGAATAACTTTTAGACATAAGTAATCATTAAGGGTTTACTCGCCGATGAGAATAGGACCAACGAGAAAGGGTTAATTACATACACTTCATATAAAGCTATCAATAAAACAAGTGACAATCTACTTAATCATAAGGACAGCCCTCTTATTGTCTCGAGTATCTATCTGTGTACGTGTGTGCTACTTGCTGATTCGTGCCTATTTGTTTATTTTATTATTTAATTGCAAACAAAACTGTGCCAGTCTCTCAGGCTGAAACCCCCTTGCGTTAGGATATTAAAATACTGATTAGAATAACTAGATAATACGTTCCACTCTTAGTGATCGACACTCTACTTACCATTATCTTCATACTGACCGGGTACACTGCTCGTTAAGTGTGTGTGTTATTGATAAGTCGGCTAAATATAAATTTAAAACTTGAGTAGGCATTAAAACTGCTAAACCGCAACGACACATCACGCGCATCAAGTTTTTGGCGCCGTTGCCGGGGAGTGAATTGTTATTATCTGTTAATTTGATTAGTATTTTAATTAGGTTTTTCTTTTTATTAGATTAATTGCATCATTGTACTATTTTGCATAATTGTTGTATTGTGTGCTATTTATTTTCTTTTATTTTTGCTTTTATTTGTTTTTGTTCGTGTGTTTTATTTTTGTTTTATTTTTCGTTTTTTGTGTGTTCTGCTATCGTTGTACTGTGCTAAATCAAACGATACGGCGCATCTGATCTCTCAGATACGGCGTATTGCGTTCAATTTTTTTATATACAACGCGTTTAATTAATTCGATACGACGCATCTTTTCCCCAAGATACGGCGTATCTGTTTTTAATAAGAAAATTTTTCTAAGCGATAAAGTAATACGACGCATATGCTTTTGCAGATACGGCGTATCTGTTTTTGATAAAAAATTTTTTCTAAAACGTTAACGCCATACGACGCATCTTTTTTTGAAGATACGGCGTATCTATTATTTTAATTAAAAACAGTTTGCGAATTATTAAACAGATACGGCGTATCGATCTCTGTCGATACGGCGCATCTTACTGAATCAAAAATCTTTTATTTTTAAACGTAACGAAAATACGGCGCATTAACTTTCGTTAATACGACGCATTTAATTTTAATTGGATAAGTTGATTTTTGATTAATTAATTCGATACGGCGCATTCTTAAATTCTAAAGCGGCGTATCTATTTTCTGAATAAAGTCTGATTAAATTTTAACGATTATAAGATACGGCGTATCCAACTTTTTGAATACGGCGCATCGTCTGCAGATATCAGTAACTTTAATTTTTCATATTCCGTTTTCGTTATTAATTATCTGATATATTACTTTCTCGAGCATACCCTACTGATGCTTTTCGTGATTGTTTCAGAAGGATAATGGAAGGATACGGAGAACTAATTGACTTCGACTTCGAAGCGAATTTTATGAATGAAGTATTAGTGCATGAAAAAACACCCGAACATCACGATGGGGATTATATTGAACTTAATGACCTTAATGGACCGTTGGAACCCAATGACCTGTTCATGGTTGATGCTGAATCTGAGTTAGAAGAAGGAGAAATTGTGGATAGTCCAAGAGTCAACGTTATTACTACTAGAAATTACGATGAATTTGAGGGATATGATGGTTCATGGGATTACGGTAGAAGGATCAACACCAATTGTGCTTACAATTTACAATTCCCATGCATGATTGGGTACAAGTGTATTGACGCCAATTTCTTTCCTATTTTATCAATGAATGTCATGTCTAGAAACTTTTACAACTCTATTATGAGAAATAAAAAAGAGTATAAAGGAAAGAATGTAGTTGGAGCCTTCATTAATGTCCCGATCTTCGTTGGACGCTTCACTATTGTTACTGAGTTCGTAGTTATTGAAGACATGAATGCCTATTGTGACAACAATATGGGTGACGTGATTGTTGGAAAACCATTTTGTAGGGAGATCACTATTAATGCAAAACGATTTGAAGGAAAGATCACCTTTCAATGTGGAAGCGACATTATCACTTATATGATGCCCCGAACTCACCCTGGATTTAAACATGCTACTAATAGGGTCTGCTACAAATTCTCTCCATTCCTTTTTATTAGTGATGATGACATGAAAAAAGGAATTGAGTACCCATATCAATTAATGGGAGGATTCTACAAAGGAGTTTTGAATTTGGGACCTGAATATATACGAGACGATTCGGTTGCTAGATGGATCCTACGTGGCCATGTAGGAATCAATGATCGATACTAATGAGCTGAACGTGAGTCTAACTTGAAGACTCTGGAATAAAGACAAGTGCTTACCGGGAGACAGCCCGGATTTATCTTTTATTATTTTGTTTTCTGTGTCGAGTCAGTCCAGGCCGCACGAAGATACGGCGCATCTCAGTCCTGAGATGCGACGCATCCTCTGCAATGGTCATATCTTATTTTATTTTTCTGCATTTTTATTTCTGACTTTAAAACTATTTATCAGTTTATTTTAATGCGGCGCATCCCTGGTTAAGGATGCGGCGCATCTTTATTCTGATCCGTATTTATTCCAGGCTCGATACGGCGTATCTTCTTCAATAAGATACGGCGCATCGACTGACCTGATGATTTTCAGTTTTAATTTTTAAGTTTTATTTTTCCTAACTACTAATGTGTTATGCAAGTTGAACCTTTCTTATCTTAGGTGTGTTTTAAAGTGTTGGTGGTATTATAGTTTCCTGGATTTCCTGTGGATACGTCAAGTATGAAGCTTTAACGTTCTAATCCACAAGAAAGATGATTTTTGCTAATGGAGGATCATACCGAGCAAATCTCGGGGGAGTTTTTCTTGTTCTAATTCTTTTATTTTCCAGTTTTTAACCTTTTATACAAACAACGAGGACGTTGTTTAACTTAAGTGGGGGGATTGGAGAATTAGAACACTTAACACTTACTTGTCCTACTTTTTCAAAAATTATGCTTAAAATGTGCTTAATATATCAAACTTAAAAATTTTTTAGCATGTTTTTGTTTAAGATCTAAGTTACATAACTGCACACATGACGTTATTTTCAAAAATTGTGATTTTTCCAAAATTCACAAATCTATGAGTGTGCCGGTGACTTGTAAACTTTAGAACTTGGCTTGTATACTATTCGAGACCACCATAATGAGTATTATTTATATAATTGGAATGACTTGTCTAACTTGGTAAAATTCTAGGATTAAACCAAAAAGCCTATATATGTTATGTGTTATTAGCTAACTACACTGGTTAGTTAACCCCCGTATAAAACCCTTTTGTTACTCTCATTTTTAGAGTAAGATACCCCTAGAAAAACCCTCAGAGCCATTCCTTTCGTTTCTTACACCTATGTTTAAAATGTTTCGTTACACCCTTACACCTTAGCCTACCCTGTAGATTAGAATCCGTGGTTGGTTAATTGCTATAGGCAGAGTGTGTTTCCTTACATTACCTGTGTTCGCATGCGTAATTCATTATCTATGGTTAGGTCGGGAAATTGCACAATGCAAATTGGAGTGAAAGTAAATATTGTATATTTTTGAGTTTATTTTTCGTGTGTTTACTACTTTCACTATTACCGTTATTTCTGAAAGTATGAAAAGTATGAAAAAAATTATCCGGAAAGAAAGTTGTAGTGATGTGGTGAAATTTTACACATCTATGTTTATGTTTCAAAAAAAAAAAAAAAAAAAAAAAAAAAAAAAAAAAAAAAAATCGAAAAAATGAGAAAAGAAAAAGAAAGAAAAAAAAGAGTTGGATGTTTATTTTAAGCCAACGATGTAGAGTTATGAAAGTGGTCGATATCACCACTATTTGTTATACTATATTTATGGATTGAATGGGAATTGGCAGTTATGGGAATGCCGATTAAGGTTTATTCTTTGATTAAGATTTTGTTGAGTATAATTCGTGTCTACCAAAAGCGTGTGTTTCAAGTGTTAAAGCGTGAGTTATTCAATGATATGAGTCTTATTCATGGGATGGTTGGGATAGTGATTAACCACACTTAGGATTTTAATCTATTTGTTTTGTTTTGTTTATTTTTATTTTTACACCAATTTATATCCCAAATATTATCCATACCCTGTATTGTTCTTTATCCAACCGAACCTTTGATTTATTGAGATTAGGGATTTGAGCAATCTTAAGTATCGTGGTCGTGGATTCGGCTATGTATTTATGATTTTGTCGCCCTTTTTGATATATTATTATTGGTGAAGTTTGGACCTATCTTTAGCCTATTCGAGTTAAGGATTTGAGCAATTGCAAGTATCGTGTTCGTGGATTCGATCATGTATTTGTGATTTTGTCGCCTTTTCTGGAATTTGAGATCGATAGTGATTAAGAATAATTAACCCTTTAGCCTAAAAACCCTTTTTACCGCTTTAGACTTGTTATTCCTTAGCTTTAGTGGTGGAGATGTGTATACTTGCCAAGCTTATGATAGAATATTCGTCGCGACTGGACAGTTAAACGATTAGATTTGCTTTTATCGACTTATTTTATTTTACTTCTAATTCGTTAAGTGTTTAGTTGTGTGATTATGAAATAAACGAATACATGCTTAAATATAAAAATAAATCCTAATACATCTTTTAGGATAAATTTTCATAAATGAAATTCTAAGGTTTACTTGGGGACAAGTAAAGTTCAAGTGGGGGATATTTGATGAACTCAAATAAGTACATTTTATTACTATCATTTATCCTATTAATTTGACTTGTTTGACTATATTATGTATGAGGATTGATACTTAATCGTTTACTTTTGTAATTCTCAGGTAAAAACAAGCATTTGGTGAAACTTAGCGATTATGGACTAATAATGGAGCAAAACGTGCATAAAGTGGAAGTCTACTGACATGGACAAGATCAAGTCAATTCTGCTCCAGATGCGCCGCATCTTACTCTCGACATGCGCCGCATCTCTATCAAGATATCACCAGATACGATCCAAGATACAAGAGGACATGCGGCGCATCTAATCAAGAGTTACGCCGCATCTTCTGGCGGTGTACGAATATTCCTGAATATTATAATCTTGGACCCCACGCGAAGTTAAGTACATACGCCGCATCTACTTAAGTAGATGCGCCGCATCTTCCCTCAGACAGAAACTATAAATACCCCGTAGACCAGACGAATTAAAGAGTTCGAAACCCTAAAACCGAAGTTCGGACAGCAGAGAAAAGGACGAATTCAGTCAAGGAGGCAGCACAAGACACACCCAAATCGAAGATACAAGAGCTGTAAGAAGGTGCTGCATGTATTTAATTCATTAAGTAGTTTTGTTTTATTGTGTTAGCAAACTTTAATTCATCAGGATTGGTGGCTTGTGTAATGTGACAACGAAAGATTGCACTCCCTTTAATACTTGCTTTCCCATCAATTAAAGTTTATATGTTGATGTCTTTGGTTACTACTTATTAGTGCATTGATAACCTCTGTGTTTATTAGTGGCTT
This sequence comes from Artemisia tridentata subsp. tridentata, assembly GCA_021014915.2. Lineage (NCBI taxonomy): Eukaryota > Viridiplantae > Streptophyta > Magnoliopsida > Asterales > Asteraceae > Artemisia > Artemisia tridentata. Next base: position 349,905,496 of record CP139509.1, on the reverse strand, counting down.
GCGGGCATCCGACTGCGGGACAAGATGTGGCTCCCACGGTTGTTTCTAAATTGATCACTTAGGAATAACTTTTAGACATAAGTAATCATTAAGGGTTTACTCGCCGATGAGAATAGGACCAACGAGAAAGGGTTAATTACATACACTTCATATAAAGCTATCAATAAAACAAGTGACAATCTACTTAATCATAAGGACAGCCCTCTTATTGTCTCGAGTATCTATCTGTGTACGTGTGTGCTACTTGCTGATTCGTGCCTATTTGTTTATTTTATTATTTAATTGCAAACAAAACTGTGCCAGTCTCTCAGGCTGAAACCCCCTTGCGTTAGGATATTAAAATACTGATTAGAATAACTAGATAATACGTTCCACTCTTAGTGATCGACACTCTACTTACCATTATCTTCATACTGACCGGGTACACTGCTCGTTAAGTGTGTGTGTTATTGATAAGTCGGCTAAATATAAATTTAAAACTTGAGTAGGCATTAAAACTGCTAAACCGCAACGACACATCACGCGCATCAACGGTACCACTAAATATCACACGGTACCGTTAAATTTAACGGTACCGTGGCCTATTAACGGCACCGTGACACTGTAGTCACGAATTTTCCAGTTCAGGCAAGTTCTGGGCAGCTAGTGGAATGTTTTCTAGGGGAACTAGTTCCTGGAAATGATAGTGCCTAAAGTCACTAAAGACTTATTTGCCTAATATGTCCCATATTAAGCTATATCTAGCACATAAAGGTTATCATGTAGATTGCCAAGATAAGCATAAGCATGCAAGCATAAAGGACAAGATAAACTATCATCCAAATAGAATATTCATGCAAGGTGAAGGATTTAATGTTAAGCATGCAAGATAATTAAGAGTATTAATTCCTAATATGATCTATTAAGAATAAACCCTAATAAGAGATATAAATCCTTTCATAACTACTTATGGCTTGAGCATTCTCCCGTTCTTGTCACATTCTCGTCTTGAACAAGCATCTTATTCTCATGATTAGGATCATCAAAGGGTGCATAGTGGGTGGAGGATTCGGAAATGAGAATGGATGAGACATATGACTCAGTTATGGGTTTCATGACGGGTGTGAAAAGTAAGTATTGAGGACCATGAAGGTAAGGGTGAAAGGTTATGAAGTGGTGATAGAGACGGGTTAGGAACATCCCATAGGGTATCAATTTATTTTTGTTTCCCTTGAGATGTACAATTCGCTTAGCGAAGAAGTAGTCGAGATTGTATGGTTGTTGAGTTAGGAGACAGTAAATCATATGAGCACAACACGCCGGAAGTTGCTCACGATTTTCTGTTAGACTTAGAACATTTTCTCGCAGGATGACTGCCCAAGAAAGTAGTTCATGACGGACCTCATCCAGACGGATTTTTGTTGGATTTGGGTAAGAGGAGGAGTACTTGTGATTATGAATAAGTTTGGTAAGTTCGGTTGGAGAGGGTATGTAGGAGCAATATGGACTATCCTCTTCACGACAGTTGAAGAGGGACTCAAGACACCAATCTTCAGTATAGGTACATTGCCCATGATTGGGAATACGAAGGATTTGAGCGAATTGCTCAAGGGTTAAGACAAATTTGAAACTTTGGATCCAAAACCAAAGTGACAAAGATTGATCCTCGTTACGTACGAGTTCGACTTTTCGAAAGAACTCCAACACAAAACGAGGACAAATGTGCTCGTTGATGTGGAGTAAACAATCGAATCCTATAGCTCTAAATGAAGTGTTGATATCCCGATGATAGATTAGGGATGGATCAACGACACGACCTTCATGAAACCGACGGGTTTCAAGATTGACATAGGCACGAATGTGGTTACCGGGTGTTGTGGGTTCACGAGAAATTTCGGGTGTGTAGGTATCGGTTAGAAGATGATCAAAATCATATTCATGAGACATTTTTGTTTCCTATAAGAAAATTTTTAGGAAAAATTAGAGCTAAGAACAGTTGCATTACATACACATGTCTATAGTGTGTGCCTATATGCAAACTATGTGGAGGTGCGGTAATCTCGACTCAAAAGAAAATAATGAGATTACCCAAACACTCCTAATTTTACTTTTGCTCAAACAAATATATCGAAAAATACATATTGATTATGTAATTCGATCAATATTCGTGAGATCATGTATGCATGAGAAAACATTTTTAGTTTGCATCAACAATGCATGAAAAATGTTTCATGATCCTAGTTTCGTGAGATTCTTGAAAACCATGGAATTGGGGTGTTTGGTGACTTCAATGTTTTAGCACCAAAGATTTTGAAATATTTTAGTGTTGATGACTTCTAATTGAAAGTTTCATAGTAAAAATTGAAAGACCCCAATTCAATTTTCATTAATGAACAAACCCTAGACTCAAAATTAGAGTAAGAAAACTTACAATTAGTGTTGAAAAATTGAAAATGATTGAGAATCTTGAAAGACAATGTCTTGAATATGATCTTGAAGGGGTGTGATTGAGTTTTGGGTTGTGAGGTAAGGTTATGACAGCAGTAGGGAATGAGTTTGTTTGTTTGAAATAAGTGTGTAGAGGAAAGTGGAAGAAAAACAGGCATTTTCTCAGATACACGGTACCACAGTACCACTAAACATTAATGGTGCCGTGCCACTTTAGTGGAGCCGTGGGTCTGTAAGGCCCATTTTTTTTCTGTCTCGACTCTTGACTGATTAATCTTACTTATTTAGCAAGATTTTTTGACGCGAGGAAGAAGTTTATACCTAATAAACTTTTTGACGAAAACGATTAGGCGGGAGGACAAGGAATGACCTTAGTATTTCCAAGGAAATAACCAATATGTCATCGGAGGAAAATAGGATTGACTTTCAGTATTTCCCGTGAAATAAGTAAAATTCGTGAGTTGAGATTTGGAGAATGACTACAATATTTCAAATGAAATATTTAATTAGTCGGGATACAAGACGTAAGGAATGACTTAATATTTCCAGTGAAATATTCAAAGGTCATGTGACGAGACGTGGGGAAATGACTTAGAATTTCAAGAGAAATGTCTAATAGTCATGAGAGTAGTAAAAGAGATGACTTGAAAAGTCATGAGGCGATACGTCGGGAATGACTTCAATATTTCCAATGAAATATTCAAATAGTCATGAGCGGGATGTGAAGGATGTGTTGGTTAGAATATCAACGATGTTGTCCTTAGAGGAAAACTTTTCCAAAGAAAAGATTCCTTTTTGGACATTGTCGTGACGGAGGAGATGACGTACTTTGATGAGCTTCGTTCATGAGCAAACCACGGGGTTCTCGGTCAAGTCTATTTGCATCTCGACTGTTACTCTTCACTGGAGTGTTGTTGAGATGGACGCCTCATTTGATTGGAGCTTGTCTCATCCATAGTGCTTGTTGTCATGCCTTTCCGGCGCTTACGTATTCGGCTTCGGTTGTGGAGATAACAAGAGTTGTTTGTTCTTGAAGAATCAAGAAGTTAGGCAACAACCTATGAAGGTGCAAACTCCACTCTTTTTCATTCCACATTCTTTCCCGCATTATCATGGTTGATATAGACAACAATTTGTACATCAATCCCCTTGAGATATCATAATCTCAAGTGTATAGTGCCCTTAATGCATCGGAAGATACATCAAACACTTTAAGGTAAGAAGTTTTAGGATCCTTCTTACAAGTGGGCACAAAGCCAGACACTAGACATGACAATAGGCCTACTTGCCGTTAGGTAAACCATTTTACCTATCATGCCCCTAACCTAGTGATATCCGCGCACTCACCTTCATCGTCTCTTGTGAGATTAGTTTTTGCGGATATGGGCGTTAATGTTGATTAAAAATTTTCTAAGCTATGTATCTTATACATATAGTATACTTAAGTTTATGGGGATACTTTCTTCAGGTAGTATTATATACGGGCTAGGGAAAAAACTTGATTCACTCATCATTGCTCATCTCATACTTGTCACGCATGATCTTTGAACGATCATTGTACATTTCTGGACAAGTTGAGTTTGTCATGATGAGATGTGAATTTAGTTTCTGTGTTACAGTGACTATCATGTTAGATTCTAAATACACTATATGCTTAGCATTTCTACTAACAAAGGGTGTTTTAAGAAAGCGTACCTGAGCCTGAGGTATTGCCCTTAAAACTCGAAGACTAGACTACCTTTGTTGAAAGCTAGACATATGAAACACGACTTGACTTTGCGTCACAAGATTTGTTTGATCACAAATCATTCTCCATTTGTTAGACTTCAACTTTATTTACAACCATGTTTATCTAGCAAAACAGAAGTTCAAACATCTGGTCCCCAATATCTCATGCGTCCAAAGTTGTTAGTGCTAAACATCCTACGCATTCGCTGCATTTGTTTAGGATGTGAGAATGGTGGACACATTTCTCATGGTAGGTAACTTTGAGATTGACGGTTACTCCAAGTCACGGGAAAGTCACTTGGATGATTTTTTCTTGGGTAAAAGCTATAGAATACCATCGTACTTTCAAAAAAGTACCAAGTTGAACAATTTACTTTTTTATTGCTTACTTGACCAACGAACTTTCAAATTTTAATTCGACTTGAAACATTTCTTTAGACCGTTAGTCTTCATGTGGCAACGTTAGTCCTATTAGTCAACGAACGTTTGCAAAGTTAGTCCTTTTATACTAACGATGTCAACGAACGTTTGCAAAGTTAGTCCTTTTATACTAACGATTGTTTTTAATAAACTAAAAATTTGGAAAAAAATTTAAAAAAATTCGAAAAAATTTTAAAAATTCAAAAAATTTATAAAAATTCGAAAAAACTTATAAAATTTGAAAAAAAATTTAAAAAAATTCGAAAAATTTTTAAAAATTCAAAAAATCTATTCGAAAATATTTTAAAAATTCGAAAAAACTTATAAAATTTCGAAAAAAAAATTTAAAAAAATTCGAAAAATTTATAAAAATTCAAAAAATTTATAAAAATTCAAAAAACTTATAAAATTTCAAAATATTTTTAAAAATTCAAAAAAATTTTAAAAATTCGAAAAAACTTATAAAAATTTCAAAAATTTATAAAAATTCGAAAATATTTTAAAAATTCGAAAAAACTTATAAAATTTCAAAAAAATTTTAAAAATTCGAAAAGTTTATAAATTTCGAAAAAAATTTAAAAAAATTCGAAAAATTTATAAAAATTCAAAAAATTTATAAAAAATTTAAAAAATTTACAAAAATTTATAAAAATTCGAAATTTTTTTATAAAAATTCAAAATTTTTTTTTATAAAAATTCGAAATTTTTTTATAAAAATTCGAAATTTTTTTATAAAATTTCGAATTTTTATAATTATTTTTTTATAAAAAATTCGAATTTTTATAAAAATTTCGAATTTTTATAAATTTTTGTAAATTTTTTAAATTTTTTATAAATTTTTTGAATTTTTATAAATTTTTCGAATTTTTTTAAATTTTTTTCGAAATTTATAAACTTTTCGAATTTTTATAAAAAAATTTTGAATTTTTATAAACTTTTCGAATTTTTAAAAATTTTTCGAGATTTTATAAGGTTTTTCGAATTTTTAAAATATTTTCGAATTTTTATAAATTTTTGAAATTTTTATAAGTTTTTTCGAATTTTTAAAGTTTTTTTGAATTTTTAAAATTTTTTTGAAATTTTATAAGTTTTTTGAATTTTTATAAATTTTTTGAATTTTTATAAAAAAATTTTGAATTTTTATAAACTTTTCGAATTTTTATAAACTTTTTTGAATTTTTATAAATTTTTCCAATTTTTTTAAATTTTTTTCGAAATTTTATAAGTTTTTCGAACTTTTAAGGTTTTTTGAATTTTTAAAAAATTTTTGAATTTTTTTAAGCTTTTTTCCAAGTTTTATAAGTTTTTTCGAATTTTTTTAAATTTTTTTCCAAATTTTTAGTTAATTAAAAACAATCGTTAGTATAAAAGGACTAACTTTGCAAACGTTCGTTGACATCGTTAGTATAAAAGGACTAACTTTGCAAACGTTCGTTGACTAATAGGACTAACGTTGCCACATGAAGACTAACGGTCTAAAGAAATATTTCAAGTCGAATTAAAATTTGAAAGTTCGTTGGTCAAGTAAGCAATAAAAAAGTAAATGGTTCAACTTGGTACTTTTTTGAAAGTTCGATGGTATTCTATAGCTTTTACCCTTTTTTCTTCTAAAGTTACATCTCGGTAGAGGAGTTCTAGACCGAGGTTTGGGTGAATTTATTTTTCTAGGTGGAGGAGTCGTTGACCTAGTGTCGGGTTTTACAAATCCAAGTTCAGGAGCTGATGGGGATTTGTAAAAGCTTTTGACTTCCTCTATGCTAGCAATAGGTATTTTAGTACCATCTACAACTATGTGACTTGGTTTAGGACTTAAGTTATTTTTCAAGATTGACCCAGTTCTGACTTTAGCACCAGACGGTACCACGGTACCACTAAATTTAGTGGTGCCGTCTGTACCTTTATTGGTGCCGTCACCTTCAGACTCAGAAAATTCAGGTTTTACAAATTTTACTTGTTTAGTACTACTTGTAGAAGCCTGACTTGGGTCAAATCCTAAACCCGTACGGTCATGTTCATTATATCTAATGTTTTCAAGCATCTCATTAAGTGCTTTAGTTCCTTCTTCGAACTTAGTGATTCTCAAAGCATTTTCTTTGAGTTTTTCGTTTTCTACTTGAAGACTTATGCATGACCCACATCCTAAGTCTACTTCTTTATTTTTCTCAAGTCTTTTGACTTGATCCTTTAGTTCTAAAATTAGCAATTCAAGTTCTTGCAATTTTAATTTTAGTTTTGTGTTTCTACCTAAAATCTTAGAGCTAACCTCGCATAGTTTATTGTATTCGTCATGTAACCTAGTGTCATCTATTGATGAATTATCATCACTATAGTAAGAGGAGTCGGAATGCACCTCATTAGAAGCTTGAGCCATTAGACATGTTTCATCGTTGGACTTCTTCTCTTCTTCTTCACCGCTATCACTCCAAGAGCCTCCTATGAAAGCTCGTTGGTTGTTGGATTTCGGTGGTTTGGGACATTCTCCTATGAGATGATTAGAATCTCCGCATCTAAAGCATCTCCTATCACTTGTCCCATTCTTTTCAACTCGGTTCTTTTGTGATGTCTTCTTTTCATCACGAGGTTGCCTAACGAACCTACCTCTTCTCCTAAAGAACTTCTTAAAGTCCCTAACCGCTAATGCATATTCTTCATCTTCACTATCGAAACTCGAACATTCCTCATCACTAGACTCCTTCTTGGCCTTTAATGCTAGAGATCTAACTCTTTCACTTTTGCCTCTCACTATATCGGAGTCTTTCTTGATTATCATCTCGTGAACTTTCAAGTTTCCTATTAGTTCATCGAGTGACAATGTCGCCAAGTCCTTTGACTCTTCAATGGCGGTGACCTTTGCTCTCCATTTAGGATGTAGAGCCCTAAGAAACTTCCTAACATAATTCTTGCTAGAGTAACCTTCATCAAGAGCTGTAACACCCCGACCCGACAAGGGCAAAGATATCACAATAATATGGTTTCACATCAGAACAAGTAATAATAAAACAACGGAAGTCTTAACATTTAACCAAAAGATAATAAGTCAACAAGACTTATATCAAGTTCAACAAGACAAAATGGAAAGAAATAAATAAAGTACTTAACAATTCAAGAGCCAATCAAGGCATAACAAGTCTAAAATTTAAATGGTAGCACTAAGATACTAAGGTCCATGCTTCACTCAAAGTTGCTCTCGTCCCAAAGCAAAACCCAGCTTCCTAGCTTAAATACCTGCCGCAGGAAAAGAAAATGCGGCTGAGCTACGAGAGCTCAGTGAACAGATATAACGATAACAAGCAGTAATAAAGGTTTACGAAAAGCAAATGTAGTAAAGGTTATCAAGAGTAAAGGCATAGGAAACAATTAAGGAAGAATGTACAAGTGAAAAAGGTAAGGTAAACAGAAAGATAAACAGATACAGCAATCCTCTACGAGCCCAGAACATATCATATCAAGTCAAGTAAACAAATATACATGTATACGGAGGGGTGACCTCGGTATGACAAGTATAATATGAGGGGATACCTCCAAGGGGTGGAGTTGCAAGCTCCCAAGAGATGAAAGTAGTGTATCGCACACACCCATCAGTCATCTAATATAACAAGTAATATAATCAATCAAGTCAAGTCAAGTACAAATCTAGGATGCATCCATGCGCCCCTGTAGGCTGCCACAATGTCTTCATCTACGTGTACAAGTAAAATATCAAGTCATGGCAGGGACGGGATAGGTAATCACTTTCCTACCCAAAAGTCAAGTCATTGGTGCATCAATGACAAGGACATGAAACCCTCATGCCTAGTATGGCTCGTAGTCTCAAACTGTGGGTCAAGGTCAAGGTCAAGTGTACAAGTCAAATTCAAGCTTCAAGTTCATGTTTACATATCAATGGGTTCAATTCAAGTTTTAGTTCAAGTAGGTCATATCCATATTTAAGTCAAGGTTCAAAGGCAATGTTCATATCAGGGTTCATAACAAAGGTTCAAGGCAAGGTTCAAGAAAAAGATTCAAGACAAAGGTTCACGAAACAAGGGGAACATAGCAATGGCTTTGGGGAATCCTAAACGAATCATAATAAGAAATCAAGAGAAACGAAGGCACCTTACAAGAAGGGCAGAATATCTGTACCTTATTTGCAAGCAAGAACAAGGACAAAAGCTGATAGAGATCAAATCAATCCTTCCTCGAACCTAAAGGAGTAGAGGACAAAATTACAAGGGTTTCAGTTATCTTTCCATTTTAAGTACATTTCCATTTTAGAAAGTTTCCTTATTTAGTAAGTTTCCATAATTAGGAAGATCATGAATTTAGGTTAAGTCATTACTTTTAATATTATTATGGAATTAGGGTTTCTTTTATCATCTTATAATATATTAGGGTTAATTATGACAACTTCCATATTTTAGGGTTTTTAAATGTAAATATATAAAAGAATAAAGGTTTTAAATGAAAATATAATAATTTACTCCTTTAGCCCATAAGTTATTCCATAGTTACGACTTTAGTCCTTTAATATTAACAATTTACAATTTAGACCCTTAATATAACTTAATTTACAATTTAAACCCCATAGTTTATTAAAATACAATTTAAACCTTATAATGTTTATAATTACACATTAAGCCCTTAAATTCTTAAAATTACACCTTAGACCCCTTAAATAAAAGTTTATACGAATGGACCTTCTATTTATATAAATTACAAAACAAGTCCCTCAAATTATATTATTTCACAAATCGTATATATAATTTAAGTAAATTACAAATTAACCCTTCTAGTCCCAAATCTTACACATAAGGCCTTTAATATCCAAATTTACACATCACACCCTTGATCTATTTATTTAAACGAATCAACCCTAAGTTTCCAAAATTTACACCTTTAGTCCCTTTTCTTTAATTATTTACAATTCAAATAAGTACTTACCCATTAAACCCTTATCTTCTAAATTTTACACATAGCACCCCCAACTTATATTTTTCTCTAGTTTTCCCTGACCTAAAGTATGTTACAAAATTATCCTTTAAGTTTAAACAATTACAAAACGCACCCTATAGTTTATTATTATCAATCGGCAATTAACAAAACCATGTAAAACCTAACCCTAATTATCCCATCACATCAAATCATTAAAACAACCTTAATTTAGCATTAAATGATCAGATCTTATTCACAAACCCTAACCCTAAATCGGTTCTAGGGTTCTTCCTATATTTTTCTTTTATTTTCTTAAAATCCGGTTTATACAAAATTCGAACAATGCTAACCTAAGCTTCCAATAATTCAAGGAGTATTTTTCTAGTGTCACTAGGTTCATATACGACCTACTAAAAATATATACGCTCCTCAGAAAATTCTGCCTAGTCGATTCAAGATTTAAGTTCGATTTTAGGGTTTTTGGTTCGAATTAATTTAGCAAGCATGCATGATACGTTTTAGCTATTTTATATGTGTCATATACGACCTAAGAAAGTGTAGAAAAATACCCATAAGATTTTAGAACAAGCGAATGAGTAGCAAGAATTATGTACCTCTCGGTATAGTTATGCGAGTAAGGAAAACCAAGAACAAGTAATCCGAGCTTCTATAAATCAATCCTCTATTTTTCTAACCCTCTTAGCACTCTATAGAACCCAGGAAAAATATTGGATTTGCTCCAGAAATTTTGTTTTGATCGGATGGAATTTTAGTTTGTATAATCGGTTCTTAGGGATTATTTAGGAATCGGAAAAATAATAAACCGAACATATTATATAGGGGAGGGCATGGAATAGTCGGTTTAGGTGTTGTGATAAGGTACAAAATTTGTTTCCTAATTATCTCTTATTTTATGTATTAATTTTGGATTTATTTACTTAATTAATAAATATAATATAAAGTAAATAAATATACATATAAGGTTTAAATATTAAATAAATGATACAAATATCTTTGTAATACGTAAAATACTTAAATGTTCAAGTAGAATTAATTTTACTTCATGTGGTATTCGTTTACAAGTGTTTGGAACTTATTTGGTATTTTAATTTATTAATACGTAAAATTTTAAATTCAAGGGTAATTTGGTTTTTTTGCACATTTTCAAATTTCAGGTATTACAACCTTCATCAAGAGCTTTAAGACTAGTGATAATAGTATTAAATCTAGCAAAAGCATTATCTATTAACTCATCTTCCGAAATGGAAAATTGTTCATATTGTTGAACAAGAAGATCAATCTTGTTCTCTTTGACTTGATTATTACCTTGGTGAGTGACTAACAAAGTTTTCCAAATATCTTTTGCCGTATTACACATGAAAATTCTTTCAAATTCCTTTTTAGGCAAAGCACTGTAAATCATCATTTTAGCCTCATTATTTTTGGCTAGTTTTCTTTTAAGTTCATCACTTTGTTTATCATAAGAAACTATTTCATCCTTTTTAGTTTCCGGATTCATTTGAATCGGTTTAAAGTCACCCTCGGTAATAACATGCCAAAGATCAATGTCTTTTGATTTTACATACGTTTCGAATCTTGTTTTCCAATAAATAAAACAATCGGTTTCGAAAAGTGGTGGTCTTTGCATAGATTGCCCTTCTAGATATTTGTCGGAATCCATTGATCGATTCAAGTTTTAAAATACAATATACTTTAAAATCTTGACTCACCTGGCTCTGATACCAATTGTGGAAAACTAGAAGGGGGGGTGGAATAGTTTTACCATTTTTTTGAACTCTTTTAAAATATTCTTAAAAGTTTACTTATTAAAAACCTTGATTCGAATCTTATGTGTAATCAATCAACACCAATATGAACTACACACTAAACTAACTAATAATAAGTAAAGTAAGTAAAGAGAAAAGTTGGAAAGATCAAACCAGGACAAAAGGATTTATAGTGGTTCGGCTACGAAGCACCTCTTCGCCCTATTCCACTCCTCGAGTACCACACTCGAGAGTTTCTAGCACTATGTCAACAACCTCCCTTAAGGCGGAGAAAACCGTACACGTCGCTTATCCTATTTCCGACACTAAGCTAGATGTCGAGTGCTAATCTTAGCTAGCACCAATCTACCACGATCCACTTGATCAAACACTCAAGCCCAATGGCTTCAAGAGATCACCAAGATCTCGACACGATCACAATGATCAACACTCACTTGACTAACACTATCCTAATGACCCTTGATCTTCTTGATCAATCACACAAGCCCAATGGCTTCAAGATATGTTCACTATCTCTTGTAAGATCACAATGATCTTCACTCACACTCTCACAAAAGAAAAATGATCTTGATGTATGCTATGATACAATCAAGTATGTAACAAGTGTTACAAACAACCTAGCAACTATAACTCTTGTATCTTCTTGGATACCTTGAGTTCTTCTCTTGCACTTGAAGAGGAATGACAACACCTTGTATCAACTTGGATACTTTTTGTTCTTCTCTTGCTATTGAAGAGGAATGAAGAGGATCTTTAAGTTGGATGATTGGATCACTCTTGAACAAAAGAAAAACTAAACTAAATGATCAAGAAAAGAAAATGGTGTGAGAGGTTTAAACTCAGAAGTTTCTGTGTGTGAAAGGGTGCATAAAATCTGTAAAGTGGGTTGGTATTTATAGGCAAAGAAAATCTGAACGTTACAGGTGGACGGCTCCACTAAATCACCCACGGCTCCACTAAATTTAGTGGAACCGTGGAGCCGTCCCAAACAAAGACGCTCTAAATTTTGTCTTTTCTGGTGAAAACTTATTTGGGGAAGTTTGGAGCTGATTTTGGGGGGGGGAATAGCTGTTAAGAATTTTAAACTTATTTTTCCATTAAAACATTTCTTAATTATTCAAAAATAATTTGTCATGTATATTTTTGAAAAAATGTTTTGTCACATTAAAATGTGAAGTCTTAAAACCCAAAATCACTTCTTTGATCATTTGTCAAGTTGTAAGTTTGTTCTAGAGTAATTTGCGTGGAAATGGGATCTTCCAATTAAAATTTTTTTTACGTTAATTTTAACGTAACGTGATTTCACATTTTGTCATCCTCAAAACGTAAAGTAATCGAAAGATATAAATAACGTTTTTAGAACATTATTTGCATCAACAGTGATGAAGATGTCATGTTATGCATGAGAATTTTACAAATATGTGTCAACATATTTTAATCTTGTGTTTGGAATCTAAGGTTATTGCATGATCTAATGGATGACATCTTTTATGTTGAGTTTAATTATGTGTTAAAAGAGATTTGATCATCTAAGATCAAGAAATGTGTTTGTATGTAATAATGGACTAAATTAAGAACGTTCTCACGAAAGCTCTTTGGAACAAGATTCTAAGTAAAGTTACCAACTTTAATAGATCTCATGTAAGCTCCAGAGATGTGTAGTTTTAACATTGAATATGCACAAGGTTTGAACTAGATTATGAGCAAGGTTTGGTTATGATGTACGCTTGAAAGAAAATAGATACATATAGTATCTTTCAACAAGTAAGATTATCTCATGGGATAATGTTATCATGCTTGAGGAAGATATGCTAGTTCATAGAACTTGCAGATGTATGTTTAAGATCATTTGGCCAATGAGGTGTAATGAAATCTCTTGTAACACAACCGTTCATGTTGCAAGGAGAGAATGAAGATATGAACTCAAAGTGTTTGAGTTGTATACATTATCCTTTTAACAAGATGAAAACTAAACGCATGATTTCTTAGGCATAATATTTTTCGAAACATCATGAAGATATGAACTCAAAGTGTTTGAGTTGGATAGACCTATCCTAAATTTACTAGATAAAGATAAGAGGAATTCACTTGAGTTTCTTATGTATACTCCTCAATAATCATTGTCACTTAGGATGCATGAGGTTGTCTTTGAGATTGCATTTTAACATATGTTGTTAAAATGTTGATTTAAGGTTTAATGAAACTTATGCAGAAGTTTAACGACAAAGTATTACTAATACTTTGATAACTTGTGAAAGTGGTACTACTTAAACCTAGTGAAAATTGATAAACAATTAATGTAAGCATCATGTTCATTTGATGGTGAAGGTTCTAATCCTAAAGGTGGTAAAGTATGGTTGAGTTTGTTTAACGTGTATGAGTGTTTGGACAAAGGGCTTTTTGAGCAATGCACTCAATGGATTCAAATGATGGTAAGGATTGTGGTGTTGTAGGGGTCTGTTGTGCTATGGGAGTACTTGGGTTTCATGGATGTTGAAGACAACAAGGATGGAGACTAATTCTTGTGGTCCATTGGTTGGTACAACTAGTGGGTGATGTGCTTAGGGCCTGAGATATATCACAGATGTGAATGTGATGGGTTGATGGTGAAATAACAAGTGTACTAAGGTGATAGGATAAGTGTTTAAACATAAATTGTTAAAATACTTGGGTGTTGATTCTTTCGGATATGACTTTTAATGACTACAATCGTAAGTCAAATTTACTTGAATATTTCGGACGAAATACTTAAGTGGTCAATCCTACTTTGTTGAGATAGCATTCAAGGATAGCAAGACTTGATAAATACATCTATAACCTAAGTGTGAGTTATGACTTGATGTAAATCTCTATCGTCTTGTGAGATGACATATTAACCAAGTAAGGCAACATATGTGAAGACAATATCTACAGTCATAATTTGGACTTGTGATCTATGATATCTTTGCAGACAATGAGTCCGGATTTGTTAGAAAGTTGTCAATTTACAAATCAAGCTAATGGATGAGTAAAGGACGGAAGGATGTGTGTAATGATCACAAATACTCAGTGGTCCACGGATTGTAAGGAATCAATTTCAGGGTTCTTTCCTTTATGGAGAAAGGTACCTTGGAGCATTTTCATGAAATTTGAAAGTATGATTAGAGATGATTGTCCTATTGGTGCAAGTGAGATGTCATGATCCTAATATGGGTGAATATTAGTGAAAAGAATCATAGTGATAAAAGTGAGTGATTTTGAGTGCGGGATTTAAACGAAAATTTAAGAATCTAACTGATTGTCTGGCGGAACCAAATAACAACACAGGCGGATCCCTATTATTGGTTCCGCCAGATCCGTTGGGTGAATTTTGGCGGCACCAAAACTTTGAACAGACGGATCCCTATATTTGGCTCCGTCTGATCCGCCATGCAAAATTTCTTAACAGAGGGCATTTTTCAATCCCCGAAACCTGTTCAAAGCCCGTAGTTTCTCCTACAACATGTGTAATTAATTAGTTATGATTGAACATTAACAACAATGCAGGTATTAACACATGTAAGCATATAGATCAATCCGAGGATAATGAACATACTAATAATAGAAGTTATGCCAAACAGTGGCTTAAGACTAGAAAATTGATAACATCAAAATGTTATCGGCCTGCATGACACTGTTAGTTCACATGATCATTCAATGATAAGTTATTATCCTATGACAAGACAAATACATTAAACATCATTGAAGAAGCAAATAAACCAAACACCTTTTACAAGGATACTACATGTTTAAAAATGTAGTGACACATTTAAACACTTGAACATCTTTCAAGATACTTAATTAGTATTACTTAATTCTCATTTCTAAGTAAATTATGCAAGATTTTCACATAATATATGTAAAGAAAGATATCTAAGTCTATAAATAATACAAAAATAATTTGCCAACTTAGTGCACAAGATCTAGCAAATGTCCTAATGTGCATAAACAAGAAATTGATAATCAAGCAAATGAATATCATGGCAAGACATTTGTGTATCACAAATCAACAAATGCAATCACAAATTTCAATAAGTCAACAACATGTAAATAACCAAAACAAGTAGTCATATAGCATAGCATAAAAAGAAAGATACTTTTCATCACTTTGTGTTTAAATATGACGATGTATACCAAGCTTGATTAGTTTCCTTTAAATATATAAATATCTCCTATTTTAGCATCATTTCTACTTATGTGACTTATCAAATCATTTACGAAGGGTTTTTTTAACTAAATTAATAGTTATTCCAAACACTCCTTTCAAAATCGTATTTTTCGTAAATTTGCTTTAAGCACACAATTTGACACTTAATTCTATTGAGAAATCGTTTCTTTTGATTTTCCAAAGACATCTTCTAGCTTGTATACAAAGTAACATATAACACCAAAATTTCTAAGTATACTTAGCGAAACATTTTTCATATTATATTCTGCTTCAATGGTAATTTGATACATGGATCGTACTCCATTTTAAAAACCATTTGTTTTAAAAATAAGATCCACGAGGCTCTGATACCAATTGTGAAAACATAGAGGGGGGGGGTGAATACGTTCCCGTTTTAAAAACTTAAAACTTATTATATCAAATATCCAATTTAGCTTGTTGTAATATGAAAGATGTCAATTGTAGTTTATGACTAAGATATACTAAAACAAGTTTTCACACAAGTATAACCAACAAGTCACAATACAAGCAATCACATAATGCAAACATAAAAGTAAAGTAGTAAGTAAAAGAAAGCGCAAACCGAACACGATGATTTATAGTGGTTCGGTCACAGAGCTCCTCTCCGCCCTACTCCACTCCCCGAGTACCCAACTCGAGAGTTACTTCACTAGATCAACAAGCTCCCTTCTCGGCGGAGAAAACCTTACAATCGTCGCTTACACTTTTTTCGGTACAAAGCTAAATACTGAGTTCTAGTTCGAGGTAGAACCACCCTGACGTCGCTTATACAATTTCCGACACTAAGCTAGATGTCGAGTTCTTTTACAAGGGTACAACCACTCCCGCTATGTTTTATGGCCCAACATAAAAACCTTGTGTTTTATGGCACAAACACATAAACCATCTAATCTAGTTTGGTGTTTAGATTGTGATGCAATGATGTTTACAATAATGATCCATGACACAAATGTCCAATAGATATGAATGGCTAATCTAAATAAACTTTCATTGATAGGAAGCCTTCAATGGATGAAGATCACAAGCTCCCTAAACTTGTTGTGATGGATCTTCATATATGCATGCATGAGTAATCTTATATGTACTTCTTAAATAAGAAGTCTTCAAACAATGAGGATGACAAGTTCCCTTGAATCTTCGTATGTTGGTATGCTTTGATGGATGATGATGGCAAGATCTCCAAGCCTTCTTAGTGGATCAGGAGGTATGCTATGCTTGTGGTGGATGATGACTCATGATCTTTGAGCTTGCTTCACAGGATCATTATGGAGTATGCTTACAACATAATGAAAGTTAGTAACATTATGATCATTATGATAAGGGTGATTAATGTATGTTACTACATGGTTATCTACTAATCTAAGTGTATGCTAAAGGGTAGAGAGAATGTATGTTCAAGTGATATTTAAAACATGAATGAGTGGCCTACTATTTATAGGCAAACTGATATAACAGGCCACGGATTGGGCGGAACCAAAATGAGGGTTCCGTCCGTTATGCATTTTGGATCCACCAGTCCCTGACAGCAAATCTCCAAATATCTTTCCAAATCTAACCAAGATATTATCAAATCTAATTCTTTGAGTGAAGATCATTCCATGATATTCTAAAGATCTTCAAGATATCCAAAGATATCAATATGATATATGCAATGATGTCATGGTACATTTTCTAAATTAAGACATAAAATGTAAATGTAATATGTAAATGTATATGAATATGTAACATGTATATACTAGCTTAACTAATATATGTTTACCAAGTTGTACCATGTTTATGTGTTACTAAGAATGTTAAACTGCTTATGCTATTATAGAACTTAAGATATTATGTCTTTAACATCATTTTCATGAGTAAACACATTTTTCTTAGTTTGACACCTAAAGTGTACTTATCCTATTATGACATGAATGCAACTAAGAAAACATGGTGTACAAGTAAAAGTACTTGTATATGCAAAATATAAAATGAGGTTCGAAGTAGAATGGTTAACCTTTTAAAATACTTAATGACTCTAAACGTATTTTAAACATTATAAATTGTTTGTTAAGGGTTTGATCATAATGCCACATAACAAACATGTACGAACCTGTGTTGTACCATACGAGGACTTGAGAAGTCGAGAGGTGTTGAATGTATGTTGAGACAAATTATGATTACAAGTAACTTGTACATTTTACGTTATGTATCAAGTTACATGTTTGTCATCAATCAAAACAAACGAGACTGTATAGATTAAATATCGTAATATTTGCACTAACATAAGACTCAAAAAGTGATGTTTTTTAATTTTTAATGTTTTTAAAAAAATGTATGTATTGTGTTTTATGCGTTTTTGACCATAAATTTGACCAATATTAAATTCGAATTAAAAAAAAATGTAAAACATAAAAATTATAGAGTTTAGATCAATATTTACTCTTGTTTTTTATTCACTCAAAATCCGATGTCATATAAGTGAGATATAACATGTTAAATATGACGTTTTGTTCATCAGTTACTCTGTTCATCAATTTTTATTCATGAACATTAATTCATCAGTACATCAGTTAAGGATTTAGGGTTTTGGGTGTTGGGTTTAGGGTTTAGTTCATCAGTTAAGAAATTGAGGGGAACAGTAACAATTAGATGATTAAAAAAACATAAAACAGGACAATAACTGACGAACCAGAAAGATAACACAGGACAATGATGAACCAAAAACAACTAATGTTCATCAACTAAAAAAGTATAAACTAACTGATGAACCTATACCCGTGATAACACAAATAAACTAACTGACAAACCTATGATAACATAATAGCTAAATAAATAAATTGATGAACCTATGATAACATAATAGCTAAAAGTCAATAACTAATGAACCAAAAACAACTAATGTTCATCAACCAAAAAAACATAAACTAACTGATGAACCTATAACCTATGATAACACAAATAAACTAACTGGTGAACCTATAATAATATAATAGTTAAAATAAACAAACTGATGAACCTATGATAACATAATAGCTAAAAGTCAATAACTGATGAACAAAAAAAAACATAAGTTAATTGATGAACCTATGATAACATAATAGCTAAAAGTCAATAACTGATGAACTAAACAAAATTGTTTCATCAATTGATGAACTGATAAACTATAAAAATGATCATCAATTGATAACTGATTATTGATGAACCGATGAACTAAACAAAAACTGATGAACTAAACCCTAAACCCAACACACAAAACCCTAAATCCTAGTGTTCATGAATAAAAATTGATGAACCAAAGTAACTGATGAACAAAATGTCATTTTTAACATGTGATATCTCACTCATATGATATCGGATTTGAGTGAATAAAAAACATGAGTAAAGATTCACCTAAAATCTATAACTTTTGTGTTTTACAATTTTTCTAATTCGAATTTAAATTGGTCAAATATATGGTCAAAAAGGCAATAAAACACAATACGTACATTTTTTAAAAAAATTAACGATTAAAAACATCACTTTTTGAATCTTACATTAATAAAATGATTAATGATGCGTTGTGGTACAAAAATTAGTGCATTTAACGTAATTTTTACACTAAAAATCTAAGCTAGACATTTCATCAAACACATTGTGTGCAACAAATATGGCTAAAACGTCATTTTTAAAGTACAATATCTCACTCATATCATATCGGATTTGAGTAATTCAAATTTCTGGGTAAAGAATAAACCAAAATCTAAAACTTTTGTGTTTTAAGTATTTTATGATTCGGCAATTTTTAAGGTAAAAAATAGGGTCAAAAATAGTAAAAACATCAAGAAAATCATAACCCAATGAATATGTCAAAAAAAAGTTTCGAAATAATTAACAAGATTTATACCAAATTAAAGAGAATCAAAATTTAAAAATTGTGGTGAAATCGGTTTTTTCTAAAAGTTTGTCGTTTAAGAGATATGCGTTTGAAATTTGAGGTAGAAAAGAAAAAAGGGTCAAAAGACCATATTACCCATGTACGGATTTTATGTATAATTTAGAGTGGGGGACACGTGCCACACTGGCTGTGTTTGGTAAAAGTAGCAGTAGCAGTGAGCAGTAGCTGTGAGCAGTAGCCGTGAGCAGTAGCTGTTTTTTAAATAAAAACGTTTGGTAACATTACTGTAAATATCCACAGCTCTTGTAAATATCCACAGCTTCAAAAGGAAGCATTGAGAAAAAAGCTTTCCTAAAAAATTGCTACAACTCATTGCTCCCTTACCAAACGAATATAAAAAATAAAAAAGCTCATTCTCACCGCTCATTGCATCAAAAAGCTTCAAAAAGCTCCGCGTCAAACATAGCCACTATAAATGCCTTTCTACCCTTTTTAATTTTACCCACTTTCGAATAGATCCCCAACCATTGCTGAAATATATGGGCATAGGTGTGCACAAACAAATTAAAAGTTCTACATTAAACTTGTTTGTTTACTCCGTATTAAATAAGACATGAATAACTTGTTTGTTTGACTAGATATATGAAGGAACGCACACAAAAAATTGCATTCGTTCTTATACGTCTCTGCACATTTGGCAATACGTAGTTAGCTTTTTTATACGCCTTTTTTGTACTAGTATTTGAAGATTTTATTTATAGTAAAATATATTTAATAAAGTAGTTGTATTTAAAAACTCGTACACGAACAATATTTTTTTCTCCCCATATCCATGTATCTTCGTTTACCGGCTTAGTCGTCATGAATGAACGAAAATGAATTTACAATTTAAAGAACGCCTATAATAACAAAAATTCATTCGTCGAAGTGTTGGTGTGTATTCGGTTATATGTAATGAACGAGTACAAACAAGACTATGTTCGTGTTTGTTGGTTTCTTCTACAGTTTGTCCTATATGTGTAAACAATGGTCCTTAATAACTACCGTATAACCAACTTCAAAACATGGTGAAAGCAGTGGTTACGAGGGTTCCAACTTCTAGTTTTGTATATATGTGAGAGTGTGAGACAAATTGTTACAATATACTATATTTTTGTTCAATCAACCTACATCTATGCTAAGGTAATTAAAAAGGTGGCGAAAATTGGTTTACAACTCAATATTATGAAGGTTAGAACTTCTACTTATGAGGTGGCAAAAAGTACCTTTCTATATATTAATATTGCTACAATAAATTTATTGTCTAATTGACCTACATATTGTCTAACTGTATATATAAATATTGGCAGAAGGGCCCGACGTTCGTTTATGAGATTTCACATCTTTAATATACTATATGAAAATGATTCATAGAAAACTGATCTTGATCCAAACTAACAGTAGTACTAGTTTTGCGGCGAAATAAGACATTTTTATTATCTAATAAAAGTGAGATTTCAATAAATTATGGCCAAAAATAATTTAATCATGCTAATTTGATGATGGGGTAACTAATGCGCTTCTTCTTGATCACAGCAATGCGGGAAGTATGGCTAAAGAAAGATAACATATCGTAAAGAGATGAAAAAAATAAAATAAAAATAAAAATAAAGGCGTCAGCGAAGGACAATCATTTTTTGATAGCTTTCACAAGACTTCTTGCTAAAGAGAAAAGCCGCACTATACTATATTTGACTGAACCTTCTTACGCCGGTGCAAATAACGCAATAAGAGAGGAATGACGTGTCAGCTTCGAGGGCGCCTTTTCCTTAAGCATTTATTTCTACATCTAAGGTCAGGGAGGAATGTGAGAGGAAAAGCGCTTTTTTACCGAAAGAAAGAGGGAGCCGCCCGTCCCTGGAAATGAAGTATGCACTAAAAAAGATAAGTTTCATCGTGAGAAAATGTTCGAGGTTGATGAAGCAAATAACCAAATATTAGTGAAAACTCGATGGCGGGTTCTTTTCAAGTAAGTGGGAATAATAAGGACAAGATTGAAGAAAGGGAGAAGTGGGTGCGTTTGGGTCGTGACTTTTTGGAAGGAAAATAAGTGTTTGACGTATGCCAATATTTTACTGACTAGATGGTATTTCCTTTGCAACTATATTCTACTTAGATGCTAAGTTTATTTTTTGCATTATGTTTCAATTAGGTTATCTTTTGTTTTTTTTTTAGTTTATTTTATTTTATTTTTCTCCAACATTTATATCTTTATAAATATAAAGCCTTTGATATATTGTAATTTATTTTTGAGTCATTAATATAAACTACGTGGTTTAGAGTCTTTATTCTTTTTATGATTTTATTCTCTCAACGTTTCATTTTATCCTCGTTTATGAACAATTGAATTAAGTTTTATCATAATTCACTTCCGCGTTTTTCATCATAATTTTTACTAATATGCGCTCATCGCATTGGGAGCTCTTTTTTCATCTTAGACTTTCACGTTATATTATGATCGGTTAAAAAATTTACAATCAAACCCTAAACTTTTAAAATTACCTAATTTTAACCGTAAATTTATGGACTAAAAAATAAAAATCTTATTTTTAATATTTTTGTAAAATTTATATATTTAACAAATGCTCCTTGTATTTCAAAAAAAAAAAAAAAAAAAAAAAAAAAAAAAAAAAAAAAACTTTCATTTTTATTATTGTTATTGTTATTGTTACTATTATTATTATTATTATCTACAAAATATATATATTAGGAAAAATATCAAACTTTTTTTTTTAAAAAGAAATTACATGAGGATTAATTTTTATAAATATCGCGGGAGGACTACTTTCACAGATAAGCTGCAAGGACAAATTTCGCAAATAAAAATTCAAAAGGGACTACTTTCGTCACAAAACCTCGCGAATTTTGAAATTTTGCGAAAAGTCCGAAAGATTTGCCAATTTTATGGGTATTTTGGGTTTTTGGTAAATAATGTGTCTCGGGTAAAAAATAATTATTTTTGTCCCAACTTTTAATCAATGACAAAATCTGTAATCATGAAAGATAACCAATGGTGCACAATCATGCTTTTAATTATGGGTTGTGTTATAAGAACGGGGTCTATGACTGCAGCACTGACAAACCCTCCCTAGTGGGAGGGTACTTTTTTTCTAAGCTTTTGTACTTTTTTTGTAACTTTTTTTTTTTTTTTTTTTTTTTTTTTTTTTTTTCAAAGTTTTTTTTGTCAAAGATACTAACTCTATGTGCTGTTTTTTGTCCAAAGTTTTGTCTAAGCTTTTTTTGTCCAAGTTTTGTCTAAGCTTTTGGTCCAAGTGCAGATTGCACTTTTTTGTCCAAGTGCAGTTTGCACACAAATTTTTTGTCCAAGTGCAGATTGCACACAAGCAAAGCAGGCTCAGATTAACAAAGTAATCGTCATCGCCTTATCGTCTGAAAATAATTAACTCACAAAAATGTTAGGCTCGGATATGAAGGTTGCAAAGTGATAAAAATATCACTTTGCCATCCATTCGGTTTTTAGAAAACCATTCGTCATCGCCTTTTTAGAAAACCATTTGTCCAAGTGCAGCACTGCACACAAGTCTCACAAGCTCACATTCCACACAATACACATGTTACACAAGTCTCACAAGCTCAGATTCCACAAGCTCAGACTGTGTACAACAAAGTTCTCACAAGGCAAAAGTAAAGATTCTCAAACTGCAAGTTCTCACAAGAGAATAGTAAATATTCTCAAACCTGCAAGTTCTCACAAGAGAATAGTAAAGATTCTCACAAGACAGTAAAGGCTGTTGATATATTGAGCCTCACCACAAAGCAGTATCACAAAGCAATCTCAATCAGTATCACAAACAAAGCAGATTGCAGATTGCACACAAGTGAAATACAAGCCAACAAAGCAGTATCACAAATCCAACAAAGTATCACAAATCCAACAAAGCAGTATCACAAAGCAACTCTCAATCAGTATTGCATCACTGATTAACCGACCTGTTGTATTTATATCTTCGCGGGGTTGGAATACGTGTTTTCCGCTTGTTTTCGGTCCAAACTTCTCACAAAGAACTGACCCCCTTGTGATAGCCCGTGTGGGGTCAGACGAATGTGGTCACTACATTTGTCTGACGCTAGACGGAGATTCTCCACTTCCGCATCTCCACCCACAATGGAGGAGGCACAGAACCCAAGATGCATCCCAATGGGAAACATTATATTACGATCGACTAAATAAATCATTGTAGTATCTTAGAACTAACTATT
This sequence comes from Artemisia tridentata subsp. tridentata, assembly GCA_021014915.2. Taxonomy (NCBI): domain Eukaryota; kingdom Viridiplantae; phylum Streptophyta; class Magnoliopsida; order Asterales; family Asteraceae; genus Artemisia; species Artemisia tridentata. The sequence goes on along the minus strand of CP139509.1, from coordinate 349,881,903 downwards.
GACGAGCTTGTAATTTTGTGAACACTCTATCTTTTGATATATATATATATATATATATATATATATATATATATATATACATATACATATATATATATACATATACATATATATATACATATATACATATATATATATATATACATATCTATATATAATATATATATATATATATATATATATATATATATGTATATATATATATATATATATATGTATATATATATATATAAAACAAGCTTAGTCTTCCTATCCGATTATTCGTTTTCCTCTGTGGTTGACTTTATTCTTGTATTATTTAAATTAACAATACATTACTTATTTATGTTTATGTTGTAAACAATTGTTTGTATCATTTGAATTAATTATTTGGCCACGTGGAACAAAATAATCCTTACATGTGTCGCTGTAAGAACGGATTCATTATAGAGAGGATATCCCGTAAAGATGGTAGTTACGGGCGACCGTATTACGCATGTCCTCTTTCAGTGGTAAGTAATCATACGTTTGCTTAGTTATGTAAATTATTTGTTTGTTAATAATACATTTCTTATTATTTTCTTAACATGTAACAGCCAGGAACAGATGACTATGGTTGTCGGTACTTTATGTGGAAGGATTTGTTTCAAAAGAAGCACTTTAGTCGAGCCTCTTCTTCAACGCAGTGCTCAGACTGCGTTGCTAAAGCTAATAAGATTGACCAGCTTGAAGCAAGAAACAAGCTGTTGATGACAAAAATAAAGACGCTGGAGATGGAGTTAGAATTGGCAAGGAATCCTGAGGATCACGCTTGTCAATCGAGTGCAAGGCTTCATGATCTTTTAAATGAAATGAATAATCTTCATATGTAGTAGAAGTTGTTATTTTTAAATAATGTGTTAATGTTGTTGTTTAATTGAATAATAACAGTTGTTGTTGTAGTTGTTTAATGTGGTAATGTTTAACGTGCTATTGTTGTTGTTGTTGTTGTTAATTAAATAAAAACACATTAGACGTTATTATTCAATTAAACATTATTCAAAACATTAAAAAAAAAAAAAAAAAAAAAGGACAAAAAAGATGACAAACAATAAAATATGCCAAAAAAGGACAACCTAAAACAATAGAAATGGTTGGAATAAAATAATAGGGACCGTCTTTATAACACAGGCCTTAATTATTTCATAAGAAAACCAAAAGTTGATGTAAAATGTGTTTTAGGTCACTTCAACTTTAGCTAGTACGTGGGACAAAAGATGTGAACTACAATTCACAAGGATTAAAATGCACCTACAAGTTAAATACTTAAACAACCTACAAGGATCGGTTTTAGACTAGCCTGCATATGCATGCGTTGGAATTATATAACATGACTATCATTAATATAAACACAATAAAATATCAAGTACATGAGGAAGCGTATGATCATATAACATGTAATTAGTTAACCGAATAATAAAACGTATGCGTACCTTTTGCAATTCCAAGCTAGCAATCAATTGGATCAATTATGAACCCTAATTAGGGTTTATGTGGATTAACGAATTGAGCCTTACCTTGTTTTTCAATTCAATCCAAGATACAAACAATAGTGTGTTTGTACCACGTTCTTGTACACGCGTACTAATACCAAATTAAAGTAAATGCTAGTTTTTAAAACACAAAACAATTTTCTTGACAAGCAAAAAATTCCAAATCCCTATGGTATAGGGTGTTCGGCCGAATAACGAAACCAAGAGAAGGAAAACCAATTTAGGGTTTAGTGTGTGTACAAAAGTTAGCAAACAATGAACCCTTGTGCGAGTCCTAAAATACGGATCTTGTTGAGCTTGTTTGAAACTTTGTTGCACACCAAAAATTATGCGGAATCTACTTTTTAGTGGTTAGAAGAATATAAACAATGTAGTATGATCAATGGAACAGTAACTTATGAAACAGTATAAACAAAACGATCCAATATTATTAAGCAAATAATACGAGTGATCTTAATATCACTAGGGTTTATAACCTTGAATCTTAACAAAACATACGGCTAAAAGATGTCTAACACCTTAACCTAGGACCTCCTTTTATAGGCACAAGGAGTCCTTTACAAGATAACTATTCATATACAATATACGTATCTTCTAATTTTATAAGATATATACTGAATCTATTCTATACTTATCACAAAACGCGTCTTCTATAGCAGTACCATCTTCATAAGTAGTCTTCAGTATACTAGCAGTACAAACTTTTATACTAGCAGTACTAACTCAGTTAGTACTGTTAGTTATATCTTCAGCAGTTCAATCTTTATACCTTGCAGTACAAACTGTTAGTGAAATAATTCCCAACAATCCTCCCCTAAACTTGTAATTTACCTCTAAATCGACAAGTTTCATGAATTATCTTTGGCTTGTGAGGATTCTTCCAAACACGTATCTTCTTGCAGCTTGTCTTCCAGCCTTCATAACTCTTTCACACTGTAGATAGATCCTACTTAGTAGTTCTCTGGCCATCTCATTTTCTTCATCTACTATGAGTTTAACAGATAACATCACAGTGAAAGTGCCTGCTCTTAATGGATACTCCTTTCAACCTGCATAAAGACATCAACACCAGCTCTTGTAAATATGTGATGAACCCCACATGAATCATATAATTTCTATTTTGTTGATAGATTATCTGCTTCAAACTTTCACAGTCTATCATCTGGATCAGGTTTAAAGAGTCTCTTCAATTCAACCCATAATTCTTTGTCTTTGTCATCTGAAGGATCTGTTGATCTAAACTTCTCTTTAACCAAACTCCATAGCTTATCCATCCTCTCTATCAAATGCCTTAAGCATGTCTTCAAAGTGCTTGTGAACTTCAGAATGTCCACCAACTCTTATGATCTTCCAAGCCTTCCTAAACTTATCTATGTGAACTTCCAAGTCAATAGATGGGTACTTAACCTGTAATGCTTCAACATGCATACCCTCTTCAGGAATAACCATCATCATGTATTGGAGTTGTTATTCAGTCAATCCTGCTTCTTCTTCTTCTTCAGTTTCTTCCTCTTCTCCAATTTTCTGGTTCTTTGAAGATTCAGACTCCAAGGTTAAACCTGCTCTTTTTGTAGTTCTTCTTTCATCTTCTGTTCCCATTGGAACAAAGTGTTGAACTTTCCTATATGCAGTGCAGTACAAACCTTGAATTTCTTCAAAAGATCTGCCTTTCAGTTGACTTGCAGTCCAATCATCTTGATGCTTTAAATATTCCTTCATGTACTTCATAATTTAATTCTGAGTTGGAGGTCTATTTCTTCTTGCAGCTGCCATCTGTTTACTTTGGTTCTTTTTAATCACCTCAATCAAATCATTAAGTGCATCTTCTTTGATTGCTTATCGAATAGCTGCCTTATCTTGTTCATAAAGTTGCTAAGCTAAAAGCTCATCGGCTTGCTCTTGTGCTAACCTTTCAACATCTTTACTTGCAAGCTTTTGATCTACCATGAATCTGGCAATTCTTTCTTCTTCTGCTAATTTAGCTTGCTCTTCATTATGTATTCTTTGAGCAACTTCTGCATCATAACTAATCTGAGCTTGATCCCTTTTCTTGATCTTCTTTGATGGCTCAGACTCTGTCATAATCCCTTTATCTTTGTCTACAGCCCTTCTTCTAGCATAAGTAACACTAGCAGTACCAAGTGCTTGAGCAGTACTAACTTCAATTCTTGTACTTGTAGCAGTATCTTCAAGATTTTCTTGCTCTTCAATGTTTACTGGTCAGTGGCTTCATCAAGATTCACTGGCTCTGTATCTTGCTGAACATTTTCATCCATGTCTTTATCAATTTGATCAAATTGCCTTCCTTGAGTCTCAGCATCAAATTTCCTCCCCTTTTTGGAAGAATCATCCAAATCAACATCATCATCTTCTTCAGAACTGGAAGAATCCACAATATTAGCTCTCATTTTGGCTTTGAGTGATTTGACTTTAGACTGCAGTTTCTTCACCTTTGCAATTAGCTTCTTGTAAGCATTAGCATACAGCTGCTTAGTCTCCTTGAGTTTTTTCTCCAAGCCAGTCACTCTTTGAGTCAATTTGGTACATATGTCCATCAATTCCTTTAGTGTCACACTGCCCTCATCACTTCGGCTTGTGTTACCTAGCCCGGGAGGTGAATCAAGGGGCATTGACTCAGTTTCAACCCTAGTTGGACTAGGTGGATCAGCTGAGCCCCCCATTGTTTCTAGTTGGCTGGGGAGTCCACCACCTGTATCAAGACCATGAGGACTTGACACATTATGTATTGACATAGCTTGGGTCTTATGTATGTTACCACTGGCGTGCCCAGCTTCTAAGCCTGATGCAGTAGTGGTAGCCCTTGCTACACTATCTAGGACAGTCTCATCTGCAACTTGGGTAAAAGTAGGAGAGCTAGGCTGAGATACCTCAGTTTCCTGTCTGGATGAACTCCTATAGAAAGTGGAAGTTGGTTGTGAGGCTGAGTCAGAACTTGATGAACTTGTGGGTATGTGTTAGGACTCAACTGGGGTTGTTGAGCCTTCACCCTGTACCTGTGCACGCATATTTTCAAATAAAGGTACTGTTACCCCCATTATACCCCCTAGAAGCCATTCACATATTGCTAAAAAGTTTTTGAGTAAGGTTGGGAGTTGGATAAATAATTTGATGAGGTAGAAGCAGTCTTTTATGCATATATAAAAATACTTGGACAAATCGTGGATACATTAAAAACTTGTATGTATTATCCACATTTTTCACCATACTTTCAAAATCAGTTTGGAAAAATTGTAAGTCCTGTTTGTTGATATGCAAATGAGAGCAGTTGCAATATTGGTACTGAATTGCTCCCATGAGGTTTTCTTGGGACTTAAGCAATGAATGATAGTATGGATAAAAAATCTCCATTGTGGGGCAAAACAACCTTTTTGAAAAGTTAATAATTGAGCAGTTATGTGATACCCCATTCTGGACATGTTTTGAAAAATTTCAGTGTTAGGCAAAACACTAATACCATTGTCATCTGCTAAATGGAGATGTCTCCTAACAGATGACTCAGTAACAGTGATTGTTTTGCCATCAACTGTTGCTTGTAACTCTTGTTCTCTATTTTCACCTGTTCTGACAGTTGTAGTCTGCCAAAACTGTGTGATGAGAGAACGATAGATAGTAGGACTTACAGTCAAAGCATACCTGATGTGAGTAGAGTTGAGAAAGTCGACTATCTGATGGAAGTCATAGCTTCCTTCTGGTTTCTCCAAGAAAGCAACCATGTTATGTTTATCGAAAAAAACCAAATTCGCCATTATAAATGATAAACCTTTGATTAGATTGATGGGTTATGATCGTATATGAGTTAATTGAGTAATGAGTATAGCCAATTGAGATTTAAGTAGATAATGCTTAGGGTTTCGATTTGACCGACTTAATAAATCATTTCCTTATTGTGAAGAAATCTTTTAATTAAAGAAAAGATAAGGATAATTCAATATTAAGAAACCTATAAGCGAAGTAAGTGCCAAAAATATCTCAACGGCTATCTTTGAAAAACGGTTATATCCAACCAGTACAAAGTTTTGCTTAGCAATACTAAGTTTTGCCTAGCAGTACTAAGTTTTGGAAAAACTTTTTCTTAGCAGTATAAACTCAATTTTCTTTTAAAAAAAAACCATACTGCCCACAAACTTTTGAAGGGATTAAGTGTAAAGAAAGACACTTAATCTGTTTCGGTTGCATTTAACCTCTGGTTGTATGAGAACCAATGTTTTTAGTGTAAGCACTGCCTATGTGCAGATAAACTCATTCAAAGAGCCTTCTTGACAGGGTTTCCAGCTCGTGGCGGGTGTTACCTCTAATACAAATGCATTAGATTCACTTTTGCTCGTTGTTCTCAATACCAGATGTCCGTGGACTAGTCACATTATACTAATAAAAGTATAAAATGGTAAAGAGTGAGTTAGATCAGTTACTATCTGACTAACTATGCCATCAATTCATGTTCAATAATACCACCTGATAAGCATAAATTGATTTCAAGAATAATACTTTAAAGAACTTCCCAACTTAGGTGTAAAACCTTTGTCAAGTGATCCCCAAATATTCTTCTATCATGAATCAATTATGACAGTAATCAATCCACCACTCTAGCTTCTCACACATCATAAACTCCAATTATACTGCCTTCTTATCCTGCAAATGTAAGTCAAAAACCAAGAAAACACAAACCAAAGCATTTTCTATATAACAGTATAAAATTTGACTAATAGTTTACACTTAGCAGTACTAATTTGTACTAACAGTACAAACTTTGTACTACCAGTACAAACTCAACATACTAGCAGTATCCACAAGTAACAGTACTAATCCTTTACAAAACTTTATAAAGACACTAAGAGATTAAAACTTTTATAGATTAAGCATTCCAATACTTGCAACCAAGTACTGAAACCTTCCAACGTCAAGACCTTTGGTAAGTAAGTTAGCCCAATTGTTATCTGTATGTATTTTAACAACTTGAATTAACTTTTTCTCATTACAATCTCTTATAAAATGATGTCTAATCTCTACGTGTTTTGTTTTAGAATGTTGAACAGGATTTTTAATAATACAAATGGTACTTTTATTGTCAATGAATATCTTGGTGTTCATAAAATTGTACCCATAGTCCAGCATTTGATTCTGAATCCAGAGCACCTATCCACAGCAACTAGCAGCAGCCACATATTCAGCCTCAGTTGTAGAAGTAGCCACCACAATTTGCTTTTTGCATTGCCATGATATCAACCTGCATCCTAGGAATTGACAACCACCTGTTGTTGACTTCCTATCTAGACTTGCACCAGCGTAATCATTGTCACTGTAAGCCACCAGATCAAATGGAGACTCTCTAGGATAACAAAGACCTAATTTGGGTTGGCCTTTTAGGTACCTAAAGATCCTTTTCACAGCATGTAAGTGTGAAACCTTGGGAGTAACTTAAAATATGGCACATGCACGTACAGCAAACGTGATATCTGGTCTAGATGATGTAAGATACATCAATGACCCAATCATTGATCTATAAAGAGTAACATCAACATCATCACCGTCTGAATCTTTGAGCAAGGGTTTTTCTGAATCAAAAGGAGTGCTAGCAGTCTTTGTATCAGCATATCCAAACTTTTTCAAAATCTCTCCTACATATTTATCTTGGCTGATAAATATCCCTTCTTCTGACTGTTTGACTTGCAACCCTAAAAAGAAAGTGAGTTCTCCCATTGAACTCATTTGAAATTTGTCATGCATAAACTTCTCAAATTCAGAACACATCTCCTTTTTAGTAAAGCCAAAAATAATATCATCCATATAAACCTGGGCAAGCAAAATATCACCCTTTTTCCTCTTGATAAACAATGTCTTGTCTATCTTCCCTCTGTGAAACCCATTGTCCAATAAGTATGTGGCCAGTGTTTCATACTAGGCTCTAGGAGCTTGATGCAATCCATACAATGCTTTCACCACCTTGTAGAGCTTGTCAGGATGATCAGGATCTTCAAACCCTGGTGGTTGAGTAACATAAACTTCCTCATCAATAGTTCCATATAAGAAAGCACTTTTCACATCTATTTGGTATACTGTGAATCCCATGAAAGAAGCATAAGCTAGAAACAGCCTTATTGCCTCAATCTTAGCTACTGGAGCAAAGACTTCATCATAGTCTATGCATTCCTCTTGAGTATACCCCTGAGCTACCAACCTTGCTTTATTCCTAATCACAATACCCCTCTCATCCTTCTTGTTTCTAAACACCCATTTAGTTCCAACTGCCCACTAACCCTTAGGCAAATCTACTAATACCCACACCTTTTACAGCTTGAACTGTAACAGCTTCTCCTGCATTGCTTCTACCCAGGATGGGTCACTTAGTGCTTTGGCAATTTTCTTGGGTTCATCTTGAGATAAGAAACAAGCAAATAAACAAGCATTAAGGTCTTCATGTGTCTTCCCTTCATAGATAGCATTGACAAAACCTTGTTTACCTGCCTGCATTTGCATCATTCTTATCTTCACACCAGACTGTATATCTCCAATCACAAGATCAAGGGAATGATCCTTGTGAATTCTTGTACGGGGAGTTGTAGGAACCTCATATGTGTTAGGAACATTATTCAGATCCACTTCAAAGCCATCAAAAAATCCAGCATGTGGAGCAGAATTAACTGTTGGAAAAACAGTTTCAACATTTGGCCCACCAGTAAAATCACTTAGCCCAGCAGTACTAACATCTGGTACAGCAGTACTAACATCCTACTCAGCAGTACCATCATTATTAGTACTGTTATCATTTTCCTGTTGTTCGTGAGCACCAACTGCACCTTCTTTATTAACACCAGCATCATCCTCCTTATCAGCATCACTGGAAGATGATGGATCATCATTCTTTGAAGTTGGTTGGAACAGAGAATCATCCATCCAAAATGGCATGGCATAATAGTCCTTGCTAGATCCAGTCTCCATACTAGTTTGACCTGCATCACAACTATCTTTGGTACCTACAAAATCATTAGTATTTGTACCTGCAACAACTGGTACATAATTCATAGATTCTGTTAGTTTCTCAAGGTCAAATAGCCACTTAGGTCATTCACCTGCAACATTAGGCTTATTCTCTACAAACTCTACATGCAGGTTTTCCTCTACCTTCCTGGTTCGTATGTTGTATACCCTAAAAGCTTTACTATGTGTAGAGTAACTAACAAAGAATCCCTCATCTGATTTACCATCAAACTTACCCAGATGATCTAAGGTATTAAGTATAGTAACATGACATCCAAATGGTCTCATGAAGCTTAGAGCAGGTGTTCTACCTCTAAAAAGTTCATAAGTAGTCTTGTTGTGAGGTTTAACCACTAAAACTCTGTTCTGTACATAACAAGCAGTATTAACTGCTTCAGCCCAAAATGTAATGGGCAATTTAGAATCATCCAACATGGTCCTAGCAACTTCTATCAGTGTCATATTCCTCCTTTCAGCAACCCCATTCTGCTGAGGAGTTCTAGCTACATTAAACTCTCTCTTAATACCTTTTTCCTTACAAAAATCATCCATAATTCTATTTTAAATTATGTCCCATTATCACATCTGATAATTTTAACTTTCTTATCAACTAGATTTTCTATCTCTGTGATAAAGTTCTTAAGAATGCTACTGGTTTCATCCTTAGTTCCTAAAAAGAAAACCCATGTGAACCTGCTATAATCATCTGTGACCACAAGACAGTCCTTTTTATGCATTAGACTACTCACATATGTAGGACCAAACAAGTCCATATGAAGCATGAATAATGGTTGAGAAATAGAGTATTGGGTTTTGGGCTTGCAAGAAGCTTTGTGTTGTTTTCCCTTAAGACAGGCAACACACGTTTTGTCATTTTCAAAACGTTTTTTAGGTAAACCTCTTACCAAACCATCTTTAACAATCTTATTTTTGGTTTTAAAATTAACATGACCAAGTCTCCTATGCCAAAGCATTGATTCATCCAATGTGGCTTTTGCTACAAGACAAGTTAGACACTCTTTAGGAACAATTTTCTTCATATCAACACTGTACATGTTGCCTTTTCTAGGAACTTTAAGTAGTACTTGACTTTTATCAGGTAACTTAAAGTCTGGAGACAAGACAAGACATTCATTGTCAGTAAAAAGAACTTTGTTCTTTTTGTCACACATTTGTGAGACACTAAAGAGATTAAACTTAAGTTCCTGCACAAAATACACATCTTCAAAATCAAGTTTACCAGTCTTTATTGTACCTTTTCCAGTAATCTTTCCACCTCTTACTCCTCCCCTAAAGGCAACATATCCTCCATCAAAAGGTTTAAAATCTGAGAGGTAGGATATGTTCCCAGTCATGTGCCTAGAGCATCCACTATCAGCATATCCTTGATCTTCTTCATCATCTTGTTGTGGATGTCCCTGCACACAAAAATAAAGGAAATTAGTTTCCTTTGGGGACCCAAGCCATTACTGACTTGGATCTGCCTCGTGTATCAATGTAATAATATTTCTTTATTGTGATTGATGCACCATTGGGTTTGATTGGTCTCCATACCCAACATGCTGAGGCCTTAACAGCATTGCCCCTTTTTACCCTAACAGAAAATTTTGGCCTAGCAGTCTTAACTGTTTGACTATATAATGTTGTTTTATACTGAAAGGGCCTTCTAACAGTGAGTTGTGTAGGTTTAGAAAAGCTTGATGTTGGTTTAGCACTAACACCTGATGATTTGGGGTAAGAAGTATTAATGGGTCTAGCAGTACAAAGTGGTTTAAGGCCAGACTTCATCAAAACTGCTCTATGAGCCATATTTCTGTTAACACAAGGGTGAATAGATTTAGCAAAACTATTGCGATTCACCCTTTCATTAGTATTCCCAGATACCTTTTTTTTCCCATATACCATCCTTTTCCCCTGATGGTAATCAGAATAAGCCTTCAAATGGTTAAAACTACCACACACATAGCAAGCCTTATTGTACATAACAAAATCATTGCCTAATTGTTGGGATTTTAAATTATTTCAATTTCTATGGTTACCCCTAGGCCTGTGTGATATATACATCTCAGCATATTTGACTGTTTTCCTAGCTGGTTTCACTGGCTCTTTAGGTTTAACAGTTTTTACCTTAGCATCACTAGAAACAGTATTTTGCTTTTCTACCTCAGGAATAGACTCAACCGGATCCTCATTATCAGATTTCCAATCTTCAATAATTGGTGCATCTGAATTCATCTTTTCTTCTGATAACTTCTCCTCAACAAAAGATGTGTCAAAATTTTCACCAACCTCTTTGAAACTATCCTCACTATCACTCTTAACTTCTTTAGATTCAGGTTCCTTTTCTTCCTATAGATGGGACAGATCAAGCTTTGGGCCTGGAAAGTTCCCTCTATGTGGTGGTGCAACACTTTTATAGCCTAAACCTTTCTTAAAATTGTTTGTTAGCTAACACTCTACAATTTTATCTAGACTTTTAGTTGACCCTGCATATTTCTCTATATGCATCTCAATGCTATCTTTATCAAGCTTAATCTTTTCTAGCTGATTTTTAAGCTCTTTAATATCTATATCTTTAAACATGATATCTCTTTTTAACACAGCTATGTCCTCAGTGAAAACAGTTTCATTCTGTTTATAGAACACTAGTTGTTCTTCTAAAACAGCTAAGCCTCTATTATGATTTGCTAAATGATAATTGGATTGGTTTAGCTCTATTCTCAAGTTATCATACTATTTTTTAAGTGTTTAATAGTCTTGTGGAAAACTAGAAGGGGGGTTGAATAGTTTTTACCATTTTTCAAGTTTTATTTGCTTTGTTACTATATGTTAATTTCAAAGGAAACAATCACAAATAAATAATCACACAATGTAATCAAAAGATAAAGAGAGGAAAGATCAAACCACACGACACTGTTGTTTATAGTGGTTCGGCTACAAGGACTCTCTTCCTTGCCCTACTCCACTCCCCGAGTTTCCTACTCGAGAGTTTATCTTTCACTAAGAAACAAACTCCTTTTCTAGGCGGAGAAAACCTTTACACGTCGCTTACTTCCTTTTCCAGTACTAAGCTAAACACCGGGTTCTTTCACAAGGTAGAACCAACCTGACGTCGCCTATTTACTTTACCGACACTAAGCTAGATGTCGAGTTCTTTACACGGGTACAACTACTCCCTACACTCTTTGTGCTTTAAGGACTAAAGCACTAACCCCACTCACTGATTACAAATGATAGATATGATGTGTGAAACAAACTACAATATCACACAGTAATGCAACTAAAGGATTACGGTTCTGTAGATCCTTGAATGCTTGATCTCTTTTCTACAAAATGAAAGATCAAAGTGAAATGCAACTATGAATGATGTTAGTAAGATATGTACTGAATGAATATGTATGTTAAAGCTATATGAGTAATGAGAGAGCCAAATGATCAGCTTCCTATTTATAGGCAAGCTAATCTTCAGCTCACGGATCCCACGGATCCCTCACAAGGGATCCGTCCTTCATTGGATTTGGATCCGTGGGATGTGACAGCTAAGGTTTAGTTGTCTCTTACCATATCTTAGTTATATCTTACCAAATCATCCAAGATCCTCAAATGTCAACTATGTATCTTGCAAATCTAACCAAGATATATCAAAGATATTGTATGTGATGCATGTAATGATGTCATGGAATGGTTTTAGAATTAAAGTTTCCTTTTAAGGAAACAAGTTACTAAATAAGCAAACTTGTAATTCTTGGTTAATATGTGAAGTGTAAAATGTGTACTTAAGAGACTTAAGCTAGTATTTATTATTTGCTAAAAGATATTCCTTTTATTTGTCATTAACAAAACTAATGAAAGATCAAAGAATATAAATAACGTTTTTGAGACGCTATTTGTATTAACAATCTCCCCCTTTTTGTTGATGACAAAACATAAGGTATATTTTTGAGCAACAGAATAAATATAGCATGAGTTCTTAAAAATATATATTAAGTTTGTTTATTAAAGAAAAGTTTTGTAAATATGTATGTACTGTGATGAATCACAGTTAATGCAAACTTAGTCCCTTTCTCCCCCTTTTTGTCGAAACAAAAAGAGTAGCGTAGCGGAATGCGATTTTGAGAACTTTAAAGCTCCCCCTTGTTTTATACTCCCCCTAGATGGAGTAATCAAGGAAATAATGCATGAATCTTCAAAACAAACGGTTAGTATATGAAATGCTTATGAGATGCTACCCTTTGATGTATACTCCTCACTTCTCGAGTACCAACGTATACTATGAAGGGTATGATATGCTGCAAATGAAGTGTTAGTAATGAATGACGTCAATGAAGAAGTCGAATGCTTGTGAAGTATTCTCCCAAACAAGCCTTTCAATATGTTTTGACTTTTAAAAGTCAAAGTAAGTGTCTGATCATTATTAGTACCTAAGGCAATCATAATCAAGGTATAATATATGCTATATAAGAATGTTAGTTCACAATGATAATGATAATATGCAATATGTTGATCACTCATAAGCATAAAACATCATATTCATAGATATTGAAAATTTTGTGACAAAAGTCACAATGATGAAATGATGTTACAAGTACAATAAAAAGACATCCTAGAAAGAAATAAAAGGTATTAAAACAACAATTTAAAAGGTCCTAACAACTAGTCTAGAAAGCTCCTATTGAGGAGGATGAGAGATGGCGTTTAAACGTTCAAGAACATGGTTCAAGATGAACCTCATCTCATTTTGAAGCTCATGGACCAAGATGTTTGTCCTTTGGGCCAAGTGAGCCGTTCTCTCACAATGTGCGCAATCATGACTTGAGAAGCCGGGAGGAAGACTAGGCTCCAAGTTTTGTGGTGGTGGTGGTGGTGATGGTGGTTGGTTGTTGTTGTTGTTTGATGGTTGTTGTGGTGTTTGGAGGGAGTTCATAAGAATGTTTTGAATGTCCATTGCTTCATGAAGGCGATGGTCAACCATACCCGAGAGAGTATAGAGTTGGTTTAACTCCGCACTTATCTCCTCTTGTGTTTGAGGAATGTTGCTCCACATTGCTTCATCAATGGCAATGAGTGTTGAAGTTGGTGATAGTGGTGGTATTTGTGGACGAGGTTGTGGTGCTTCACGGTATAGAGGACCATGAATCTCCGGATGGAGAGGATGAAATAGCATAGGTTCTAAGTTTTCAAGACTTATTGGTGGAGGATTGGTGGATGTAGGTGGAAGATCTTCTAACTCTTCAAGATATGGTTGTGGAGATGTTGGAGGTGTCCTAAATAGTTCCATTGGTTGGAGTTTTGGTGAGGATGGTGATGAGGCAGACTTCTCAGACTGTGATGGAGCGGGAGCAGGAGCGGGTGGTGGTGTGGTTGCTATAGGAGTAATGGTAGGAGGTGGTGTTTTTATGACTATACCATAAGGCATTGCAATCTTGCTTTTGAACCGGAATGTCACACATTCTTTTGGCAACATAATAAGCAAGATTGAAGGGTTGATGAGTAGAGATGTTGTACATCATATGACACAAACAAGCATTGATGTGATCACGGTTTCCTATGGTGCACATCACATTAGCCCTTAAGACATCTTCCATTTTCTTGAATTCGGGTTTGAGTTCATTAAGCTCCATTGCAAATGGATCTCTAGCAAACTTCACGACCACGATACATTCTTGTGGGGTTGTTCTTAGGAATGAAGAGATGTTCCCTAATCACTTCTTTTGATTCGAGAGGAGTGACATATGGTGCCGTCCTATCGAGATTGGATTCTAAGATTGTTAAGGACCATTTGTCCGAGTAAAGACATGTCCCTTGGTTTGGAATTCCTAAGACCTCACCAAATTGATCAAGAGGGATGTTGACAAGATTTCCATTTAGAGTAAAATGAAGACTTAAGTAACCTTGGTCACTCGAACTAAGACCTACACTAGCATAGAACTCAAGTATGAACCTAGGAATAATTGGTTCATCTATATCTAAAAGAGAATCAAATCGAATTGCGGCTAATTGTTCCCAAAGTTGTGTTCCTTCATAGAACGATGAATCTACGACTCTACCCTCATGGACATACTTTTTCTCTAAGGCTTTGAAAATTTCGATTTGGGCATTGGTTAGACCTTTGGTTTTGTGGACATTGGGTAAGTAGTTAACGGTTCTTTTGTGATCGTAGTTGGTTGCGGGAGGCATGATTTTCCTAAATACAAAAGTTACATAGTTTTAGTTAAGATGATCAAAGGAAGTGTAAAATTCCTAGTGTGTGCCTACATGGGGACAATGTGGAGGTGCGGTTATCTCGACTCCTTTTGATGCAAGAAAAATTAGTTTATGCAAATTTTGTTTACAAATGAGAGATAACCCAAAAGCTCCTATTTCAATGTAGCTACGGTTGAATGTACCCGAAAATACATATTAATTATGTATTTCCTTTAGCATTCAATAGACATTATGCAAGTGAAGTCTAAAAGATAACGTTTTTGCATTTGTATGAACAATGTAAGAAAAAATCATTTTACCTAGTCGTTAGAAGATTTTAGTGAAAAATTTTCATGGGGTTTTTGTTAAATTAAGACAATGTGCTATGAGATGCAATTCCTAACTAAGAAAAACATGTTTTTAAGTATAATGCAATAAATATGCTTCATGATTTTTCAAGAATTATGCATATACCCCAAGTTTTGGTTTTTGTGCATGAAATGGAAATCCTAGACGCAGATCAGGAGTATAAATATGATAAGAATACTTACAGTGATGTTAGAAGCACAAATTTGTGGAAGAAAATGGTCTAAATTGTGATGGAGATTAAGTGTGTGTCGAGTATAGTAAGGTGATATGTTTTGGAGTGAGGAATGAATAGTAGTTGTTCTTGTTTATTTAATAATAAACTGAACTCAGCATGCGACGGATCCGGCGGATCCCAAACAAAGGATCCGTCCTTGTTATCGATTGGATCCGCGGATCAGAACACATGTTTTGGTTTAGTGTCGTGTGTGGCTAAACTAATGTTTGTACTAATGTTTCTCCTAATCACTAGGTTCCATTAATCCTAATCCAAGTCTAAGATAGTTGAAAGGTTCTCGTTTAAGTGGTTTTGTGAGAATATCGGCAATGTTGTCCTCTGAGGAAACTTTCTCAATTGAGATGATTCCCTTCTGTACATTGTCGCGAAGGAAGTGATGGCGTATTTCAATATGTTTGGTTCTAGCGTGTTGGACTGGATTTTTGCTTAGATCGATAGCACCTTTGTTGTCGCAAAGAATGGGAATGTTGTTGAGTTCAATTCCATAGTCGACGAGAGCTTGTTTCATCCACAGTGCTTGTTGACACGCCTTTCCTGCAGACACATACTCTGCCTCTGTTGTTGAGATTGCGAGGGCAGTTTGTTTCTTAGCGAACCATGATGTTAGACAATATCCTACAAAAGTACAAATACCGCTAGTACTTTTCCTATCAACATAATCACCTGCGTGATCTGAGTCAGTATACACTATGGTTTCTACACCCGTTCCTTTGGGATACCATAATCCTAAATGTGTAGTACCTTTGATACACCTAAAGATTCTTTTAACGGCTTCAAGATGGGAAGTTTTTGGATCTTCTTGAAAACGTGCACATAGACAAACACTAAACATAATGTCAGGCCTACTAGCCGTAAGATAGAGTAAACTACCAATCATTCCTCTATATTTAGTGCTATCTATGGATTCATTTTCTTCATCCTTAGTGAGTTTGGTTTCGGAGGACATGGGTGTTCTCATGGGTTTTGAGTCTTCAAGACCAAACTTCTTAAGCATATCTTTGATATACTTTGATTGGTTGAAGAATATCCCATCTTCAAATTGTTTAATTTGGAGACCTAAGAAAAAGTTTAGTTCCCCCATCATACTCATTTCAAACTAGTCATGCATGATTTTTGAGAAATCGTCGCATAACTCTTGACAAGTTGAACCGAATATAATGTCATCCACATATATTTGGACTATGATAATATGTGATCCCTTTTTCTTGGTGAAGAGAGTATTATCTACTAGGCCCATGGTATACTTATGGTCAACTAGGAAGGTCTTAAGTCGATCATACCAAGCCTTTGGTGCTTGCTTAAGTCCGTATAAAGCTTTCTTAAGTTTGAAAACATAATTTGGTTTTTCAAAGTCGGCAAAGCCGGGAGGTTGTGCAACATATACTTCTTAATTTATAAGACCATTTAAGAAAGCACTTTTGACATCCATTTGAAATAACTTAAAATCATGTGCACATGCATATGCAAGTAATATTCTAATAGACTCAAGTCTAGCTACGGGTGCAAAGGTTTCATCGTAATCTATACCTTCTTGTTGATTGTAGCCTTGAGCTACTAGCCTAGCTTTATTTCTAGATATAATACCTTTTTCATCCATTTTATTTCTAAAGACCCATTTGGTGCCTATTATGGTTTGGTTTTTAGGTGGAGGGACCAATGTCCAAACATCGTTTCTAATAAATTGATTAAGTTCTTCTTGCATAGCAATTACCCAAGATTCATCTTTTATTGCCTCGTCTATATTTTTAGGTTCAATAGTTGAAATAAAACAAAAATAATTACTTTCATTTTGAGCTTTGGATCTTAATGTTCTTTCATTAAGTTTTCCTATGACGTTTTCTAATGGATGACTTTTAGTTTCTTTAATATTGACTATTTCTCCTTTTACGGGTTCATTGTCATTTTTAATGTTTTCTATATCATTAACCATTTGACTTTCAACTAAGTCATCATCTACCAAAGGTGATGTCTTAGAGGGAGGTAGACTTTCGTTGAATGTTACGTTCAACGATTCCTCGACTCTTGATGTTTCCTTGTTTAATACAATGTATGCTTTACTGTTTTGTGAATACCCAAGAAATACACCTTCATACGACTTTGGGTCGAACTTAGTGAGATAATCCTTTGTGTTTAAAATGAAGCACTTGCTTCCAAAAACTCTAAAATATCCTAATGTAGGCTTTTTGCCTCGATAAATTTCATAAGGAGTTTTATTTAAAAATTGTCTAATTAAAACTCTATTTAGGATATATGTAGAAGTATCTACAGCGTGACACCAAAACTTTTGTGGTATGTTTTGTTCATTTAACATAGTTCTACTCATTTCTTGAATTGTTCTATTTTTACGTTCTATTACACCATTAGATTGAGGTGTACGAGGAGCCGAGAAATTATGAGTTATTCCATTATTATCACAAAAATTTCCAAATTGAATTTCATTGTCAAATTCTCGACCATGGTCAGTTCTAATGGATACTATATTACTTCCTATTTGATTTTGAATTTTCTTGCTTAGAATTTCAAATTTGTCGAATGCCTCATTTTTAGTTTTCAAAAACTTTGTCCATGTATATCTAGAGTAATCATCTACTATGACTAAAGTGTAAAAATTTCCTCCATAACTTTGTATAGCCGACGGGCCAAACAAATCCATATGTAATAATTCTAGGCATCTAGATGTAGATACCATGTTTTTAGCCTTATGGCTATTATGTACTTGTTTCCCAATTTTGCAAGCATCACAAAAGTGTTGGTCATATTTCAACTTGGGTAGGTTCCTAACG
The DNA here is from genome assembly GCA_021014915.2 of Artemisia tridentata subsp. tridentata. Taxonomy (NCBI): domain Eukaryota; kingdom Viridiplantae; phylum Streptophyta; class Magnoliopsida; order Asterales; family Asteraceae; genus Artemisia; species Artemisia tridentata. Next base: position 349,863,826 of record CP139509.1, on the reverse strand, counting down.
AGTTCTTTGGATGACAAAGATTGAATAAGCCTCATATTAGCATGACCTAAGCGTCGATGCCATAGAGTTGAGTTTTCGTCCAAGGAGGTAAGACATAACTTATCTTTAGGTGTTTTATCTAATTTCATAACATAGACATTAATCTTTAAAACACCTTTTCCTACGGTTATGCCATCTTTAAGTATTTTACTTCCATTTTCACTGAAAATGACGTTATACTTTTTGCGGCACAATTGACTTATACTAAGTAAATTAAATCCTAAATTATCTACATGAGCAACATCATCAATAGATAGAGAGTCATGAGAGATTGTACCTTTTCCGATGATTTTACTTTTAAGCTTGCTACCGAATGTGACATTACCTCCGTCATACACTTGATAGGTTGAGAAAAGATTTTTGTTTCCCGTCATGTGTCTTGAGCACCCACTATCTTTGATCCACTCATCAGGTTCAAGATCAACTTTCAAGCATACCTAAGTTCATAAAAGACTCAAGCATTTGGTCCCCAATATCTCATGGGTCCGTTTGGGTTAAACATGACATTATCATGGTTTATGTATGTAAATGGTGGACAATTGTTCCATGACATATAACTAGGACCATGAAAGTTTCTAGGTATGTTTTGGTTCCAATTATTTTGATAAGTATGTTGTGGATTAACTATACTCTTTGGAAAGGGGTGTTTGGGAAAACTCATTTGAGGTCTCTGTTGATCCGTTTTAACTCTATATTCATTTCTAGCTTGTCCTCTTCCTAAAGATACTGCTGGTTTATGTTTATTATTGGTTATACTACTGTTAGGTTTCTTAGTAACTTTAACAAACTCGGAACGGTCGACTTTGTGAACCTTCTGTTCAACTTTTGTACTCGCGGATCCTTTGGATACACTTGGCGGATCCAAATTTTTGGATCCGTCAGATCCGTGAGTGTCCAACTTGGTTGAATCAGTTTTATTCACAGTCTGTTCCTTATAATCACTTAAGGTTCCTAGTTTCATAAAGCCTAGTCCTGTTTTATCATGAGGTAGTTTTTGCATTTTCATTATTTCATCTGCACAACTTATGTTTTTATCAAACCTTTTAAACTTTGAATTTTGTTTGATTAAATCTTCCTGTGTGGTTCTTAAGGTTTCTAATTCAAGTTTTAGTTCTTGACAAGACACACACGTTTCTTTACTATCTTTACCTTTTTCAATTCGTATTGCTTTTTCTTTAAGCCAAAATACTTCATTTTCTAAAAGTGTTGTCTTTGTTTTCAAAAACTTGTTTTTGTTTATGATTTTTAAAGTAACGTCACACAGTTTGTTATATTCTACTTCTAAGGTTTCGTCATCTATAGAGGAGTATGAATCAGAATGTACCTCTTCTGTGTCATTAGCCATAAGTGCCATTTCGTTGTTCTTAGGCTCATCATCATCATCTCCTTCACTATCGCTCCAAGCTCCACTAACGAAGGCTCTTTGAGACTTGGTCTTTGGAGGCTTTGGACAGTCTCCTATTAAGTGACTGGAGTCACAACACCTATAGCATTTCCTATCAACCTTACCTTTCTTATCGTCACGATCTTTCCGAGAGGATTTCTTTTCATCACGAGGTGGTTTTACAAACTTTCCTCGTCTCCTGAAGAATTTCTTGAAATCCCTCACGGCCATGGCATACTCTTCATCATCACTGTTTGAACAAGACTCATCATCATCACTTGACTCGACTTTGGCTTTCAAGGCAATAGACTTAATCTTCTCCTTTTTGCCTTTGACAATTTCCGAGTCTTTTTCCATAATCATTTCGTGAACTTTTAGGTTTCCTATGAGCTCATCCAGTGTCATGCTTGAGAGATCTTTAGATTCTTCAATAGCTGTCACCTTTGCTCTCCATTTCGGATGGAGTGCTCTTAGAAATTTCCTGACAAAATTCTTACTAGAAAAAGATTCATCAAGTGCTTTAAGTGATGTAATAATAGTATTGAACTTAGCAAACGCACTATCAATGGTCTCATCTTCAGAGATAACAAATTGTTCGTATTGTTGGACAAGAAGATCAATTTTGTTATCTTTTACTTGTGAGTTCCCTTGATGTGTGATAATAAGAGATTGCCAAATATCCTTAGCCGTTTTACACATAAAAACTCTTTCATATTCTTTCTTAGGTAAGGCATTATAAAGTATCATTTTGGCTTCATTATTTTTGGCAATTAGTTTCTTTTGCTCATCACTGTGACGAGTAAGAGAAGCTCCTTCATCCCGACCACTCGAAATATTATTACTAATAGGTTTGTAATCACCATCAACTATAATATACCATAGATCTATGTCCTTTGACTTTACATAAGTCTCAAAGCGATTTTTCCAATAAATAAAATAATTTGGTTCAAATAGAGGTGGTCTCTGCATAGATTGCCCTTCTTTAAAGTTTTCAAAATCCATGGATCGTTTTAAGTTTTAAAATACAATATATTTTAAAGATCTTAAGTAACGTAGCTCTTGATGCCAATTGTGGAAAACTAGAAGGGGGGTTGAATAGTTTTTACCGTTTTTCAAGTTTTATTTGCTTTGTTACTATATGTTAATTTCAAAGGAAACAATCACAAATAAATAATCACACAATGTAATCAAAAGATAAAGAGAGGAAAGATCAAACCACACGACACTGTTGTTTATAGTGGTTCGGCTACAAGGACTCTCTTCCTTGCCCTACTCCACTCCCCGAGTTTCCTACTCGAGAGTTTATCTTTCACTAAGAAACAAACTCCTTTTCTAGGCGGAGAAAACCTTTACACGTCGCTTACTTCCTTTCCCGGTACTAAGCTAAACACCGGGTTCTTTCACAAGGTAGAACCAACCTGACGTCGCCTATTTACTTTGCCGACACTAAGCTAGATGTCGAGTTCTTTACACGGGTACAACTACTCCCTACACTCTTTGTGCTTTAAGGACTAAAGCACTAACCACACTCACTGATTACAAATGATAGATATGATGTGTGAAACAAACTACAATATCACACAGTAATGCAACTAAAGGATTACGGTTCTATAGATCCTTGAATGCTTGATCTCTTTTCTACAAAATGAAAGATCAAAGTGAAATGCAACTATGAATGATGTTAGTAAGATATGTACTGAATGAATATGTGTGTTAAAGCTATATGAGTGATGAGAGAGCCAAATGATCAGCTTCCTATTTATAGGCAAGTTGATCTTCAGCTCACGGATCCCACGGATCCCTCACAAGGGATCCGTCCTTCATTGGATTTAGATCCGTGGGATGTGACAGCTAAGGTTTAGTTGTCTCTTACCATATCTTAGTTGTATCTTACCAAATCATCCAAGATCCTCAAATGTCAACTATGTATCTTGCAAATCTAACCAAGATATATCAAAGATATTGTATGTGATGCATGCAATGATGTCATGGAATGGTTTTAGAATTAAAGTTTCCTTTTAAGGAAACAAGTTACTAAATAAGCAAACTTGTAATTCTTGGTTAATATGTGAAGTGTAAAATGTGTACTTAAGAGACTTAAGCTAGTATTTATTATTTGCTAAAAGATACTCCTTTTATTTGTCATTAACAAAACTAATGAAAGATCAAAGAATATAAATAACGTTTTTGAGACGCTATTTGTATTAACAAGTCTTTTAAAGCTAAGCATGATTTTGAAGAAGCTTTAACAGTATGTACCTCAGAGTCAGAGAAAGCCATCAGTGTCATCTCTGTTGGTGCTTCTTCCTCAGCCATGAAGCTCCAATCAAAACCAAGTCCATCTATAGCCACCATTGCCTTTGAAGAAGACTCCTCCTCATTCACAGCCTTCCTGTTTCCCTCCTGAGACCTAGATCCCCTATTTCTTTCCTGGTTTCTGGGCCCTCTACATTCCCTAGCAAAGTGTCCCAACTTATGACAGTTGTAACACTCTATCTTTGATTTATCAAATCCAACAGTATCACTACCATTGATAGTGATCTTCTTCCTAGTCCTTTGGACGAATCTTTTGGCCGTCATGCTTAGTAAAGCTAATTGCCACTTCAAATCCATCTCCTCCAGATCATCTTCATGAATTTGAATTAGGTCTTCATGAACCAGCTGAGACCCATTAGCTTGACTAGTCAGAAAAGCATACACAGTATCATCACCTAAGCTAGCAGTGCTAGTTTGTGAACTAGCATTACTAACTTTAGGGTTGGCAGTACTAACCCCTGAAGCAACATGAACCTCCTCTGGACTGCTGTTGCTGGGAGATGACACAAATGCCATGTTCCCAGTGTTAGAACTTGAGCTTCCAGACTTCTTGATCTTCTGTTCAACAATTTTGTAGTTGTTGTACAAATCATCGAAACTCATAGTATCAAGATCTGGCTTGTTTCTCCAGACCACTAAATGAGTGTTCCATTCAGCAGGTAAGCTACTCAAGAACTTTAAATTTAGATCCTCCTGCGGGATCTCAACACCCAACACAGCCAGTTGTCTCACTATCTTCTAAAGTCTGTTGAAGATATGATCAAGAGATTCAGTGCTTGAAGCACTAAAATTTTCATACATCTGCTTCCGCAGAGTCTTCTATGTCTTCTTGGTAGCTTCATTGCCACCAAACCTTGTTGTTATGGCTTCAAACACGGTTTTGGCATCCTTGTATTTCCTGAAAGTCAGTAGTTGTTCATTAGGGATAACCATCAACAACATGCTCCTAGCCTTAACATCATTTTTCTTCTGGAGCTTCTCATCAGCAGTAACAGGACCAGATAAAGTTATGGTTTTGACACCATCAACTGCAGTTAATTCTGTTGTTTTGGGAGTAAAGGAGTTTCCATTCTCAATGATGTCCCAAAGTGCATAATCATGTACTTGGAAGTACTGCTCAATCCTGAGCCTCCACATCTTATAGTCATTCTGCTTGAGCAAAGACAGTTTAGCTGTAGTTGTAGTTTGTGTTGTTTCGAGTTCCATCTCCTTTAATGAAAGTAGAATTCTTCTGGTATGATTTTTCTAAAGTAAAGTTTCAGAACCAAAGCTCTGATACCACTTGCGAGTCCTAAAATACGGATCTTGTTGAGCTTGTTTGAAACTTCGTTGCACACCAAAAAGTATGCGGAATCTACTTTTTAGTGGTTAGAAGAATATAAACAATGTAGTATGATCAATGGAACATTAACTTATGAAACAGTATAAACAAAATGATTCAATATTATTAAGCAAATAATACGAGTGATCTTAATATCACTAGGGTTTATAACCTTGAATCTTAACAAAACATACGGCTAAAAGATGTCTAACACCTTAACCTAGGACCTCCTTTTATAGGCACAAGGAGTCCTTTACAAGATAACTATTCATATACAATATACGTATCTTCTAATTTTATAAGATATATAGTGAATCTATTCTATACTTATCACAAAACGCGTTTTCTATAGCAGTACCATCTTCATAAGCAGTCTTCAGTATACTAGTAGTACAAACTTTTATACTAGCAGTACTAACTCAGTTAGTACTGTTAGTTATATCTTCAGCAGTTCAATCTTTATACCTTGCAATACAAACTGTTAGTGAAATAATTCCCATCACTTTGCCTTTGTTTATATAGAATGACAAAACTTTGGGAACAAGTTAGACTTGGGTTGGGTTTCCCTTTCCCCTTTTGCCAATCGGATCTAAGCAAACCAAAATGGTTTCTAGATCTTTCTTGTTCTCTATTTTCCATCTATAAACCTTTCCTTTTATTATTTAACGACCGTTAGTCAATTACCATTAATTACTTAACGCTTGTTAGTCGTTTTGTGTAATAAATAATTAAACAAAACATTTTATATTTAATTATTTAAACTTTAATTCTTCAAACGTAAAGTGTGCAATCCCGTGGTCTCGAGTTCGATCCTAACATACACTTATTAATTTATTGTCCATAAAACCAACAGCTCCCACTTGGACATATTTTAATAGTGTAATCACATTGGTTAACGTCTAGCAACACGCCAATGCCTCTAGCACAACTCGAGTATGGTTTCCTTGGAAAAACCTTTTGATTATTCATCATCATAATTATCCTTTTGTTTCTAATACCATGTTAAATAAGGATATGGATCTAAGTCATTCCTTTATTTAACTATTTTTGTTTCTCGTTGTATATGATTGAGTAAGATTACCAAATCATCTGAACGTATTCCAGATAGATCTTAGGTATGGCCATACAAACATCTTGTCAACCCTACGAGGGGCCCAATAGTATTAAACTCCAAAACGAATTTGAAGGAACAAATTTTTTATTGACTAAAAGTATAACTCATGTATTTTGCAACACTTCTGAAAACAATCCTTATAACTACCAGTTACGTATAGCGTTAAATTGATCCACAGAAATGCACTACATCCATGATAGTTCTCTGGTATCTCAAGTCTGAGGATAACTATTTCTTGATTTACTTGATGACTAGATCCATAAAGTACAATCATGTAGTTTGGGATAATTCCTATATTCAATTCATTGAATATCATGTGAAATTGGTATGTCAACGCATCAATATACTTTCAAGTATATTCTACCAAAACTCAGATTTGTCTTAATTCAATGATATTCCCATATCATTAATTGACAACGGACTATTTATAATAACATAAGTTATTCACGGATTTAAACATGCATATATATGACACAATTTATTATTAATGAAAACAAATGTACCAAGTACTTAAATTCATTACAAATAATAAATGCTTGACATCCTTTATCCAAATAATAAATAGGTCAATGCATGATAATTCTAGTTGATGAATTATGCCTCAAGTTATGATAATCATACTTGTTGACAAGTCAAAAATCAACCAACTTTGATATATCAGAATTTTGAGAATACTTATTTCAAAAATTAAACTAGTGAAGTTCTTGTATGTATGCATTCAAATAATTTGATATTGCCACATAATATTTCATAAAGTGTGTGACAACCTCAACCACCAATTTATGATATTCAAACTTTCTAACATTTTTAAAGTTTAAAGTATTCTTATTCTTTTAATGTATAATGCAACTATGCTCTTAGTGAGCACAACTAGTTTACATAGCCAAGGATGAAATCTAACCATTACTAGTATTGAGTGTCATCTCAATCATTGTATACAAACAACAATATGCTCATTAAAACTCCGTAAACTTTAATATCTATTGTGTAATATTTCATGTCTTTCAAACTTTCAAGTGTGATGACTATGACAATTTGCACAACAATTGACATATTGTTCATCTATAGAATCTGGGAGCAACTCGAAGCTGAGAAATGCAATTCTAAATCCAAACATATTCTATGTTATTACACCAGTTATCTAATAACTTTCAATTAGATATCAATATTGTCAAATCATCTTGCAATCTAGCATGATACAACAATAACATGATGCACATGAAAATTCCTTAAGTCAGACTTAGAGTTCGTTCATGTTCTACATATCCATTTAAACTTTCTAAATGATATGTCATGTTCTATTAGATTCATTTACCTCATATGTTTATTAATAATAAACAATTGTTCTAAGGTTATATGTTTTACTTCCTAAATCTTTCAAGTAAAGTTTCATTCTAAACTAAGACTTAACTTTTAACTTATATGGAATGTTACTTCCTATATGTTATACAACATATATGATTTAAGAAAATAAACATAATACTCCCACTAGCTTTCAGGAATACTTAGGAATTATTTTATTTTAATTACAAATCAAAACTTGGATTTGATAATTAAACATAAGTTTTATCTCCTAGATGCATGCATTAATCCATTCATGAATTATTGCACCTTGTACACTTCCAAAGATTATTTGAATTCATAAACTCCTTTTGATTACTTACCGTCCTTGCACAAGTAATCACTCAAGAAAGAGTTTTGATATTCCATTGTCATTTTTTTCATATTAATGAAAATAAGTATGAAAATTATCATCTTTATATGTTTAATGTGTCTAGGAAAGAATATTCAATCACAGTTAATTGCTTAAGTGTGATCAATAATCTTGTCATAAGACATGCATTAAATATGTGTACAATATTGTCCATATGATTTCTACACAAAGTTTAAACCACTAGGGTTACCTTATCTTTGAAGAAACTCATCTTCATTCTCTAGTCTAACTATTAAGATAAACCAAGTTTCGAAAAATTGATTATCTTTATGGACAGCATCTTAACATTCATAGTATGAGTAATTTACCCAATTCAATATTTGGTAATGCATCATAATGATTATCAGGTTTACCATAATCCTATAACTCATAATCCTCAGCATATTAATCAAATATCTGAGATATCCTTGCAGATCTATGAATGAGGATTCCATCATCTTGAGGTTAACATTTACATGTCTAGCCTCATCATGATATTTACTAGTGTATTTCAAAAGATTATGTATCTTGTAATTTTATCTTTTCAAGATAAAACTCTCACTTGCCTTTTGTAATTTAGAGACTATCTATAAATACTCAGCAAAATAGAGCAACAATACAATGTTCTCTTTTTGGGACATTACAAAATCACATTGACAGTTCCTGACATTAGTTTGTTAATTAACCTACTCATAAGCATTTTAACAAATTCATAACTTCATTTTAAGACTTGATGTGATTTATCACATTCCATAATATAATGGTGTCTTATTAATCTTCTAGATTGGAGTCTTATTGAGTATATTCAATCTATACTCAATTTTCTAACCTTGATAACTTTTGGAAGAAAAGAAAATATAGTTATCTTGAACCAAACAATATAACAAGAGTTTGATTTTCCTAACTGAACATACCATAAACATGTGGTATTTCATTAGAAATAATATTGTGAGACAATCTAACAATATTTCTTTTGGCTTATCTCTTTACCAACTAAGTCATCTTAATACCAATTGCATGTTTTATAACACAAGTACTTTTTGACCAAGTCACTTCATGTCCATGTCTCAACAAAAAGACATAAACTGTTATAATTCTACTATACGTTATAAATCATTGATCAACTCAATGACTTCTTGTATATGTCTAAATTAAAAAAACATAACAAGTTAACGTTTTACTTTATTATAAGTCTTGTAACAGTTAAAAAAACTTCATGTTTGTGTCTTTACAATAAAACATAAACGTATTTAACTAAAGTATTCATGAGCACCACCAATTTGGTTTCATTAGTAATTTCAAGTTAATTTATTTCTTCACAATACTGTAGGACTACATTATTTCTTTATTTATTTATGACATTCCAGGAATACATAAATATTCAGATTGAAGTAGTATTAGATTACTTCATTTATTTATGTCATTCCAAGAATTCATAAATATTCAAATTGAAGTAGTCTTGTTATCATATTGACACATGTTCTAATAGATGTCTAATTTAGAAAGTGCAAATTTTCCAGATACGGTCTCACGTAACATGGAGATTTACCTTGTTATTGCAATCTAGCTAAGCTCTCACATAACTTAAATTGAAACACCAAGTGTTTCTTGGATTAGATGTGTATAAGTCATATTAGAACGTTAGTCTCTTACCTTGCAGTCAAGAGAATCCTTTAAATCATATTCCTAGGTGTTGTACCTTGTACATAATAAAGATTTCTCCCACTTGTGCATAGAACAACATCATGTAGCAGATAAACAACACGACACACGTTTGTTTATGTGATCAATATGATTGTGTCATAGATATTAGCATAATTAGTAGATATAGAACTACTTAATTAACAAGGAAACGCACATGACTATCCTTGAAAATACGAATGTCGATATTTGGAAAGTAATTATCTTGAGACATTCTAAAGATAATGTAGATTACTACCAAGATGACAAAACTTGTAGCTCCCACTGAACTAGAGATCATTACAATAATTCTTTATTCAGTAATAAGAACACAATGCTCCCACTGGATTTGACAACATTGTAAGTGTTTCATTAACCAGTGAAAGAAAATAGTGTGCTATTTACTTTCCTACATCTTAGAGAAAACCCATACGTAACAATTACTTAGGTACTAAAAGAGTGTATTCTACTACGTAGATGATGGACCATCCATCAATGCTATTAACTTGAAAATTTAGCATGCAGTTTCTTCCTTAATAGGTCTATCATCCCTACAATGGTATGTAGCACCTATAAATGGTCAAAGCAAAACAACTAGATAAATATACTAGTTTGTCTTTTACCATTTTTGCGGTAATTAGCTAACTTCTAATTTTAATAACTCATAAAGTGTCATACATATTTTCCTGTTAACCAAATATCATATTTGTTACAAAAGAATTTAATCACCGAATTAGGGTGATGAAATCTCTATGAAAAATGTGCAATTCTCTTAACTATTAAAGTTTGCTATGAGTTATATTAGAATTTAGACAATTCTAATGTTCCTATCATACCTTTCTCATTCTTGAAAAGGAATAGGATTGTGTCTCACTCTTCCCTCATGGAAAGGAGACTTTGTTTGTCTTTTTAGTAAAATTTTCTTAATCAAACATTAGTTTGAAAATAGAACTAGATTAATTTACCAAAACCCAAACCACATTTACGGTTTTAACGTTGCATTAATACATTTAAAAGAATTAACAAAATTCAATTTTAGTATTTTCGATAATTAAATCTTTAAGAAAATTAAATACTCATTGGTTGATATTCATATAAACCATAGAAATTTCTTAAAGCTAGGATCCAAATTGACATAGTTCTATTACATCAGTTGATCTGCTAGTAATGAAAGTATTCAACAAGGTAATTGTCGAACAATAATTGCCAAACATTTTTCAATTCCTAGATTATTATGGGATTTACAATTGCCAAACCTAGTTGCAAAGTAAGCATGTTTCATCCCCATCTTATGCCTTGAGTCATAGAGTCTCACTAACTAATTCAATTAAGTTTGTGGAAAACGTAAAGGGGGGGGGGGTGAATACGTTTTAGTTTAAAATCTTAAATCTTTTGTATCAAACACCCGATCAAGTGTGATGTAATATGAAATATGTCAACAATTGTCATACAACAATTAGAGATGGTATAAAGTAAACTACAACACAAACACAATCAAACCCTGAAACAAACATAATCAACATAATATAACTAACAAACCACATAAACGTAAACTCAATGCAAATATAAATATAAATCGATAAGTGCAAAAATAAAATGTAAAGAGATGAGTAAAGAAAACGCAAACCGGACATGATGATTTATAGTGGTTTGGTCACGAAGCTCCTCTTCACCCTACTCCACTCTCCGAGTACCCAACTCGAGAGTTACTTCACTAATCAACAAGCTCCCTTCTTGGCGGAGAAAACCATACAATGTCGTTTAGAATATTTTCCGACACTAAGCTAGATGTCGAGTTCTTCTTCGGGTGCAGCCAAACCCGTTATGTTTTATGGCCCAACATAACAAACCTTGTGTTTTGAGGCCTAAACACATAAACCACGTCGCTTACATTATTTTCCAACATTAAGTTAAATATCGAGTACTAATCTAGCTAGTACCAATCTCACTTACGATCTATGCGATCCTCACAAATCACACAAGCTACAAGATCCACATGATCTACACTCGATCTACCTAACCTACTCACGATCTACCTGATAACAACACAAGATACACAAGATCTCCCCGATATCTATAGGATCACAATGATCCACACAAACTAACTAAACAAGATGATAGACAACTTGATGTATATCAAGATACAACAAGTGCGTAACAAATGTTACGAGTGCACTAGACTAACCCTACAACACTTTGCATCTTCATGATACGGTGTGTTCTTCTCTTGCACTAGTAGAGGAATGAAGGTGATCACTTGAATGGATGATTGGATCACTCTTAAACAAAGATAAAATAACTACATGATCAAAGAAAGTGAATTGGAGTAGGTGCATAAAGAACAAAAAGTTCTGTGTGAAAAAACTTGCCAAAATGTGTAAAATGGTCCACTATTTATAGGCAAATGAAAAACTAGCCGTTACAGACCAACGGTACCACTATTGTCAGACGGTACCATTAATTGTCAGACGGTACCGTTAAATTTAGTGGTACCGTCCCAGACAAAAACGCTCCCTTTTTTTATTTTCGTAGTGAAGGTTTATTTGGGGATGTTTGGAGCTGTTTTGGGGGAAAAAATAGTGGTTGGGATTTTTAAACTAATTTTTCAAAATAAAACTTTTCTTTTTAATTCAAAAATAATTTGTAAAATGTATTTTTGAAAAAATATTTTGTCACAATAAAAATGTGAAGTTTAGAACAAAAAATTTATTTCTTTGATCATCCGTCAAGTTTAAATTTGTTTGTTCATACCTTGAGTGATTTACGTCGGGATGAAAATCAACGATTCTGTTGAGGCATACTAGAGACGTCGAGAGATATTGATGTAAGTATGCATCGATGATTAGTGTTTACAAGTAACTTGCACATTTTACGTTATGCATTACAAGTTACATGTTTGTCATTATTAAAACCGAAGAAATCGTTTAGTTTAAATATCGTAATATTTGCACTAACAATCTCCCCGTTTTTAATGATGACAAATATGTAAACCGTAACACACAGTAAAATATAGAAGTTGCATGTTTACACTTCCCTTCTCCCCTTTTTTTCGAAGCATAAAGGTAGTTGCCTCGAGCTCTGCCTTGAATTCACTCCCTACTCCTCCTTATTACATTACAATCCTTTCTTCCCAAAAAGGCGAGCTTGCATCATCTCAGTGAAGTCTTCTATCGCCACTGTTAAAAAGACTCCATGCTATGTATTCAAATACTCCCGAGCTCCCCCTAGCTCAATGCTCCCCTATGGTAATTGTATTCCCTTCTATATTTACCTTTGTTTCTAGCGAATCCATGGATCAAATTCTTACAAAAGATTTTCCTACATCAAGGGTTAGCTACGTGCAATATAATATATAAATGAATAGTTGCAACATTATAGGGATAAAATACACATAGCAAGCCATGCAAAGGTTAAACTCTGTTGAAATGTAGTTACCAAAAAAAATGAGTTTGATGAGGTATGTGAGCATATCAAAGTATGCTAGAGGTTAGACACGTGATGAAATTGTGCCAAAAGGATAAACACGAAGAAGAAAGCCCAAGAAAGTTGAGCGACACAAAGATGTGCATGCGTAATGCAATTCAATGACACTAGAGGGTCACAACTTGACCGACAACCCAAGGTGTAATTGTTCAACCAATCATGGGAATGACACATGAAATTATGGGAATAACTTCTTCCAAGAAGTCATTGGGAAGGTGAGTTCCAACAAACCTTTTGAACGACATAATCAGCTACCTAAGATGATTGGTGTTGAGGATAGTTTGTTGAAAAGACATACTCTAAACGAGGTAGACTTGACAATAGTTATACTTAAAAAATGAGAACGATATGCACCTAAATGCGAATGGAAATGATTCCATCAGATGGGAAGTGTTGGATTTGTCCGTTGAGAAAAGGTGGGAAAAGACGGTTTAGATTAATATATCATTTGCACTGACAATGAGATGCATGATATATTTCAAAGGAGAAAAAAAATATGCATGTGATCCTAGTGAGGGTGAATTTCTCTAACAGGGATGGTGTAACAAAGTTCTAGAGTTCTAGTTTTGGATGATCCTAGTTATGTGTTAGAGATAATTTTGGTGCATGAAGGATTTTGTGTGATTGTGTAGTTATACAATTTGGGTTGTGAGGATTGAAGGTTATTGAACTAATTATCACTATCAAGAGTGAAGAATAGTTACAAGGTTTCGTTGTTGTAATGGATGGCTTACTAGTAAGGTTTGAGTATAAGGGTTGAAGGTTCTGAGACCAAATATCACTGTCAAGAGTGAAGTTTAGTTATAAGGCTTGAGTGTGATGTTGAATGATATTATTGTGAGGTTTAATGTGAAGGTTAAAGGTGCTTGTATAGAACGAATAGCTAGGTGATCACAAAGAGTAGTGGTTAGGAAGCTACAACCGACTGTGGTTATGTGAGAAGGGTTTTGCAGAGTAGAGGGTACTTAGGAAGTGAGTGTTTTAGTGAAGAATTCTAGGGAAAAGGAATCACATTTGTGTGTTCTTGAGAGTGTTTGGTGAAAGACTAAATGTGTATGAGTGTGTTTTTGCTCCCCCTTAATCGATGGCCATCCGGACAAGATGTGTTGAAAAAAATAAAAAATAAAAGGGAGAAATAACGTTAACGGAAGCGATGAGCTTAGTAACGTCATGACAAGTAGTGGATAGCATACAATAAACTTCACCTTTGAAGTCACGTAGCTCTTCTAAATCATTGTAAATATTCATAGAACATTCATATGATGAGGCATGTGATTACGTGAAAATGTGCTAAGGGTTAAGAATATAGAATCTTCAAGGTTGTGAAGTTGGTGATTGGGTTTTTGTAGAGTTATCTTTGCTAGAAGAAACTATGTTGATAAAGAAGGGTTATCTCAACTTATCCTAGCGATTATTCGCTTGAAGTGTGTAGAAGATGAGTGAGATGCGGAAGCATTGGTAGTGTAGAACGAAGGTTGAGAATTGTAGATAAGTTGAGAAGATGATGGATACGGAAGTAACCAAACATATGGTGTGTTTATTACCATGCGGAAGTGAAAGGGGAAAAAGCTAAGGAATCAAAAGATAGGCAAAATATATTCAGATAGGAGACGGTTCTGGTTCAAGACTACAGTGAGTGGGTTTTGATAGTGCTTTTGAAACTGTGAGAATTGAAAACAAAATAAACTGTCTCAGCAGATAACGGTTCGACGGTACCGTTAAATTTGGCGGTACCATCCCCTATTTAAGGGTACCGTGACCTGCTGAGGTCAGTTTTGACCTAGAATTTGATTTTCGACAAAGAAATTTCACATATTTTGTGATTTTTTTGGACCTTAGATTAAAGGAATTTATACAAAATAGATTCTTTTTAGGAACGAATCCAGTAGGATTTGACGAACATTGATCGAGTTCATTTTATCGAGAAATGAAATTTGATTACATTTCGCAAATTAAATTTACTTTAAATATCTCGGATGAAATATTTAAGTTGTCATTGGAAGCTTGAGAGGATTTGACTCTAATCTTGAGAGGATTTGACGAATAAATCTCGCTGATTTAGTGAGAGTTTTAGACACGATGAGAGAATTTATACCTAATAATTTCTTTCTACGAGATGGACGAGACTAGACGAGAAGAGATGACTTTAGTATTTCCAAGGAAATATTTAAGTAGTCATTAGAGGGATTTGAAGGATGACTTTAAGTTGATTGAGGTTTGGTGTTCTTAGGGTGATTGATGGGATTTTTGGGATGAACATCCATTGTTGTTGTGAGATCGCTGCACGTCGGTAGGTGATCTAGATTGACGACGAAAAAGAAGAGACTCAAAAATATCAATCTTCGTATAGGCATATTGCCCGATATTCAGAGGAAGGAGAGTATCAAAGGACTCTAGGTGAGATAGGATGATACGTTGGTTTTCTAACCTAAAACCAATGGATGAAGTTCGATCCTCATTATATATGAGGTGAGCTTTATGACAAAACACGATGACAAACCTATGGGGATAAGAGGAACTAACAGAAATGAATATACTTGGTCTTAAGAAGTGTATATTCACGCGAGGATGAAAGGAACTACAAATCACTTATGTAGCAATTCGTGAGTCCTTTGTCACCCGAAGGTTGATGTTAGCTTTTAGCATTTCGATGAGTGTTTTAACATATGTTGTTAAATTATTTGAATATGATGTTTCGGATATGACATTTAACATTTGCGGTCGCAAGTTAAAATTACTTGAATATTTCGGATGAAATATTTAATTTTTCAAACCTACTCCGAGTTCTACTAGGCTTTGTATCTAACCTTCCCTTGACAAAAGAGTGTATCACTTGAAAAAAAGCGAAATGATGACCAAGGAATTAGGGAAATTTCGCGACTACTATAATTTTTAGATTTTGACACTAGTGTAAGACTATATGACGTCTAAAAGTTTATAGTGATAGGCATACCTAATTCATTATGTGTCAAAACAACATAGTGTGGGTGCACAATTAACACGCAAATCAGGTAAAATGCACATAAGGAACAAATGCAAACATCATACAAAACACGATACCATTTAGCATTTAAGAGCATGTATCATAGATATACATATCAAGAGATATTATATCGGAATATCTAATCGAAAGAAAAATCTTTCTAATAAATATGCATTCAATAATTAATCAAGTAATTACTGAGCATTGAGAAAACATGAAGGCATTTAATCATATCTCACAAGAACATGTTACCACTTTGAAACACATATGTGGGATGCAAGTAATCTAGGTTAGCTAAAGAGGATCCTAATTACTACTTGTTCAAAATGATATCCTAATGGGAAATAAAGTTCACCGATGTAAACTATCTTTAGTCAAATGTAGGAATGAAAAATTTTCAAGTTAGAGAATGAGTATGAGACTATCACTAGTGGTGCTCAATTCAGGCTAAACACGACCATTTTTACGGGTTATACCACGGACCCAACTTCTCTCCTGGAAGCAATTCAACAGTTAGGTCAAATTGAATTTCTAGTGCGATAGGTTCTCTAGTAGTCATTCTCATGTTAAAAAAATTCAAACTCCTATATTTCCCTATCGAAGTGTAGCAAAGATGATATTAGCTTATTTTGCTAATACATGGCCTAATATGACTCAACTAAACATATTTTGAAAGTCGGTTAAGAAAACGACATGTCTTACACAATATCCTACCAAAGGCAAGCACTATGTTTCAATCTTGTGTTT
This sequence comes from Artemisia tridentata subsp. tridentata, assembly GCA_021014915.2. Classification (NCBI taxonomy): domain Eukaryota; kingdom Viridiplantae; phylum Streptophyta; class Magnoliopsida; order Asterales; family Asteraceae; genus Artemisia; species Artemisia tridentata. The sequence goes on along the minus strand of CP139509.1, from coordinate 349,847,066 downwards.
GAGATTTAGAGGTTATTGAGTTTAGATGGTGCATTTCATGATCTCTTGGATGACATCTTTGTTTGTTGAGTTGTTACATGTTATTTTAACATGATTTGGTTTTATAGAGCCAAGAGATGCCTTAATATGATACAATGTAGAATCTGCTACATCGAGAGTGTTTCAAGAATGCTCCTTTGCATATCTTGAGAAAAGAATCTAGTAAAGGTTACTTACCTCAATAGATTTTGTGAGTATTATATGATGTATGATTGAAATGGGACATATTTGTATCTTTCAACAAATATGCTTTTCTAAGAGGAAACTTATCACTCTTACGAATGCTTAGTAACAAGTATTTTAGTGTATGACCAATTGTACTTGTTTTATGCAATGACACATGAACCAGTCAATACTCCACCGAAAGATATCTTTCCGGTTTTCCAACCACAAAATGAACCGGTGAACACTCCACCGGTTGTCGAACAAGAACCAAATCCATTTGGTCTAACGGAAGATGAACTAAGACTTCTGGAGCAAGATTTGGAAGTCCAGCGAGAAATAGAACAATGTGAACGACAAGAGGAAGATGCTCATTTGGAGCAGCAAGCCAGGGATGAAGAAGAACGGAGGAAGAACAGGGAAATGGGTTGGTTCTCACCTGATTCCTCTTCGAGTGAAGACGGTTGGGTCTCAGATGATACCTTCCATTAATTTGTAGTTTCATTTTAATTTTCGTATCGTAGTTTAATGTAATTTTTATTTGACGTTTAATGTATTTCTATTTGATGTTTAATGTATTTTAATTTCCTACTTTAGAAAACTTTACAACTCTATTGTCAAGTTCACATACATATTAATACATTACATAAATAAATACACAACATATCCATTTACAAAACTTGAAAAAAAAAAAAAAAAAAAAAAAAAAAAAAAAAAAAAAATTCACATATAAAACACAAGGGGCGAAAGTGTAATTTTTTTTTTTTTACACAAACACCCCTTAACGCTGCGTTAACGCAGGGCACTCCCAACCCTTAACTCGAGTTTAACGCTCCCAAAATTGCCTTTAACGCAACTTTACCCTTCACCGTTGGGAGTGCTCTTAAAGAGAAAAAATAGATAGAAACAAAGAGCAAGAAAAATGTTTGTTCATTAAATCGAATTTAATTTGGAGCAAGTAATGCATGAAAGTCCCAACTACATCAATTAGTGTTGTTTCGTTCCTTGGATGGTGCTTGAAAAATTGAAAGAGGACATGGCTTCTTTTGATGATGACGACGAATTTCTGGATTGTGTGATTCAATTCAAATACCATCATTAATAGGTGTCGAATTTAATTTGGAGCAAGTAATGCATGAAAGTCCCAACTACATCATTTAGGGTTTTCTTCGGTAATGGGGGAGAGGACCGGAATCGGCATTGATCTCTATGTTAGTTTTCTAATTTGGTGTTTCTTATGTGTTGTTTTTGTTGGAAACTTGGAATGTATTCTATGCGAGGATGAGTTGTATAGCTAGGTCTTCTCGTTTTAATATAGGTGCTTTGTTGCAACTCTAGTTTCATGTCAGTTTTATTGAAATTTCTTGTCGAGTAAATAAATATCTATAAGAGTTGCATTGATGTTAAATAGATCGAAAAGGTTTTTTTTTTTTTTTTTTTTTTTTTTTAATATAATGTTTTCATTTACGTTCAGTTCTCGAGTTTTGAGTGAAATGAAATGAAATGGAAAAAAATAGGAAAAGGAAAAGGAAAGTAAGTGTTAGTTGTTATGTTCTTTACATAGAGGAAAGGAAAATGAAAGTAATCATAATCATGTTCTTGAATAAGAGGAAAATGAAAATAACTTTGTCAAATTACATATATGCCCTTTAATTGTTAATGTCAAATCTTTTAAAAAATGTATATTAGTCTTTACATAACATACGGTTCCCTTTCCTCCCAAAAGTGAGAGGAATATTTACTTAACAAAACTTCCTACCTATTTCCTTTTCCACTTCATTTTCCTCCCTTAAAAAAAAACTCAATAACACAAAAAATATCCATTTCTTTTCTTGTCGAGTAAATAAATATCTATAAGAGTTGCATTGATGTTAAATATATCTATAAGAGTTGCATTGATGTTAAATCGACTGTGGCAAGTGTCTGGTCACCGGAGAGAAAAAGCTGATGTGGCAGGGGATGGCCTGGGTCACCACTATGAGTAGCCTTATATTCTCAAAAGCCACATGTATCGACTGGAATTGTGAAAAATATTATATTTGGGAACCATGTCAAATCTGGCTATACAGTAAAATGTACCGTACTTTTTGACTTTAATCCAAATCCAACTCCCACCCCTAGGGGTGCAAACGAGCCGAGTTACTCGCGAGCTACTCGAGCTCGACTCGATAAAAAGCTCGAAACGAGCCGAGTCTTGTCGAGCTCGAGCCGAGCTCGAGCCTGAAAATCAACTCGTTTACTTATCGAGCCCTAGCTCGAGCTTCGCTTATCGAGCTCGAGTAGGCTCGTCGAGCCTTATCGAGCTTAGCTTATCGGGCATATATGGACATATATTTAGATTATTAAGCCGAGCTTTGTCGAGTAGTTCGCTTATCGAGCAAATTTGGACATATATTTAGATTATTAAGCCGAGCTTTGCCGAGCTTTGTCGAGCTCGAGCTCGGCTCGAGCTTTGTGAAAAGTTTACGAGCCGAGCTTGAGCTCGAAAATAAAGGCTCGGATCGAGCCGAGCTCGAGCTCGAAAAAAACCTGACGAGCCGAGCTCGAGTATAGTAAAGCTCGGGCTCGGCTCGGCTCGTTTGCACCCCTACCCACCCCCGTAACAAACACGCCCTAAATACACACAATCGCTATGAAATGATGCACACAAATATATAAATACATCTCGTGCTCATGTTCGTTTTTTATAATCTAAACAAAGGAATACGAACAAGCCTAATATGTGACCATTCAACTCGTATATATTCCTATGGCACATGTTATTCAAGCCCCCCCAAAAACCACTATCCAAGCCCCCCCCCCCCCTCTTTTTTTGATTTTTTTTGATTTTTTTTGATTTTTTTTGATTTTTTTTTTATTTTTTTTTTTTTTTATAATTTTATTTATATCAAAAAACTATAAACCTGAAAGTACGGAACAGAAAATATAAAGTTTAATATGTCAAACGCTAAAAACTGTCAGAAATACGGAACAGAAACTGACAGAAAACTGTGTTATACTGCAAAATAAAGGGAATATTCCCTTTGTCCCCTATGATTTGACATCATAGGGGGGCTTCTATAACATAACCCGTATATATTCCTATAGGGGATTACATGCATGTTGGCCACTAGTCTAGTCCTTGTCTCTAGCTCTAGTCAATTTTATTGGATGTATGCCAAGCAATATATATCTGACCAGATAAATTATATATTGAGTCTTACCTATAATTAAAGTTACAAGTAATCTTTAAATTGTAAAATACAAATGCAAATGTAAATACTCAAGAGTTTGTTTTTACTACATAATGATAGTTTTATGTTATGTATAAGTCTTGCATACATGAATTATTACTTGGAATGCGTATAATATACAAAAACTATTAATATTGGTGATGAAGATGAAGTGAAAGCAACATGGATGTGTTGTGACCTCAATGTGAGTCCATGGGACACTGTCTCACAACCCCCACTGCTTTAACGCCATTAATGTAACGTTTTGACATCTCACATTTCCCATGTGTCTATCAAGTTCAGTAAATTACATAATCATTTTAATGCTTTTCAAATTATGTGGTGTATATTCTAACCATGACTAATTGTCCTTATACATAAAAAATTAAAACACAGAATCAAATGATGTAAACTTATAACGCAATTAATTTGTTTTGGAGTGGATAGATGTCATGGTCCCCTATGGGTATCTCATTCATTTGGTATAGAAGCACATAAAAGTATACATTTTGTATTCTGTTTTTTTGCAATTATTATAGGTGGCATGCCATAATCAATAATATTTCGGGTGACAAAATATCTATGTATTTATTATGGTAAGTTTGCAAAAATCGCAAATTGTTAGTCGGTTAATCGACCTTTTTTAGCTTATAATCGATCTAGGCGAGATTAGTCGGATTGACATTTCCGGCAAATTTTGACTATTTTCGGTGAGTTTTTGGTAATCACGGCAAAATATTCCTTAAAAACAACTTGTAATTAAGTTAAACAGCGATTATAATTGATTAAAACAAGTTTACGCCGAATTTTGGGTAATTCCGGCAAGATTTGCATGTTTCCGACAAGTTTGACCGTCGTTTACCACAGTTGAACGATTTACACAAATCAAAAAGATTGGTGACCGATTAACGCGTCGACGACGGTGAGTAAACGGTCTTGTAAGCTTTTTTTCTTTTTTTTTCTAACACTAATTTATTGTTGTCTGAAGTATATTGTATAGGCAAGTGGCAACTGTTGGTACCACAATCCTCAATGCATTTACCTTTCTCCACATATATCACATATTTAACTTTTTCCTCACATCATATCAAAATTCTACACACAAAACAAAAAAAAAAAAAAAAAAAAAAAAAAAAAGGATTTATATCTTTCTACTCTAAGCCATAATGTCATCAGAAAAATCTGAATACACATAAAATAGTTGATATTTTTTGTATGATGTATATGCATTTATTGAGTGAAATAAATCATGTGTACATAAATAAATAAATATCATTAACTTTATTTTTTCTTGAGAATAATTTTACACTATTTTTTGTATGATGTATATGCATTTTATAGGTCAAATGGCTACGTTTAAAAATATGTAAAATTATTGAGTCCACACTTTCTCATGTGTGGTAATAATGGGTGTGACAAATTTTTCTACACATATAAGTGTGGAGATATTATCCAAATTTCTATATTTAAAAGTATGGAAATATTTTTTTATTGTCCACACCTAAAAGTGTGGTAAAATTGCAAAAAATGTTTATAATAAAAAGTGTGGAAACATTTGCTACACATGTAAGTGTAGCTTTATTATAATTGTACACACTTATATATGTGGATTATTTTTTTAAATATTTGTGACACTTATAAATGTAGCAAAATTATTATCCACATAATAAAAAAGTCCACAGTTGACCATACTGTGCCAAAATAAATGTGAAGAATAACACTATTTTTTGTGGTGATATTATATGATTGGGCAAAGAAGATGCATTATTATTGGATAAAAGATCATTTGAGGACGAAACATTGCTTACATACAAATGGATCAATCTCTATCTTCCATTTATTTTGATCTAAAGGCTGAGATTAAATTCATTATTTACACTACAGGGGTATAATTGTCATCTATATAAACAAAAAATTAAAAAACTCATATTCTATTCTCTCATACAAAACACACACAAAAGTGTGTTTCTCTCATCCCATCTTCTAATCCGCTTATCAAACCCTAAATCCAAATTCGGTGGAGATGATAAACAACATGAGGACATGCCACTCCACCGTACCACCGCTATCCTACCGCAACACCACCGCTACTCTACCGCAACACCACCGCAACACCTCCGCAACTCCATCGCAGCAACCGCTACATACCGAGACACCACCGCGACTCCTCCGGTATTCACGTTTTTAATAGATTTGCTTTAATCTGATTCTTTAGTCATGATTTTAATTGATATATCTGCTATGATTTGATTTGAGCAGATTGATCAAATTACAGGTTAATTTTTGCTCGCATAAGGTAATCTCGCTTTAACTTGTATTGTGTCTGTTACGTATGATAGTTGAATTATGACGAATTTATATGCATATGAATTGTGATATCAGCAGTGATAGATTGTACATTTGGCGTTGAGAATAGTTTAGGCGCAAAATTGAGACGTCAAATAATATTGTTCCATTGGGTTGAGACGTCTAATGATAGCGATATTTGGTAGGAGCGATGTTTTGTACGTTTGGTAGGAGCGATAGTTTTGCTTTAGAGTGTTTTCTAGTTCAGCTGGTTATCGTCTGTTTACTAGTTCTCTGTCGGGTTATATCACTGTAGTATTGATTTGTGATGATCCAGTCCTCAACATTAGGTTCTCCCCCAAATTTTAAGTGAGAAAGATGAAAGAGCATATAAACGATGTGCTTTTTCTTTATTATTATTATTTTTTTTTACATAATGAGATATTTATACTTCAAGGTTTACTACATCGTATCTCATTCCCCAGCCGCTAGTGGAAGAAGAATGGTTTGTTTTCTTTAATTGAGGATATAAATTGTGATGTACTACTCGTATTATTTAATTGTAAAGCCCCAACTTGAAGATATGTATTAGTACTTAATTAGAAGATTAATGTGCCTTACCACTTCTCCAAGTAAGCCACTCCCTGATCCGCTCAGTTTTGCGCATTTTTAGATCATAGTAAGACACTTAAACTTTGTAGAATATAGACAAAAGCGCAGAAATATATCCTTAAAACAATAGACAGAGTGGTTATTATATGCGTTTCGGTTAATTATACTAGACCATTTGGTTAGAATGTGGCTGTGTTTCAGATTGGTTATTATGCTTATCTGTTTATTGCTTATACAGCAAATACACAAATTTATGGGCATATCCATACTTATGAGCTGATTATTTATTGATACAATTTACTGATTTGAAGCCAGTTATTCTAAAAAAGTTTTCAAACACAATCATGGTACAAGAGTGTAGACTTCTTTTTGTCACTTTAGATAATGCAAGAACCCTCCTTTGGAAGCAATGCATCTATCCAATGCAACTCCTTTTTGACTCCTACAAAGTGAAAGTGACAAACTCTCCCGGCCTTTATAAACTGAATCAGCAGACATTACACTAACACTTGAGTAACTACACAAATGGCACAAATATCATACTCTCTCTTCATTCTACTCTACATTATCTTTGAACAGACTAAAGTTAATCATTTAAGTTAGGGCTCATGAAACTTGGTTTATTTTGATTGTTCTTACTCGTGTGACTTATAAACTGTGTAGCTCAATGATGCTGCGTTTGATCTCTCGAATGGACCAGTGATGAAGCAGGTTAGGATTTTTTTAATCTTAATTAGCTCAAGAATTATATAATTTTTTTTCTATTGTTACAAATAACTCATTAGATGTGAATTGCTCGAGGACTAATGCAACAGTTATGTTAAAGTATTGTGAGATATTAGCGTATGCGTTTGTTAGTACACTATTTCAGTTATCTATTATTCGTACTATTGTTCATCCTCGACTTGTTTGAGCTAAATGGATTTGTAGACGTAGAGAGAAAAAGGACATAAAGTCGTAAGTTTACATGACTTACGAGTGTCATTTTTAGTAAACTTTGAAACTAGAAATAGTAAATTGCACTAATTTTACATACTTTGCTATGCAAGGGTTTGACTTTTGAAGTCAAAATTGTATGTTGTTAATTATACTAATTGCATATGATTGCGTGAACTCACCTAATTAGAATTTTCATCAGTTTGGTCAACAATTTACCTGTACTGTTCAGCTCTTTAACCAGCAACAAATCAGGCAAGAGTAAAAGCAAAATCTTTGCATATATGTCCATTGGCACATGAGCTTCCCCTTAAGCTGATTTAGTTGTTATTGTATGTTGTGATAAAATGGAAGATTTCTTATCTCGAGACAAGATTGAAGAGCCATCTAGACTGCAGTTGGATCTTAATAGTCTCGGGGACAGTGATGCTGGCATTATTTCGAGGAGGTTGAAGATGATGATGAAATGGATGAATAAAAGAAAAGTGGAATAAACGAGTTGTAGAGTCTTGTTACTTCTGTCAAGTGTTATGTTGTTTTTTTTAAATGTAAGCTGAAACACGGTCAACTTGTTTGTTTAGTATAGGTCTGTGTCTATGTTGTTAAAGTTGCCCGGTGTACTAACTTTTGAATCAATGAAGTGAATTTGCTTATATAATATGGGCAATTCTAAGTTCAGGATTCGTAATTTTTATTCACTCATATTTGGTTATCTTGAATGCAAGGGCTAATAGGTAGTTGAACAAGACGCCATAGCTGGTGTCACAAATGTAGCTCAAAACACATGGTAGGTCTATTTGCCTAATATCTTATTTTGTATCACAGGTGATACCTAATATCTTATTTTGTATCACAGGTAATACCTAATATTTGGTATGTATCACAGGTGATACCTAATATCTTATTTTGTATCATTGATACCTAATAAGTTATTTTGTATCATAGGTGATACCTAATATGTTCAATGTTGTATCACAGGTGATACCTAATATCTTATTTTGTATCACAGGTGATACCTAATATTTGGTATGTATCACAGGTGATACCTAATATCTTATTTTGTATCACAGGTAATACCTAATATTTGGTATGTATCACAGGTGATACCTAATATCTTATTTTGTATCATTGATACCTAATAAGTTATTTTGTATCACAGGTGATACCTAATATGTTCAATGTTGTATCACAGGTGATACCTAATATCTTATTTTGTATCACATGTGATACCTAATATTTGGTATGTGTCATAGGTGATACCTAATATCTTATTTTGTATCACAAGTGATACCTAATAAGTTATTCTGTATCACAGGTGATACCTAATATGTTAACTGTTTGTTTATTTTGCCTTTTCCACCTTAATTTTCAAGTTATAAAAATTTTGTTTTCACAAAATGTTTGGTCATCCTAGCAAGCATTTATAACGTATTTAGGAATAGATGCATCTCTCAAAAAGTTTTTTATTTTGCAAGATATATTTTATGGATATTTTGATATTCAATTTTCAATGTTTTATAGGTTGTGGTCGTCTTGGGGGAACTTTCATACGTTTTCATACATATTTGTCCGTTTTCGTCCGTTTTTAAATGTTTTTGGCCGTTTTCATATTTTGAATATCACAAATGATATTCTGAATATCACAAGTGATATTCTGTGATATTCAGAATATCACAAGTGATATTCTGAATATGACAAGTGATTTTTTGAATATCACAAGTGATTTTCTGAATATCACATGTGATATTCTGTGATATTCAGAATATCACAAGTGATTTTCTGAATATCACATGCGATATCCTGTGATATCAGAATATCATCACAAGTGATATTCTGAATATCAAAAGTGATTTTCTGAATATCAAGTGATTTTCTGAATATCACAAGTAATTTTCAACTAATGTTTTGTAACATGAAAATCACAAGTGATATTCAGAAAATCACAAGTGATAGATATTCAAAAAATAACAAGTGATATTCAGAATATCACCAGTGATATTCACAAAAGCACAAGTGATATTCCGAATATTAGTTGTGATATTCAAAAACGTATAAAAACGGACGAAAACATAAGAAAACGGACGAAAATGTAAGAAAACGGAAGAATGCGTATGAAAACGGACGAAAGCATAAGAAAATAACAAGTGATATTTAGAATATCACAAGTGAAATTCAGAAAATCACAGAATATCACATGTGATATTCAGAAAATCATGTAAGTGGCAGCACTAACAAAGATAACCAGCAGTACTAAGCTCCATTGAACAACATTAAAACCAACTAGCAGTACTAACCAATGTGTGATTTTGTATGTATCACAGGTGATACCTAATAAGTTATTTTGTATCACAGGTGATACCTAATAAATTATTTTGTATCACAGGTGATACCTAATAAATTATTTTGTATCTACAAAAACAAGTAGCTAACTACAGTCTAACTATCACAGGTGATACCTAATATGCTATTTTGTATCACAGGTGATACCCAATAAGTTATTTTGTATCACATGTGATACCTAATAAGTTATTTTGTATCACTGGTGATACCTGATAATGTTAGTAGGTAACAACAAGTATTTAGTAAAATAAAATAAGCTTAAAAGTCTACACAATAAGCAACATGAAAATAGCTTATCAAATTCTTAATATTTTGATAAAAACATTACATAGCAAAAATATTATAACTAAAACATAAAAACCTAAGAATCAAAAATTACCCCTAGATGTGTAAATTTAGTATCCATCTAAGGGTAATTTTTGATTTTTAGGTTTTCTTATGCTCGTTTAATTCCCGTAAGAACTCGTTTTTCAGTTTAATTTGTGTTTTTGCTTATTTGTGCTTTACTTACTTATTTTGTATCACATGTGATACCTAATATGTTATTTTGTATCACCTATGATTTTGTATGTATCACAGGTGATACTTCATATTTTGTAATTACAAAAACAAGTAGCTAACTACAGTCTAACTATCACAGGTGATACATAATATGTTATTTTGTATCACAGGTGATGCCCAATAAGTTATTTTATATCACAGGTAATACCTAATAAGTTATTTTGTATCACTGGTGATACCTGATAATGTTAGTAGGTAACAACAAGTATTTAGCAAAAAGAATAAGCTTAAAAGTCTACACAATAAGCAACATGAAAATAGCTTATCAAGTTCTTAATATTTTGATAAAAACATTACATAACAAAAATATTATAACTAAAACATAAAAACCTAAAAATCAAAAATTACCCCTAGATGCGTAAATTTGTATCCATCTAGGGGTAATTTTTGATTTTTAGGTTTTCTTAGGCTCGTTTAATTCCCGTAAGAACTCGTTTTTCAGTTTAATTTGTGTTTTTGCTTATTTGTGCTTTACTTACTTATTTTGTATCACAGGTGATACCTAATATGTTATTTTGTATCACCTATGATTTTGTATGTATCACATGTGATACCTCATATTTTGTATTTACAAAAACAAGTAGCTAAATACAGTCTAACTATCACAGGTGATACCTAATATGTTAGTTTGTATCACAGGTGATACCCAATAAGTTATTTTGTATCACAGGTGATACCTAATAAGTTATTTTGTATCAGTGGTGATACCTTATAATGTTAGTAGGTAACAAGTATTTAGCACAAAAAAAAAAAAAAAAAAAAAAAAAAAAAAAAAAAAAAAAAAAAAAGCTTAAAAGTCTACACAATAAGCAACAAGAAAATAGCTTATTAAATTCTTAATATTTTGATAAAAACATTGCATAACAAAAATATTATAACTAAAACATAATAAATACGTGGAAGCACATTGAACTGTATATAACATTATGAAATATAACTTCTGTAATTTCTAATTTAACATCAGAATCTATCCGACCAAACACATTACAGAGAAGTCCAGGAGAGCGTGGTTTGAACAAAAATCTTAGATATTACTAGAGTTGTTTTCCAAAAAACAAATATGCAAGTTTAAATTTGAAGGTCAGTTTGAGCTGTCATATCAAAGCTTGCGAAGAGAGAATTCATCAAGGAAAATGTTGTCTTTGTTTTCCAAAAAACATAGAAACTCAATATTACTCAAGTCCATGAAGTCCTTTTTAAGCTGCTCATCATCACACCAATATATGTGACCAAAGGACTCATGCAAAGAAACCCATTTGTCTTTTACAGTTGGAAGAATCGTTGTTTCCTTTTCCTCCATCATCTTTTTCATGTAGTCAATATCAACACAGCTCAGAACCCCTGAGTCGAATCCATCACTCCATTTTTGGAAAACTTGGAAAGCCTGACACATGAAAGAAAAAGAATCATGAACAAATTTACGGGTACTCAAGTTAGTGTTTTTAGCTAAACTGAAAGTGGAAACATGTTGAACGGTTTAAAACTAAAGATTGTATGACTGTACTCACTACTTTAGCTGCATGTGCTGGCAAACTCTCCTTCGATAATTGGAGCAAAAACTGAAGATAGCAAAGAAGACGAGGATTCTCAGCTACTCCAAACTCACGTACAAAGAAATGACGGAGATCGGGATAAATCAACATGAATTTGATGCTTACCGGATCATAACTCTCGTAACTCCCAATGCAACAACTTGTAGAAAATCAATATTATTGACTTCAATTTCATGACATCACATCTGAGAATGTTACTGAGCATGTTTAAAAGAAAAGCCAGTATTATCAACTAAGAAAAGTTAAGCTGTGAATCCTGTGATACAAATCAGCAGTTGACCAAATTGACTACACATCCTAAACATCTTGTTTTACACACAGAAAAGCATATAACTCGTTTAACACCATATCATTATGCATAAAAACATTATAACAGATTATTTGCTCTGAAATAATCAGATAATCAGTATGGCACTACATCAAAACACAGCTTAGTGCAGTCCCCTATAGCCTGCAAATAAAGACTACTCATCTACTTTTTCAAAACAGCTTGTACCACTCACAAACAAACATATATCTCAATAAGCATATAAACAATTTCAATAAGTAAGAAAGTGTTGTATTGTTTCTTCTGCTAAACTGCTTAGCAGTTTGGACTTTAAAGTGTTTGGAGCAGGGGAACATCCAAACTACTAATGCTAATCTGCTTTCTTGGTAGTAAAATAAGCAGTTTTCACTTTTCACAATAAGCAAGATTGTACAAGCTTATTTCAAAGGGTTATTTAAAAACAGGGGATAATGCCCAAAATACCCCAAAACCCATTTGGCCTTTTTATACCCTAGTTGCCCCAAAATTGTCCCCGGTTGCCCAAAAAATGGCGATTGTTGCCCAAAAAATACACTGAAAATCCTTCAGTATGCCCAAAAAATGCCGGTTGCCCTGGGCAACATAATTATTTTTGGACTTCGGGGTATTTTGGGAACCGCCCAAAGGTGTTTGGTCTAAATTTGGAATTATCCCTTTAAAAACAAAGCTAAAAGTACCTTTTCACCATCATATAACCAAAACCCTTTATAAAAGCAATCCCAAACACACCCCTAACAAAGCTCGTATATCTCAATTAGAGCTCGAGCCAAGCCCTTGCTACCTCCCCCTCCTCATTATATATTTCATATGACTTGAAAATCTCAGTAAGAGCTCAATCAATCTCAGCTCGTTACCCTAGAACCTCGACTCATTTACAGTCCTGAATTCCTCTACAACTAACCATTCAACCAATAAGCATATAAACGATTTTAATCAGTAAAAGGATATCACGCATGGCTCAATAATAGCTCGCGCTCGGCTCGTAATACGTTTCGAGCTCGTTTCGTAACCTCGGACTCGCAAGACAATAAGCATATAAACAGTTCTAATCAGTAAATACACATTACTAAAGGCTCCGTGAAAGCTCAATCCTAGCACTTATAGCCTCACGCTTGCCTCGTTATACGTTTCAAACTCTTGTTAATCTTGATACAATCGTTTGCAGCCTAAACCTAACAGATACTATACATATTACACAATGCTCGACACGATCAACAAACAATAACGATTCGAGTCGTAAACTCGATAAAAGCTGAAATCGTTAATCTAACAGATACTACTACACTAACTAACCGATCAACTAACAAACAGATGCATGTAACAACAAATAACAGATTATAAATAAGAATAACTGTAGAATCATCAGATTTATATACCTTAGTAACGAAGATGATTTGAGACTCAGTTTTACAAATACAGCAATGACGATCGTTACAAATAAACTGTAGCCTCGCAACACAAGTAGAACAGACGTCTTTATATTACTAGCCTATATCGACAATCAGCAAAACACAACGATAACGAAAAAGAGAAAGGAAAGACGACGCTTACCGTACTTTCCAACTATACCAGCCTTCTTCGTCCTCTTTGTCTGTAATTCACATTTTAAAAGGTAACCATTAAACCATAAGCATAAGCTAAAGAATGTTTTTTTAGCTTATAGTTTATGTGGTTTTCGGCTTATGTGACATGTGATATCACCATGTGATATCACATGTGGTATCACCGGTGATATCACGATATCACATGTGATATCACATATCACCTGTGATATCACAGGTGATATGTGATATATCACCATGTGATATCACATGTGATATCACCGGTGATAGGTTAGATTTTGGTTCAAGTCTGTGTTACATATGCCAAGTCTGTCACAGACCATACATGCAGTCTACATACTCTTTCCAGCTCATTTTTTTAGCTCTTTATAAGCTCAATTAGGTCTAATTTCAGTTTTTCAAGTTTAGTGGTAGGAGAAGTATATAAGATTTCAGTCCTTATTGGTTGGCCTTTAGATCTAAGTACTTATTATTAAGCCCAAAAAACCATCTCAGTTGACCTATAGTTGCCCTGCACAAGCATCAGTCCCAAATTAGCCTTTTCTCAGCTTATTTATAAGCTGAGATAAAGCTCCCCTAGGTCTGATTTTTCTGATTTTAAGCACTTTGGTTGGTACTCTTTTAGAATTCTCAGCTTTTAAGGTATTTGTAAGTCTTTTAGTGCTAATTTTTAAGCTGTAAAAATCATCTCAGTAGGCAAAAATTTGCCCTGCACATCAGAATGCTTCAGTCCCCATTACTATTTCATGGACTAATGAGATGGAGTATCGCTAGAACACAATTCAGTCTATGAAAACCAAAGCTCCTCTACGAAAATTCAACTAGTAACACGAGGCATATGTACACAAAACCAAAGGTTTCTCAAATTATTAAGCTCAAACTAAAGTATACCAACTTAACAGGTATTCCAATTCATATTCTAAACTACTTAAAAAACAACCATTCATCAGCAAACCAACACACTAATAAGTTTGAATTAACAGTTACTAAAGTTAAATAAAGTATGTAAGTAATGAAGTGGAAACATACTTGGCGATAAAGAGCTTCAAGGGTTTCTTGGGTTGCACTTTCAATGGGACCCACAAATATACCAAAAACAACACCAGTTATCTCACCCACCATAGACTTTGGTGTGTTCATGTTTGCTTGCTGGGAAGATTTTGATTCAAAAAGCTCACCAACAACCACATGATTATCTGAAAAATACAACACTCACAAATCATGACTTTACAAAGCTGTTTGTTTAAGTACACATACGAACACACGTACACGCACATACTAACCAAATATTCGAACCATCGCATCTAGAATAGAATCGAGAAGTTGGCCTTTTACATACTTAAGACTTGTTGTACCAGTTCAAGAGGTAGGAACATATTGGTGATTTTCTGAATATCACTTGTGATATTCAAGTGATATTCAGAATATCACATGTGATATTCAGAAAATCACATATCACATGTGATATTCAGAAAATCACTTGTGATATTCAGAATATCACAGAATATCACTTGTGATATTCAAGTAATCAACTAATTCATCTAAAACGTGTTACAACAGGAGATCAGAAATTTGCATTTAAGCTAAAAAGCAACTACGACATACAAAACTAATTCTACAATTTCAGTAACTACAATTCATCTAAAAGGTATGAAAATCCGTTTATACAGTTATAAAATCACTACTAGCAAATCAAGACTCAAAAGTCAAATTATAACAAGAACAGATACATTCAATAGGATTACCACGATCTGTATCATAACTACAACAACAAAAACTATCATACGCTAAACGACTCACAACGATCACAAAATCAAGCAACGGTGTTACTACAGGAGACCAGAAATTTGCATTTAAGCTAAAAAGCAACTACGACATACAAAACTGAGATCATCTTCAACATATTCTCATCAAAATTACAAACTGAAAAAATTCAAAACAGACCAGATAAATTTCACTCTATTACCACAATCCATATAGTAACACGCAAAAACGACTCAAAATCATGGTTACCAAAAAAAAAACGACTCAAAATCATCGTAACATCAAGTAACACAATCAAGCTTAAAACTAGTGATAATAACATCATACATAATTAAAGGACGTCATCGTGTTCATGAACTCAACAACAAATTCACATAATTAAGTATCACAGTTTGCGTGATTTTTGATCTGTGATACTATACGTCATCATACATAATTAAGTATCACAGTTTATGTTGTAACATCATAAACTAATTCAATAACATCATACACACTACGGTCATCGGTTGGAATTGGGATCGGGGATGTGCGGCCGGAAGTTACGGTGGTTTTTTATCTGTGTTTGATGTGAGTAGTGTATGTTTTTAGTAGGTGTTTGGTGAGAGAGAGAAATGAGGGGATCTGATCTATTTTGTGTGTTGTAAATGTACCAAAGTGCCCCTGCATGTTTAATTTTTTTTTTAGTTAGTAAATGTCTTTTTAATCTGGGTCGTTGATCAGATTTAAATGAAAGGTGAGGATGTGTTCTTTAGTATGTGAGCATTATTTGGTTTGCAAAATAACTCCACTCTTATTATTGATAGCAAGTAGTAGTAGAAGCTAGATCACTCGCATTTATTATTCCTTAGCCTACTGCTTTTTGTCTATCCAAAACTGTGCATATTATATCCGTTTCATAACTTTCTCTTTTTATCTTTTGTAGAATACTTGTTAGAAAACTCCATAAATAATTAAACTCGTACTGATTACATCATTAGAGAAGAATTCAACTACGAGCGAGAGGCATAGAACTTATACTAGACTTATAAAAGGAAAGAGCTTTCAACTTAACAAGCCTTACATTCATTTATTCATATGTAAGAGTACATACAACCATACATGAGGATAAAAACAGGTACATGGGTACCACATATACGAGTTTTGATTGATGAGTATCGTCGCCCCTTCGCTTTACTAACGAGACACTTCAAATATTAGGCGAACCGTATTATTATGCTTGTAGGGTGTGATCACCTTGACTAAAGACGATTATCAACTGTTTTTCAAAGTTTTATATGTATTTTGCTCTCATTCGATTGGTTGAATCATATCCAAATCTTTGATTAATTATAGTCCTCAAGCCTTACTAAACCATTTGCATGTATTTTAGTTATCTAAATAAGACAAAAAGCCATGCTATAAAGTAATCTCGTTATGCATTGTGGTATTTTTGTGTCTTATGTTACAAGTGAAAAGACATAAAGAAACGTATGTGGAAATATGGAAGAGAAAAAAATAATAAACTACTCCTTAGATTATACTAGTATATGTTGACGAGTGTGTAGGGAATGTTCAAAATCAATCTTAGGATGATTAACCACTTTTGTATACAACCACTATTTTATCAAGTTTTATGTCTTATCTACTATTTCTTTTTATGGCCTCCCCTCAGCAATATACTACTACTATCCATTCCTTTCAAGTCTTTTATTTGACCAATTCGTAAAATATATTTTTATTAGACCATTCCCATCGGGGACGTTATTTGGGCGTTAAAGGACCAAATTCGCAAGAATAACGCGCGTTAAGGGGCGTTAATGGATGGAAGTGTTAGGCGTTAACGCTGCGTTAGGGGCTGCGTTAACACCCTAACGCAGCGTTAAGGGTGATTCTTGCCAAAAAAAAAAAAATTTTTTACACTTCGCCCCCTTATTCTAACCGTTGCAACTTTTAATTTGTTGCATTTTGGCCCCTGAAATTTCTAGCCGTTGGAAAAGGAGCGGCTTTAGTAAAAAAAAATAATAAAAAATAAAATAAAATAATAAATATAAATATTCAAAACCATTTTCAATCCCCTATAAATAACCATTTCACATCATAATTTTTTTCACACTTCCACAACTCAATACACTACATATTTACACTATCTTTTCAACCTTCAACCCAAAAAAAATGTCTCGATTCAACCTAAACGATGACGAAAACGAATCGTTCTTGGATCTCTTAGCAACCGGTTTTAATAACCCCAATGTCGGCTCATCTTCTAACCCGAACGCCGGCTCATCTTCAATCCCGAGCCCACTTGGCTTGTCGGATTACCAACAACATCAACAAATGCTCTATTCGGAACAACAAGCCGACCTAAACACCCAAAATTTCTCCAATCTCAACTTCACCCAACATTCACAACAATCTCAAACCGCAACCAATGAAGTTCCCGACACTCCAACGTCTCCTGCAAAGAAAACCAAGTTCGGGCGTACCAAACGAAAGGCGAGAAAATCTAAAAACCCCGAACCGGAACCGTTGGATGATGATGAAGAACCCGTTGCCAACAAGTGCAAACGTTGGAACGGACAAGAGGAAAAACTGTTTGCTCAGTGTTATGTTGCAGCGTCGGAAGACCTACATGTGGGGAAAAATCAAAGCAGGGATACGTTTTGGCAACGAGTGCAGAATGAGTTTAACCGAGTCAATTACCAACCAAGGAACAAGGATATGCTCCAAAGTAAGTGGAGAACTTTGAACCGTGACTGTTCAAAGTTCAACGCGTACTACAAACATTCCCAACGCCAAGAAAGAAGTGGCGAAAGTGAACTTGATATCCTGAAATGTGCCCGAGAAATGTACCGGGACGAGCACAAAACCGCTCCTTTTAGCAACGAGGAGGCTTGGGAGGTTTTACGTGGTCATGTGAAGTGGGACACGCCGGAGCCAGTTGATTTAACCGGCGATGAACCACCAAGCCAAACAAATGAGACGTTGTTTGGTCAAAATGAAATACCAAGGCCAATGAGGAGGCGTGCTGCAAAGAAAGCTCGATCCGAGAGCACGGGAGGAACGAGCACGGGAGCGAGTACGGGAGGAAGTATGTCGTCAGTGCAATTCGTGGAGAGTATGACAGTCCAATATCGTCACAAACGGGAATTGGCCGAAGCCGCGTATCGGGCAACAAAAGAAAAAGAGGAGGCGATAACAAGGCTGGAGGAAATAAAGTTTTTGAAGGAGAAGACCGACGGGCAGCCTCCAGATGTGGTGTGGTATATCAACCAAGAAAAAGCTCGCATCGTGGCAAAATACAAGCTCGGGGATTATATTCCACAGTAGATTTAGGATTGTCTTTATTTTTATTATGTAATTTTTAATTTCGTCGTTATTTTTATTTATTTCTTTAATTTTGTTGTAACGTTTTTTTAAGTGTGTTAATGTAATATTATGTTTTAATAAATGTGTTGTTTTTAAAAAAAATGAAGTTATTTATAAGTTAGGGGTTGAATTTGAAAATTTATGTGTAAAGTTGAGTTAAGGTGTGTTAAAGCTGAGTTATTGATGTGTGAGTTAAAGCTGAGTTAAGTTAAAGGGTGAAAAAGCTGACGTGGCATGCCTTAAAATTTAAAGCTGAGTTAACTGATGTGAGTGGCCTTACAGGCGATAAATGAGAAGATGACCTCAAAGAAAGATAGAAATCTATGGGTGAATATTAATCAATTGTCAATAGCTTCTAAATAAGGAAGTATTAAAAATTTTATGAAAAAAAAAACATTATTATAAAAGTAACATATAAAAAATCAATTGTCTTAAATTTATAAACTTGTAACATCTAAAAAATTAATTGTCTTCAACCATTATCTATAAATCTAACACACCAAAAAACTTACTCAAAAAACATAGAAAAAACACACTTTCAAAGTTTAAACGTTTACCCACGGTTTTGGTTTTTGATTTTATAAAAACAGAATATTTCGGTCCGGTTTCGGTTTTAGCCAAAAAAAACCTGTTGATATAAATAATGCCTAAAAACGTTATTGACATCTTTCGATATCTCTACGTTTTGATAATCACAAAATGTAAAATCATTAAACGAAAGATTATGACGTAAACAAGTATTTAGTTGTAAATATATATTTTAACAACTTAATCACTTAAGGTATAAATAAACAAATGCCTAATGCATAATATGATCAAAGGAACTTTTTTAATCACTAGATTTTTTATTTTTTTTTTTAAAATGACACAAATATTTTATATCTTTTACAAAATCATTTTTGGAAATTAAAGGTAAATGTTTAATCCATAATAAATTTATGAATTCAAATTTTCAACCAAAAATGGCAAAAATGTTCCAGAAAAACCTTCCCCACAAAAAGACAAAGCTGGGCAACGGATATAAGGGGTGGCCCCCTTAATTATCTAGGCGGCCCCCTTAATTATTAAGGGGACCGGCCCCCTATTTAAGGGGACCGGCCCCCTATTTAAGGGGACCGCCCATGCTCCTCTAGCCCCCAGCTTTGCCTATAAATACTGGTTCATTCATGGACTTTTTCCTCACCTTTTACACCCCAAACCTTCTGTTCTAAATCTCTTCTTATATCTTTCTAAATCCTTTGATCATATATTCTTAAGCATTGGTTTCTAAGTGATCCAAGCTTCCACCATTCAAGTGCAAAAGAAGAATACTTCTATCAAACAAGACTAGAAGTATTACAACTTAGTATCATCTTGTTACCTAAGTTGTTAGTTTAGTAAACTTTGTAAATCATTCATTCATTTGTGTATAAGGTGTGTATATTAGGTTGAACATAAGTGATTAGATTAGTGTAGTGTGTAAGTAGTGAAGAAGGTGTATAAGTAGTTGTATTGTAAAGAAGAAGTGTAGAAGTATTGTAAAGTGGTGAAGTAGTTGCGGTGTGAAGAAGTTGTGAAGCCGTCGTAAAGAAGTCGTGAAATAGTGAAGAAGTACAAGTCGCGAAGGAGTAAAGAAATACAAGTAGTGAAGTTGTGAAGAAGTTAAGGTGTGTAAGTAGTGAAAGTGTGAAGAAGTAGAAGAGTATATAAGTAGTGCTAGATCGTGAAATAGTTGTGAAGCCGTTGTGAAGAAGCTGTGAAGCCGTAGTGAAGAAGTTGTGAAGAAGTCGTGATTGAAGTCGTGAGATTGGTTCTAGCTACGATTAGAACTCGACATTTAGCTTTGTGTCGTAAAATTGGTGTAAGCTAAAGTTGTGTAAGGTTTTCTCCGCCATAAGGGAGCTTGTTGAAGTAGTGAAGAAAACTCTCGAGCTAGGTGCTCGGGGAGTGGAGTAGGGCAAGGAAGGTGTCCTTGTAGCCGAACCACTATAAATCCCTCGTGTCTCGGTTTGATCTTTCCATCCCTTACTTATTTCTTTATTTATATCGTCATTACTTTCATACATATAGGCATATATAATTGTTAGTATTATTTAGAATTTGATTTCACATAAAAATCAATTTAAAACTCCATTCATAAAAACAAAACTTTCATAACAAATCTAAAAATGATACACATATAATTAATAATATTGTTCAAGCAATATTTTTCACATAAACTATAATCTAAGTTTTTAAAAGGAAACAAGGTTTTTTGTAATAAATTAAAAAGACGTAAAACTATTCAACCCCCTTTCTAGTTTTTCACAAAACCGACACAAACCGAACCGTGCACACCTCTACATAAAGTCATTATCACGAAAAATAGGTAATTGAAATATGTTGTTCGCCAAAAAATTTAGTTAAAAGGTACCCATCGCTGCAACGCGCGGGTACCATTCTAGTTATCTTTAAATTCTGGAAGACTAGAAAGTTTGACTTGTGATGATCATTTTTATAGAAGCGTTTTATATGTTAATTATCATATACAGACCTCAAAACGTGTTTTAGTAACATATTCAATGGCTTATTGTAAAACTAATGCTCAAACTGAACCAATAACAACTAACAAGCCGTTCTAAAAAAAATAATAATAATAATAATAATAATAATAATAATAATAATAATAATTGTTAAGTGTATAATATACGATTAATATTAAATCCGGCAAAGCAAAATACAAAAATGCATATACCCAGTCTCGCCAAACGATGTATGACTGTATGAGAATGTATGATGTGAAAAATACACCCTTAAATGTATTAGATAGATAAATTGAACAGTTTTGTTTCACATGTTTTAGATGATCAAATATTTCGTAAAAACCATGGTTTTTTTTGTTAAAGGTGCATATTTTTAGAGTACTCCCAATCGTAACACTGGGTTAAACTTTAAAACACTGTCACGTCAGCGCCACATTAGCTTTAACATTTTCACCTTTAACTCAAAAAAACACTCTCAATCATAACTCACCTTTAAATCAAATATTTTCAAACTCAACCCCTAAACTTATAATAATACTTTATTTATTAAAAACATAACATTCATTAAAAACATATTACATTACATACTTAATAAAAAAAAGTTACAAGGAAATTAAAAAGAAAAAAAAAAAAAAACAATACTAAATCTAAACTCGAGGTTTTGATGATTCGATCTTTTTCGTCATTGATCCAACCAACAACGTTTGGATCCAAACCAGAGGTGTTCGTCATCTAAAATTTCATTTCCTCCAACCTTGTTATCGTCTCGTCTTTTATTTGGGCCGCCCGATACGCGGCTTGGGCGGTTTCCCGTTTCAAACGATACTCGGATGTCATAGCCTCCCCGAATTGGCTAGACGAGCTCGTTCCTCCCGTACTCGCTCCCGTGCTCGTTCCTCCCGTGCTCTCGGATCTAGCTTTCTTTGAAGCACGCTTTGTTCCCATTGGCCGTGGTTGTTCATCACGACCAAACAACGCCTCGTTTGTTTCGCTTGGGACATCGCCGGTTAAATCAACCCCTTCCGGCGCGTCCCATTTCATATGAGCCCGCAAAACCTCCCAAGCCTCCTCGTTGTTAAAAGGAGCGGTTATGTGCTCGTCCCGATACATTTGTTTGGCGCGTTTAAGGATATCCATTTCACTTTTCCCACTTTTTTGTTGGCGTTGGGAACGTTTGTAATAGACGTTGAACTTTGTGCAATCATAGTTCAACGTTTTCCATTTTCCTTAAATCATATCCTTGTTTCGCTTTTGAAAATTGAGTCTATTAAACTCATTTTTCACCCGTTGCCAAAATGTATAATTGCATTGATTTCGACCCACTAGTGAATCCTCCGTCGCGGCAACATAACACGACGCAAGTAATTTTTTCTCGTGTGGGTTCCAACGTTTGATGAAGTCGGTATTTTCTTCATCCTCCTCCAAAGGTTCGGGTTCTTTCGTTTTTTTTGCCTTTCGTTTGCCACCCCGTTTGTATGGCTTTGGAGGAGACGTTGAAGTATCGGGAACATTATGGGTTGCCGTTTGAGATTGTTGTGATTGTTGTGTGAATTGAAGATTGGAGAAATTGGTGTTTAGGTTCGTTTGTTGTTGTTGTTGTTCGTAATATAGCATTTGTTGATGTTGTTCGTAAAGTTGTTGGCTCGACAAGCCAAGTGGGTTGTCGATTGGGTTGTTGGGTGATGGTACGTTCGGGTTTGAAGATGACCCGACGTTTGGGTTATTCCACCCGGTGTTTAGGAGTTTAATGAAACTATCATCGTCGTTTAGGTTAAATCTGGACATTTTTTTTGTGGAAGTTTGAAGATGGAAGTAAATGATGTATTAGATTGATTTGTGGAAGTGTGAAAAAAATGTGGTGTTAATTGGGTATTTATAGGAGAGTGAAAATAGTTTTGAATTTTTTTTAAGAAAGAGCCGTTTGTTTTTAACGGTAATAAAACGCAGGGGGTGAATTGATTTTTTTTTTGAATGTAACGGCTACTTTTGGCGTTAAAAGGGGCAAAAGTGATTTTTTTTTTACACAAACAACCCTTAACGCAGCGTTAAAGGATTAACGCACCCCTTTAATGCTGCATTAACGCAACTCACATTCAAAGGTTAACGCACGTTTAACGCACCTGGGTTAAGCTTTAACGCACCAGGTGCGTTAAGCGTTGAAGATGCTCTTAATGTGCTTTTACGAAAGTGTAATCAAATACTCCCTCCGTCCCAAAATAAATGTCACATTTGACTTTTTCGAGTCTTTTTTATTCAACTTTGACCTTAAATATTTTTATTTGTGTTACATAATATTTGATGCGAAGTATATGAATGGATTAAGTTTCAAATGAATTTTCATTGGTATAATTTTCATCAAGTATTATATAACACAAATAAAAATATTTAAGGTAAAGTTGAATAAAAAATACTCGAAAAAATCAAAGGTGACATTTATTTTTGGACGGAGGGAGTAACTATGTATTCATCACACATGCAACTTAGATAGTGTCGGAGTACACATATATATGCACGAACATCAATACAACAATAGTCGAACTAAAGACAACATTATTATGCATTTCAACCTTTTAGGTCAACTACACAAAGTAAACTTTACTCATGCACAAAAATAGTTGCTTTTTCTAAATAAAACACATGGGTATGATGTTTGTTTATAGATATTATTTTAGTAGTCGTATGTTAGGATCGAACTCGAGATCACGGT
The DNA here is from genome assembly GCA_021014915.2 of Artemisia tridentata subsp. tridentata. Lineage (NCBI taxonomy): Eukaryota > Viridiplantae > Streptophyta > Magnoliopsida > Asterales > Asteraceae > Artemisia > Artemisia tridentata. Next base: position 349,823,179 of record CP139509.1, on the reverse strand, counting down.
ATTGTACACTTTACGTATGAAGAGTAAATGAATAATAATTATTTATAAAAAGTTATATTTAATTATTATATACACAAAACACATAACGACTGTTAGTATTTAACGGATAATGACTAACGACCATTAGACGAATAAAAGGAAAGTTTTATAGATGGAATATTAGAGATCAAAGATGGTTCTAGAATTCCCCTTAGGGATGGATCCGATCGGCCAAGGGTTAGGGATTCATAATCCTTGTCATACTTGTTCTCTAAGTTTTCTAATCCTATAAATAGAGGGCCTAAGGTTATTTTTTTCTCACATCTTATGCACACAATACCTAAAGGCTTTTGTTTTCTCTCCTTATTCTAAAACTCGGCCGAACACCCTCTTGTTTAAAGGATTCGACTTTTTGTTTTGCTATAAAACGTTTCGTGTTTAATTTACTAGCATAACATTTACTTAGTATTAGTACATGTGTACTAGAACGTGAATCAAACACACTATTGTTTGATTATTGGATTGAATTACAAAAGGGTAAGGGGTAATTCCAATAATCCACACAAACCCTAATTAGGGTTTATAAAGTTGAATGCTTGGAATTGATTATTGTTTTGCTAGAATCATTCGAGGATTATAATACACTTGGTAGGATGTTAGTCCTTTATAATGAGTGTATATGATACTTTGAGTGAATATGATTAAGTATGCGGAATCTACTTAACCACACTTAGAAGGATATTGTTATTGGAAATGGAACAGTGATGCTTGTGTAATGAAGAATGAACAATGAAAGTATAACACCAAACGATTCAATATTATTGAGAATAATACGAGTGATCTTCTTTGGTTTCATCTTCAATCCCTTCTTTAGCTTTATCAGAAGAAGGTTCATCATAAGAAGTTGAATCCACACTTGTCCATATTGGCATCAACACATAATCTTGATTTGTCTCATTTTCTAACCCTGTCTCATGTGTTGCATCAGCAGCTTCTGAACTTGAAAATTCATTAGTTTCTGCAAAAATAGGCTCATAATTCATTGATTTGGTTAGTATATCAAGATCAAATAGCCATTTGGGACCTTCACTTGCTACATTAGATTTGTTCTCTAAAAATTTCACATGCAGGTTTTCCTCTACTCTCCTAGTTCTTGAGTTGTATACTCTAAATGCTTTGCTATTGAGAGAATATCCAACTAAGAATCCTTCATCTGCTTTGCCATCAAATTTTCCTAGATGGTCTAAGGTATTCAGAATTGTCACATGACATTCAAAAGGTCTAAGAAATCCTATTGTAGGAGTTCTACCTCTAAAAAGCTCATAAGATGTTTTATTGTGAGACTTGACAACCAAAACCCTGTTATGGACATAGCAAGCAGTATTAACTGCTTCAGCCCAAAAAGTGATAGGCAACTTAGAGTCGGCTAACATGGTTCTAGCAGCTTCTATGAGTGTCCTATTTCTCCTCTCAGCTACTCCATTCTGCTGAGGAGTTCTAGCAACACTAAATTCTCTCCTAATACCTTTTTCTTTGCAGAAATCATCCATAACTCTATTCTTAAACTTTTTCCCATTATCACATCTAATGACTTTTACTTTCTTGTCTACTAGGTTTTCTATCTCTGTAATGAATGTCTTAAGAATGCTCGAAGTCTCATCCTTAGAACTTAAAAAGAAAACCCATGTAAATCTGCTATAGTCATCAGTAACAACAAGACAATATCTTTTATGCTTAATACTACTCACACTTGTAGGTCCAAATAAGTCCATATGAAGCATAAACAATGATTGATCAATATATTTAAAAATCTTGGGCTTACAAGTGGCTTTATGTTGTTTGCCATTAAGACAAGCAATGCATGTTTGGTCATTTTCAAATCGTTTTTGAGGTAAACCTCTTACCAAACCACCCTTAACAATTTTATTTATGGTTTTGAAATTTATGTGACCAAGCTTCCTATGCTATTTCATAGATTCATCCAATGTGGCCTTTGCAACTAGACAAGTAAGTGCCTCTTTAGGAACAATCTTCTTCATATCAACACTGTACATGTTGCCCTTTCTTGGAATTTTAAGAAGTACTTGACTTTCATCAGGCATCTTAAAATCAGAAGAAAGTACAAGACATTCAGTGTCAGTAAAAAGAACTTTGTTCTTTTTGTCACACATCTGTGAGACACTAAAAAGATTATACTTAAGCTCTTGCACATAGTGCACATCTTCAAAATCTAATTTACCAGTTTTAAGAGTACCTTTACCAGTAATTCTTCCTCCAATTCCTCCTCCAAAGGTAACATATCCTCCATCTAATGATTGAAAGTCTGAAAGATAAGACATGTTGCCTGTCATGTGCCTTGAACACCCACTATCTGAATATCCTTGATCTTCATCATCTGTTTATGAATGTCCCTGCACACAAATAAAGGAATTAGTTTTCTTGGGGAATCCAAGCCATTACTGACTTGGATTTGCCACGTGCATCAATGTGGTTAAATCTTTTGAGAACAGTTGATGCACCATTGGATTTAAGAGATCTCCAAATCCAACATGCTGAGGCCTTAACAACATTTGCCCTCTTTTCCCTAGCAGCAGTATAAACTGTTTGCCTAGCAGTAGAAACTGCTGGCTTTGCAGTTGTACCATTTTTTTTCCAAATTTATTTTTGGACCACTGCTTTTGATTGAAAAGGCCTTTGAACAGTTTTAGATGCATATTTGAAAGTTATTTTTTCATTTTGAACTGTTGGTTTTGGGTAAAAAGAGTAAAAAGGTCTGGCAGTAAAAACTTTTGGTCTAGCAGTAGGAACTGCTTTTGGTCCAGACATTAATGAAACTGCTCTGGGTGTGGTTCTTGTATAATTAGAGTGACTTTTAGTTGTATGCCTTTTTAAATTCACCTTATTGTTTGTATACCCAGATACCCTTTGGTTGCAGAAAGCTACAAGATGGTCAAAATCTCCACAAATAAAACAAGCTTTGTTATAGAAGTCAAAGTCATCACCTAGTTGGTGAGACTTGAGGCCATTCCAATTCCTTTGGTTGCCTCTGGGCTTGTTTGTGGTTCTATATTGTTCACAATATCTTACTGGTTGCCTAACATGTTTAACATTGATTTTAGGCCTATCAGTATTATTTTTGACTATCTTAGGAACACTTGTTCCTGCTTTCTTAACCACATCAGGTTTAGACATAACTTGTTTTTCCTCATCATCATCAGATATCCAGTCCTCAATGATTGAACCATCTGATTTCCTATCAGAGGACACCATGTCCTCATGAAGTGAAGTTTTACTTAAACTCTCACTTACTTTCTTAGGTTCATCAACAACTACATTTGCTTTTGGCTGAACACCATATTGTAACTTTGGTAGTTGAAATTCAGCTAAGCTTGTGTGCTCTAGGTCTATCCCTGGGGGTGGAGGGATTCCTCTATAAGGAGGTGGGACATTCTTGTATCCTAACCCAGATTTTGCCTTGTTGATTACTTGACATTCAATCATGTTGGTTACACCTTTAGATGCATAATCTAATGTTTCTACACTTAATTGAATGTTTTCTTTGGCTTTCTTAATCCTATCTAGCTCAGCTTTCAAATTACTAATGTCAACATTTTGAATTAAAATTTCCCTGTTAAGAAGAATTTTGGCATCAGTAAAAGTAGCTTCATTGGCCTTATAGTGTAAGATTTGCTCTTCTAGGACAGCTAAACCTCTCTTATGGTTAGTTAAGTTATGAATATTGTTGGTTAGTTCTGTCCTTTGATCTTCATAACGTTTTCTTAAAGTTTCTAAATCTTTAAGAGCAGTACAATTATTTGAACAAACTTTATCAGATTTTACCTCAGTAGAGAAAGCCATGAGTGCCATCTGAGAAGAAGCTTCTTCTTCATCAGCCATGAAACTCCAATCAAATCCTAAGCCATCAATAGCTACCATAGCTTTTGAGTTTGGCTCAGAAACCTCCCCTGTTTTGGACTTGCTTCCAAAACCTCTATTCTTGCTATCTTGCTGCCTAGGTCTTCTACATTCCCTTGAGAAGTGCCCCATCATGTGGCAGTTATAGCATTCTATCTTTGACTTGTCAAAACCAGCAGTATCATTGCTGCTGATTGTGAGCTTCTTCCCTGTCCTTTGATTGAACTTCTTAGCCCTTATGCTAAGAAGAGAAATTTGCCATTTCAGGTCCACCTCCTCCAAATCATCATTATTGATTTCCTGGATGTCTTCATAAGTAAGCATAGACCCATCATTCTGGCTTGTGAGAAAAGCACAACATGTTTTCTCATTCATAATACCAATAGTACTGCTTGATGAACTAGCAGTACCAACACCAACATCAACCTTGACATCTTCAACTGGATTTGAGGTACTAGGAGATGACACAAATGCCATATTCCCAGTATTTGAACTAGAACCTCCAGTTTTCTTTACATCTTGTTTCACAATCTTAAAGTTGCTATACAAGTCCATAAGATCCATGGTGTCAATGTCTGGCTTGTTTTTCCAGACAACAACATGCACAGCCCACTCTTCAGGTAAGCTTCTCAGAAATTTTGAGTTTAAATCTTCTTGAGGTATTTCAACCCCAAGAATAGCAAGTTGGCTCACAATTTTCCGAAGCCTGTTAAACATGTGGTCTAATGATACATTGTTGGTTGAAGAGAAGTTTTCAAACTGCTGCTTGAGAAGAGTCTTGTGGGTCTTCTTGGTGGCTTCATTCCCACCATACCTTGAAACAATGGCCTCAAATAATGACTTGGCATCTTTGAACTTGCTGAAGTTTAAAAGTTGATCATTTAGAATGGTCATCATCAGCATACTTCTGGCCTTGAGGTCATTTTTCTTCTTTATCCTCTCTTCTCCAGTCATTGGGTTGATCAGCACAGTTACTTCATATTTGCCCTCAACTTGTGATGTAGTGGTTGTAGGCTTGTAAGAGTTTCCATCTTCAATAATTTCCCAAATTGTATAATCTTGCACTTGGAAATATTGCTCTATCCTCAGCCTCCACATACCAAACTCATTCTGTTTGAGCATGGGCAACTTTGCATCAACATTCGTCTGAATAGACTCCATGTCCATTTCTTCTTCTTCTAAATCAAAGATATCAGCCTGGCTCTGATACCAATTGCGAGGATTATAATACACTTAGTAGGATGTTAGTTCTTTATAATGAGTGTATATGATACTTTGAGTGAATATGATTAAGTATGCGGAATCTACTTAACCACACTTAAAAGGATATTGTTATTGGAAGTGGAACAGTGATGCTTGTGTAATGAACAATGAACAATGAAAGTATAACACCAAACGATTCAATATTATTGAGAATAATACGAGTGATCTTCACTATCACTAGGGTTACAAACCTTGAATCTCTATTACAAAGAAAAACTATTTTCTATCTTGTTCTATCAACTCAGTTAGTTTTTCTAATTGTTACACATTAAGCACTCTTTTAACACTTAGACACCTATGCTAACTAATGTCTAACTCTCTATGTATGTAAATATCTAAGCACATGCACACTTGAGAGTTCGACTACTTGCTAGCTTGTGTGTGTCAGTAGCTAAGATACAACTTGTATCTGTGTACACAATTTGTTGACTGATCACATATCAAAGATATTATCTACCGTATATCTTTGACTTTTATACACAGATATCTTTTTCATACTTATCCAGTCAGCAATAGAATACATGATACTTATCACTTCAGCAGTAGTATCTGATACTCTAGCAGTAGTATTCTTGCGGCAGCAGAATCTCTAACACTAGCAGTAGAATGAAATACACTAGCAGTAGAATGACACTTGGTGTATTTCCTTGAGTAGAACTAACCTTGTGAACATTCAATTCCCAATACTAATCTTCAGAACATTTAATTCCTAACAAATCATTAAGGTACGCATACTTTTATTATTGGTTAATTAATTTACATGTTATATGTTCCTACTCGCTTCCGCTGTTACTTTGATACTTTATGTGTTTAATTATGTATGACATGATATTAAAATCCAACAGTGGCATCACGAGCCATGAATAATGTGTAATTAATTACCAAAACGCATAAAAAATGAATTTTGAATTGTGTTTTATATTGTTAGTCAATTTTTTAGGGTTATAAAAACCCTAATTTTTTTTGGGGTCGATTACCTCTAATTAATTTTAGGGTTTGGGTTTTAATTTTAATTGGATTAGAAACCCTAGATTAACATGTTTATGTGTTAGTATGCAATCTTGTGGCAACTTGATAATTGTTATGTAGAATCCATGAAAACGTGCATGTTTGGCATGAATTTATTGTTGTGATGATTTAAATTGTTTAAATTTGCTATATGAATTAATGGTTATGTTTTACACATGTAATTTAATTGATAGATGTCGAATTGGGGACGTATCCAATATATATTAAGTAATCAATTATGCTATGTGGTGTATATTTAATTATGACTAACGCAATCGTTACGTCGATGCATGTGGCTCACTTACCTTTGTAAATGATAGTCTTAGTTGAATATGTACAATATAAACCTAGAATTGATTATTAATAGGTTTTATCGAATTAAGTTTGCATGTGACTAGATGTTTTTACATAATTAATTGTTATGTTATGTAAGTTTATTTAGTTGTTTTATTTTTTTTATTAATATTACTTGTTTTTTCTTTATTTATTGTAAAGACATGTTTATAAACGAAAAATGGTAATTTTGAATAGAAAAATAATATTGACTAAATAATGGTGAAACAATAAATTGTTTTCGAAGAGTTAAATTTTCAAGTGTTAAAATTGATTGTTGAGTTTTGTATCAATAGTACGAACGGCTCACCCAATTGTGACAAACTATAAGAGGGGTATAAGTAGGAACGGGTTTTTAATAAGCTTCGCGCTGACCTTTGTTTCTACGCTCCTTTGTGCGTCAAATTGGAGCTACCAAGTACGACAATTTTATGTACAAAATCACCTTATGGGTGAATTAGCTTTAATTCAATGTGCCACTTTGTGGTAATTATCCGAAACACTAAGTCGTTAGACTTATGCAAAAGTATGATATAATGGACGATAATTAAAGGTAAATTCTTTGATTGGTGAACCCAATACCTCAATTAAAAACGTTTGTAAATTTGATCTTAATGAATTGGTAAATAAAAAGGTTTTATTAAACTTATGATACGAAGGTGTATGCATGCTTCTTCGTACATATTTTGATTATAAACATAAAAAACTAGTACCCTTAAAAATTAAGTTAATGCCATCTAATTAAAAGAACACTTGAAGTTGTAATTTACATCATGTGAGAGCTTGGACTAGATTACAATGGAAAGGTAAATTTCATACTTTCATTACTAGCAGATCAACTAATGTAGGCTATGTTTGGTAACACAGATTATTCAGAGATTATTGAGGCTACAGCTTTTTTTTTCACAAAATAATCTATTGTCCAAAAAGTAGTATCGTTTGGCTGCCAAAATTAAGAAAGATTATAGAAAAAATAATCTCTAAAATATAAGTTGATCCAACCAACTTTTGAGAAAAGGCTGGAGATTATTTTTTTGTATAATTACCTTATTAACCTTCCAAGTCAAGTAATGTGTTATGTACTTATGTTAATGATTTTTTAAGCCTACTGCAGTCTTTTTACATGTTGACAATTTGCCAATTGCCAGTTTTTGTTAAGCCTACTGCAGTAAGTATGTTAATGTTTCTCAAGTCAGTTTTTTAAAGCCTAGTGCAGTACTTATGTTAATGTTTCTCAAGTTAGTTTTTTTTAAGCCTACTGCAGTTTTATAATAGTTTCATGCTCACTTTATCAAATATAGGTGCAGGCCTTTTTTTTTGTTAGAATTTGTTGTAGGCTTTTTTCATGCTCACTTTATCACTTTATCATTTTTTTAATATTTATTGTTGCAATAATCACCAACTCAATAGGATTCCAATGCAGATTATAATATTCATTTGATGTTTATTTCTATATTACTTGTAGAATTACTTACTTTGTTTCTTAACTATTTTACCAGGTAAATACTATTTGGTAGATAAAGGATATCCCGATAGAAACGGATATCTTGTTCCATATTCCAAGACAAGATACCATCAATCTCAGTTTGAATATGAGCCACCAAACAACAAGCAAGAAGCTGTCAACTACAAGCATTCATCTTTACGGAGTTATATTGAAAGATCATTTGGAGTCATAAAGAAACGATGGAAAATACTTGGTGGAATGCCTAAATTTAGCGTGCAAACTCATATTGATGTTATTATCGCTACATTTGCTTTACATAACTACATCCGTAACAGCTTACAAGAAGACATGATGTTTACGGTGATGGAGGAAAATCCGGATTATATACCACGAGACGAACTTCATGATGTTCATAGTCATGAAACGAACAATGAAAACAATTCTGAAGGAGCATCTAACGAGATGAAGCAGATACGTAACAATATTGTTACTTTAATATGGAATGCACATCGTGGATGATAATTTAACATCATTTTAACGTTGTTTGTATTTTTACATAAATTTTTATGCAATGCTACATATTTATGATTTATATCAATAATTTTATTTACTATTCTTATTCATATTGGGTTTGTTATTTGTATGTCCAATTATGTCATTTTACACTTTTAATCTATAATTACAGCTAGTTTGCCAAACACTACTACAAAAAAAAAGCTACATTTTTAATCTTTTTCAGCACCAGCACCAGCACCAGCATCAGCACCAGCACCAGCACCAGCAATTTTTGCTAAACACACCCGTAATGGGACTATGTTAATTTACAGTTTTTTAATTAGACGACTTAATTGAGTTGTAAGTGAGAGCTTTGACTCAAGGCATAAGATGAGGATAAAACATGCTTACATTGGGAATTGTTTGCCAATGTAAATCCCATAATCATATAGGAATTGAAAATTGTTTGCCAATTATTGTTCGACAGATTACCTTATTTTATACTTTGATTACTAGCAGATCAACTGATGTAATGAAACTATGTTAATTTGGATCCTAGTTTTCAAAAAAATTCTATGGTTATATGAATATTTCCTTGGATATTTTATTTTCTTGAAAAATTGTATTATCGAAAATACTAATATTTGAAATTTCTTTATCTGTAGAAATGGCTCAGAACAATAACACTACTATGAATTCTGCGTTCAAATCATTCTTTGAACGAGAAAAATTGACTGGCTTTCAGAATTTCAATGATTGGTTTCGGTCACTCAGGATTGTCCTGCGAGTGACAGATCAACTTGAATTCTTATATAAGCCTTGTTCTGCTAAACCTACTGCTGAAACTTCAACTGATGAGAAAAAAGCATTATGGAAAGCTGAGTTTAAGTCACATAATGATGTGGCCTGTTTAATGTTGGGAGCGATGACACATGCTTTACAAAAGCAGTTTGAGAATTTCTTCCCTATGGACATGCTCAGCGAACTCAGAAAAATGTTTGAGAAACCACAAACCATTGAGGTCTATGATTTGATGGAATCTCTACACGGTTGTAAGCAGGCAGATGGTGAACCTATAAATACTCATGTGTTGAAAATGAAAGGTTACATGGATCAACTACAAGCACTTGGCAAGATCTATGAATAAGATATTGCTGTTAACTTAATCAATAGATCCCTGAATAAGGAATTTAGTGGTTTTGTGCGTAATTTCAATATGCACTGCGTGGGGAAGACAGTTACTGATTTACATGCACTGCTTATTGATTACGAGAAAGGTTTACCACCAAAGGATTCTACACCCCAGGTACTTGCTATTCAAGGGGTAGAATTAACAAGCCAAATGCGAACAGGAAGGGTAAGGGAAAGGGAAAGGCTGATAAGGGTAAGCAAGTTATGGCTTATCAACCTCAACCCAAGAAAAACCCTCCTAAGAAGAAGGATAATACAAAGAAGGATCAGGCTTGCCACTACTGTCATGTAGTTGGTCACTGGAAGAGGAATTGTCCTCTTTATATCCAAGAGTTGCGAGAAAGTAAGAACAAGAAGTCTGGGCACTTGGGCGCCAGCACTTCAGGTAACTTATTTATGATTGAATTATTTACTCTAAATCATAAAATTAATTCCTGGGTATATGATACTGGATGCAGTATTCACATTTGTAATACGCTGTAGGGGTTTAGAGTGGAAAGGAAGCTTGCCTATGGGGAGCAATATCTACAAGTGGGAAATGGAGCACCTGCAGCTGTTGAAGCCATAGGAGTGTTTAATTTAGTTTTGCCTTCAGGCTTAGTACTGTCATTAAACAATTGTCATTATGCACCTTCTATTATTAGAGGTGTTGTTTCCTTTTCATGTTTGTTGGATTTGGGTTTTATTCACACTATCACTAGTAATGGAATTTATGTTTCTTTGAATGGTATTTTTTATTTTAATGCTATTGCTGTGAATGGTGTGTTTGAGATTGACATGAATGATTATGTATCCAATAAAAATAATTCAATGTATAGCATAAGTAAGATAATTAAGTCAGACTTGAATTCTTCGTACCTTTGGCACTGTAGACTTGCTCATATAGGTGATGCGTGCGTGCGAGTGCTCTAATTTATACCCACGGTATGTCGTTGTGGTTTTAGCAGTATTCAAGTTTTAAATTTATATTTAGCCGACTTATCAATAACACACACACTTTAACGAGCAGTGTACCCGGTCAGTATGTATATAATGGTAAGTAGAGTGTCGATCACTAAGAGTGGAACGTATTATCTAGTTATTCTAATCAGTATTTTAATATCTTAAGTTAGCTATAAAACCTAATTTAACGCAAGGGGGTTCAGCCTGAGAGACTGGCACGGTTTGGTTGCAATTAAATAATAAACTAACAAATAGGCACGAATCAACGAATAGCACACACGTACACAGATAAATACTCGAGACAATAAGAAGACCTGTCCTGATAGTTAAGTAGCTTGTCACTTGTTTTATTGCTAGTTTTATATGAAGTGTATAGTTCGATGCAACGCACCGAGATTAAGTCCTTTCTCGTTGGTTCTAATCTTATCGGCGAGTAAACCCTTAATGATTACTTATGACTATCCCATTTATCTTTCTTCCTACTTTTCTACAGACGATAGAATGCATAGGCGATCTAATAAAAAGGCGAGGAAGGGGCATGGCGACCCAAGCAATGCTCAGCTAGACACAGAGGTTATCAATGCACTAATAAAAGTCACCAAAGACATCAACATATAAACTTTAATTAATGAGAAAGCAATTTTAAGGGGAGTTGAAGTGAATGATAACATAACACAAGCCCATCAATCCTGATCAATTAAAGTGTACTAATACAATAAAACAAAACTACTTAATGAATTGAATACATGCAGGACCTTCTTACAGCTCTCGTATCTTTGTTCAAGGTGTGTCTTGTGCTGCTACTTCGACTGAATTCGGCCTAGGGCTTCTGTCCTTCGAATATCGTACGTACCAAAAGTCTTTTTAAAGTCGTCTGACTTTGGGGTATTTATAGTTTCTGTCTGAGGTAAGATGCGGCGCATTGACTTAACTTCGCGTGGGGTCCAAGATTAATATATTCAGGAATATTCGTACACCGCCAGAAGATGCGGCGTAACTCCATTTATAGATGCGGCGCATGTCCTCTTGTATCTTGGATCGTATCTTGTGAAATCTGGATAGTGATGCGCCGTATGTAATAAGTAAGATGCGGCGTATCTGGAGCAGAATGTCTTGATCTTGTACATTTCGGTAGACTCTTAACTTCTTGCTTGTTTTGCTCCATAATTAGTCCAAAATCGCCAAGTTTCACCAAATGCTTGTTTTTACCTGAGAATTACAAAAGTAAACATTAACGTATCAATTCTCACAGATAATATAATAAAACAAGTCAAATAAATAGGATAAATGATAGTAATAAAATGTACTTATTTGAGTTCATCAAATATCCCCCCACTTGAACTTTACTTGTCCCCAAGTAAACCTTAGAATTAATCTTATGAAAATGTATCCTAAAAGATATTAGGATTTATTTTTATATTTAAGCATGTATTCATTTTTGTCATAATCACACAACCAAACACTTAACGAATTAGAAGTAAAATAAAATATTTCGATAAAAGCAAATCTAATCGTTTAACTGTCCAGTCGTGACGAATATTCTATCATAAGCTTGGCAAGTATACACATCTCCCCCACTAAAGCCAAGGAATAACAAGTCTAAAGCGATAAAAAGGGTTTGTAGGTTAAGGGTTAATCATTCTCCTTAATCTCTATCGATCTCAAATTCCAGAAAAGGCGACAAAATCACAAATACATGATCGAATCCACGAACACGATACTTGCAATTGCTCAAATCCTTAACTCGAATAGGCTAAAGATAGGACCAAGTAATCTTCACCAATAATATTATATCAAAAAGGGCGACAAAATCATAAATACATAGCCGAATCCACGACTACGATACTTAAGATTGCTCAAATCCCTAATCTCAATAAATCAAAGGTTTGGATAAAGAATAATATAGGGTATGGATAACATTTGGGATACAAATTGGTGTAAAATGAAAAATAAACGAAACAGATAAATTAAAATCCTAAGTGTGGTTAATCACTATCCCAACCATCCCATGAATAAGACTCATATCATAGAATAACTCACGCTTTAACACTTGAAACACACGCTTTTGGTAGACACGAATTATACTCAACAAGATCTTAATCAAAGAATAACCTTTAGTTGGCGTTCCCATAACGTTCAACTCCCATTCAATCCATAGATATAATATACAACAACTAGTGGTGATATCGACCACTTAATACAAAACTTTACATAAGTTGGTTAAACAAACATCCAACTCTTCCTTTTTCTTTTTCTTTTCTTTTTTTTTTTCGATTTTTTTTTTTTTTTTTTTTTTTTGAACTTAAAACATAAACATAGATGTGTAAAATTTCACCACATCACTATAATGATAAGTCTGGATAATTTTTCCATACTTTTCATAACTTCAGAAATAACGGTAATAGTGAAAGTAGTAAACACACGAAAAATAAACTCAAAGATATACAATATTTACTTTCACTCCAACTGCATTGTGCAATTTCCCGACCTAACCATAGATAATGAATTACGCACGCGAACACAGGTAATGTAAGGAAAAACACTTTGCCTAAAGCAATTAACCAACCACGGATTTTAATCTACAGGGTAGGCTAAGGTGTAAGGGTGTAACGAAACATTTTAACAAAGGTGTAAGAAACGAAAGGAATGGCTCTGAGTGTTTTTCTAGGGGTATCTTACTCTAAAAGTGAGAGTAACAAAAGGGTTTATACGGGGGTTAACTAACCAGTGTAGTTAGCTAATAACACATAACATATAATAGGCTATTTGGGTGTAATCCTAGAATTTTACCAATTTAGACAAGTCATTCCAATTATATAAATAATACTTATTATGGTGGTCTCGAATAGTATACAAGCCAAGTTCTAAAGTTTACAAGTCACTGGCATACTCATAGATTTGTGAATTTTGAAAAATCACAATTTTTGAAAATAACGTCATGTGTGCAGCTATGCAACTTAGATCTTAAACAAAAACATGCTAAAATTTTTTTAAATTTGGATATATTAAGCACATTTTAAGCATTTTTTGAAAAAGTTTAGGACAAGTAAGTGTTAAGTGTTCTAATTCTCCAATCCCCCACTTAAGTTAAACAACGTCCTCGTTGTTTGTATAAAAGATTAAAAACTGGAAAATAAAAGAATTAGAACAGAAAAACTCCCCTGAGATTTGCTCGGTATGATCCTCCGTTAGTATAAGAGCAAAAATCATCTTCTTGTGGATTAGAACGTTTAAGCTTCATAATCGATGTATCCACAGGAAATGCAGGAATCTATAATACCACCAAGACTTTAAACACACCTAAGTTAAGAAAGTTCAAACTTGCATAATACATTAGTAGTTAGGAAAAATAAAACATAAAAATTAAAACTGAAAATCATCAGGTCAGTCGATGCGCCGTATCTTATGGAAGAAGATACGCCGTATCGAGCCTGGAATAATTACGAATCAGAATAGAAGATGCGCCGCATCCTTAACCAGGGATGCGCCGCATTAAAATAAACTGACAAAAAGTTTTAAAGTCGAAAAGTAAAAAATGCAGAAAAATAAAGTAAGATATGACCATTGCAGGAGATGCGTTGCATCTCAGGATTGAGATGCGCCGTATCCTCTGCGGGCCTGACTGACTCGACACAGAACAAAATAGTAAAAGTTCTCCGGGTTGTCTCCCGGTCAGCACTTGTCTTTATTCCAGAGTCTTCAAGTTAGACTCACGTTCAGCTCTTTAATATCGATCATTTATTCCCACATTGCCACGTAGGATCCATTTAGCAACAAATTCGTCATGTATATATTCAGGTCCGAACTTCAACACTCCTTTGTAGAATCCTTCCATCATTTGATATGGGTACTCAATCCCTCTCTTCATGTCATCATCACCAATAAAAAGGAATGGAGAAAATTTGTAACAGAACCTATTAATAGCATGTTTAAACCCAGGGTGAGTTCGGGGCATCATATAAGTGATAACTTCGCTTCCAAATTGAAAGGTGATCTTTCCTTCAAATCGTTTTGCATTAATAGTGATCTCCCTACAAAATGGTTTTCCAACAATCACGTCACCCATATCGCTGTCACGATAGGCATTCATGTCTTCAACAACGGCGAACTCAGTAACAATGGTAAAACATCCAACGAAGACCGGGACATTAATGAAGGCTCCAACTACATTTTTTCCCTTATACTCCACTTTATTTCTCATAATAGAATTGTAAAAGCTTCTTGACATGACATTGATCGGCAAAATAGGAAAGAAATTGGCGTCAATACACTTGTACCCAATCATGCATGGGAATTGCAAATTGTAAGCACAATCGGCGTGGATCCTTCTACCGTAATCCCAAGAACCATCATATCCCTCAAATTCATCGTAATTCCTAGTATTAATAACGTTGACTTTTGGACTATCCAGAATTTCTCCTTCTTCTATCTCAGATTCCGCATCATCCATGAACAGGTCATTGGATTCTAATGGTCCATCAAGGTCATTAAGTTCAATGTAGTCTCCATCGTAACGTTCGAGTGATTTATCGTGCACTAATATTTCATTCATAAAATTGGCTTCGAAGTCGGAGTCAATCAGTTCTCCGAATCCTTCCATTTTCCTTCTGAAATAATCACGAAAGCATCAGTAGGATTTGTTCGCTAGAAGAGAAATTAATGAATATAGAAACGGATATAAGAATAAAAATAACTGATATCTGCAGATGATGCGCCGTATCCAAAAAGTTGGATACGCCGTATCTTATAATCGTTAAAATTTAATCAGATTTTATTCAGAAAATAGATACGCCGCTTAGAAATTAGAATGCGCCGTATCAGTTTAATTATCAAAAATCGATATTTATTTAAAATTAAATGCGTCGTATTAACAGAGGTTAATGCGCCGTATTTTCGTTACGTTTCAAAATACAAGATTTTTGATTCAGAAGATACGCCGTATCGACAGAGATCGATGCGTCGTATCTGTTTAATAATTCGAAAACTGTTTTTAATTAAAATAATAGATGCGCCGTATCGTTTGAATAAGCTCAGTACAACGATAGCAGAACACAGAAAATACGAAAAATAAAAACAATAATAAACACAAACGAAAATAAACACAAATAAAAGCAAACAAATAAAACACAAAACAGAAAATATGCAAAATAATACAATGAATGCAATTTAACTAATATACAACATAGTTAGCGGTTAGAAAAAAAAGAAAAACCTAATTAAAATACTAATCAAATTAACAGATAATAACAATTCACTCCCCGGCAACGGCGCCAAAAACTTGATGCGTGCGTGCGAGTGCTCTAATTTATACCCACGGTATGTCGTTGTGGTTTTAGCAGTATTCAAGTTTTAAATTTATATTTAGCCGACTTATCAATAACACACACACTTTAACGAGCAGTGTACCCGGTCAGTATGTATATAATGGTAAGTAGAGTGTCGATCACTAAGAGTGGAACGTATTATCTAGTTATTCTAATTAGTATTTTAATATCTTAAGTTAGCTATACAACCTAATTTAACGCAAGGGGGTTCAGCCTGAGAGACTGGCACGGTTTGGTTGCAATTAAATAATAAACTAACAAATAGGCACGAATCAGCGAATAGCACACACGTACACAGATAAATACTCGAGACAATAAGAAGACCTGTTCTGATAGTTAAGTAGCTTGTCACTTGTTTTATTGCTAGTTTTATATGAAGTGTATAGTTCGATGCAACGCACCGAGATTAAGTCCTTTCTCGTTGGTTCTAATCTTATCGGCGAGTAAACCCTTAATGATTACTTATGACTATCCCATTTATCTTTCTTTCTACTTTTCTACAGACGATAGAATGCATAGGCGATCTAATAAATAGGCGAGGAAGGGGCATGGCGACCCAAGCAATGCTCAGCTAGACACAGAGGTTATCAATGCACTAATAAAAGTCACCAAAGACATCAACATATAAACTTTAATTAATGGGAAAGCAATTTTAAGGGGAGTTGAAGTGAATGATAACATAACACAAGCCCATCAATCCTGATCAATTAAAGTGTACTAATACAATAAAACAAAACTACTTAATGAATTGAATACATGCAGGACCTTCTTACAGCTCTCGTATCTTTGTTCAAGGTGTGTCTTGTGCTGCTACTTCGACTGAATTCGGCCTAGGGCTTCTGTCCTTCGAATATCGTACGTACCAAAAGTCTTTTTAAAGTCGTCTGACTTTGGGGTATTTATAGTTTCTGTCTGAGGTAAGATGCGGCGCATTGACTTAACTTCGCGTGGGGTCCAAGATTAATATATTCAGGAATATTCGTACACCGCCAGAAGATGCGGCGTAACTCCATTTATAGATGCGGCGCATGTCCTCTTGTATCTTGGATCGTATCTTGTGAAATCTGGATAGTGATGCGCCGTATGTAATAAGTAAGATGCGGCGTATCTGGAGCAGAATGTCTTGATCTTGTTGATATTGCGCGAAACGCGTCACAAGCCAAACTCTCACTAAGAAAAGTCAACGAGGAACGGTTCTACGCAACAATCGATTTAATAACCGGATAAGCGTGTACCCGGGTCGAGGTCCCAACGAGGCGTGAAATTGAGAATATCGTTTTCGGTTCGTAATTAAAATGCTTGAAAAGACGAGAGTTTCTTGGTTTTTAATATCTACTAAAACGAAAAATAAAATAACGCGAACGATAAACTACGAACGAGTAAAAACGTAAAATATTTGGAAAACTAATCCTACGTGTACCAAAATAATTTTCCTACGACTTAAATATAAAAAGAAAATTTTGGAAAAAAAAATATATTTTTTTGACTTTTAAATAATTAAATACGAATTAAAAACTAATTTAGAAAGAAAAATTAATAGAAAATATTAAAACTGATCTAAAAATTCTGAAAAATTTTCTGAAGTTACTATATGATAAAACAGCCCTAGGAAAATTGAGAAAAGTGAAAAATGCTTTTAGAATAAGCAGAAATAAGCTAACACAGCTTATTTAGGCTAAAAGGAAAACTATGCTAACTAATTAATTTTGCAAAGTTAAATTGAGAAAGTCCCTAGGGCAAGTGGTTAGTTCTCTGTGTGTGTGAGTCCAGGAACCCAGGTTCGAATCTCAATTATGGCAATTTTTTGCAAACTTTTTTTTTTTTTGAAAGTAAAGCTAGCAGAAACTTCACTCAGATTTTAATCTCATTTCCAAGCAACACATACTTAGGCTAATATACAGTGTACAGAAGTACAGACAAATTAATATTAAAATCAAATACAGTAAAACACAAGCCAACCACTGAAAAACATAGATCCAAAGTAACTAAAGCTTCATTCATTTCATTGCAACACAACCAACATCTTTACATTCTCAGATAACCAAACACCAAAACACAAAATCCAAACACTATCCTAAAAAAAAAAACTCAAAACTATAAGTCAAAGTAAGCAAATACAGACACCTTTATAACACTGATTTTTAACATGACAATAGAGAGACTAAATTAACTAACAATATCAAGCATAACTAACTAAACTAACTAATTATCAGCTAGCATATTCAAGACCAGATAAGCAGAAGGCTGCTAATGGGACTTTTAAAGCAACATCAAACACACAATTTCTTAACTATTTCTAAACTACCAAAAATTATAATAAGCAATAACAAGCAAATCATAGGTAGAAAATAAGCAATACCATAAGCAGAAAATAAAAACTTAGATAAGCAAAAACAAGCATTAAAAGCAATAAGCCGAATAAAAAAATAAAATTAAATTAAATCAAGAGTAAATTACAACTAAAAAAATTACAAACCTTAATTTAAAATTGCTAAAATAAACCTATCCTCAACTCGACTGCTACTACTATTTATACTAAAAGAAATACAAAAAATGAACTAGGGTTTCTGCTTGTTGTCTTCATCTTGAACTCGTTTACAACCCTTGGATTATCTTGTTCTCCACTTCTTTGATTCTTGGCCGTTAGATGAAAGGTGTGGTCCATGGAAGATGAGGTGGAGGGGGGTTGAGACAACACCCATGTGGGTGTCTATTGGACGGTAGTGGAGGTGATGGTGACTGGTTTGGTGTTTAAGGATTAATGGCGGGATAATGAGGGATTGAAGAAGATAAATGGTGGGTTGGGGAATTAGGGTTAGTTCGATTGGGTATTTGACCAGGAAAGAGGGATTTGACCAATCTTATTGAACCCGGATATTTTGTTTAGTTAAAATAGGATGGGTGGGTCGGGTTTTAATGGTGAGTGGGCTTGGGTAGGTTTGTTTAGGTGGGCTGATTTGTTTAGGGGAGAGTGGGTTTAATGGGTTTAGTGGATTGTGGGTTTTAGATCCGGTTGTGTTTTTTTTGGTTTAGAGTAAGTTTAGGATAAATAGGATTATGGTTGTAATTTTATGAAATCTCAAGGACCATTTCTGCCCAGTCTTCAAATTTCTTCAAGGGTTCATTTTTGCCAACAAGTAATAATCCAAGGGCCATTTTGGAATTTCTTGAGCTTGAATCAAATCCGCATGAAAAACGACTTTCCCAGCTTCGGTTTTTGACTCTTTTCCAAATCAAGCTCGGTTTTGTCCGTGTTTGCCCTGTTTTCAATCCTTTTGTACCTGAAACACACAAAACACAATCCAAGGATATATGTAACATTATATGGTCCATTTGGGTGTTTTTGGTCATTTTTGTGGGGTTTTTCGGGTATAAAATGATGAGTAAAAGGCCACTCATCAATCCCCCACACTAAGCAATTGCTAGTCCCTAGCAATCCGATCATATAAAGTAATGAAAGGATCAAAATTACCAAGAATATCACACCCCATTTTGACTTTATTATAAAATGCAAGTAATTAAGACGAGAATAAATGTAAATATCATGCTTGATTATCAAAAATGGCATCATGGAACGGGAATCACACAAAATGGGTGACTCCGGGGAATTGTAATCGTCATCCTCTTTTTAGTACTTCCCAACTAAGTTCAAAACCCTTGTGCAAACGTTTTTGTAAAATGCTAACACTACTTATATTAGCAACCTATGTAAGCCGAGACTTAACTTTTCACTCCCACAATTATTCATAAGTTAGGCGTGTGTGCTTGTTTTCAAAGTTTTGATCGTAAAAATCGACATTTATTAGGGTTAAAAACCGACAATGATTTAGAAATTAGATATTCAAAGGTGAGATCACTCCATGTAGCGACTTTCTTCTCAGCTTATCCTTAGTAAACTTAGGAGGCTAGGTTTTTACACCCTCGAGAATAGTATCGGAGCTCACGGGATCTTTGAAGTCAACAATTTCTAAATCACCGTCCAACTTTTAGACAATATTGACGAATACTAGTTCAACTTTCGATTTAAATTTAAGAAGAAGCAAGTTTCTCACATTTATTCATAAACAAACATAAACATTTTTTTTTTCATTTTTCATCACTTTTTCATTTTTTTTTTTTTTTCACTAACTTTTTACTTGTGTACCCTAAATGACGGAGCTTCACGGTTTAGTTCCAAGACCTTACACCTTTCGGAATAAAGGATCCAAGGGCCGTTACAACGGAGTGTTCCAAGACTCTAGACATTCCTGAAATGAGGATCCAAGGTGGTTAGACCAAGACCTTACACATTCCTGAACTAGAGGTCCAAGGGTCGGTGCAAGAGGGTAGCCAAGACCTAAACGCCTTCCGGAAATAAGGATCCAAGGCCCGATCTCGAATCCGTAGCTTAGAGCACTTATTTATTCATACTTAAAACTTTAATCTTTGCAACTTTCAAGCAATTGCTCACTTTCATTTTGCATTCTTATTATGTTTGTAAGAAAGTATGCTTGTTCCAAAATTTAAATAAAACTTTGAACTAGTACTCTAAATCAAGATTGTATAAAAATTTATTTGCTTAACAAAAACGGTTTTTGCGTTCAAAAGTTTGAAAATAGCACTAATTTAGTCAGATTAGGATCTTCTGGGAGGAAAAGCCATAGATTACTTATATAAGCTCTAAAGAGAACCAACTACTCCACGCTTAGCATTTTCATTTGCACAATTCGTAAAAACTTAGCCTAAAAGTTAAGGGTAGCAGCTAGATCAACACTCTAGCAGAGTCGGGATTCCCCTTGTTCTAGCCTAATCAAGTCTAAACTTTCACTAATACCGAAGTATTAATGTATAGCAAATTATTTTTATTGTGCAAAGCACTTCTTTTAGACGAAAAATACGATAAAAATTTTAAAATTTTTGGTCAAAACGGGGGTGCTAAGGGACTAGAAGGTACAATATGTGAAAATTTTTAAAATTTGGTCAAAATTCGCAAGAATTCCCCCCCACACTTAGAATTGAATATTGCCCTCAATATTCAAAGTACCGGCCTGAGCCGACACTATAGAACGTAAAAGGGTAAGACTACTACCTAAGTGTGGAAACGAAATCTTGTTTTCACAAAAAGGATTTTAAGATATCCCTGGATAATCATAAACACAAAGATAGGATATTGGGCGGCTGGATTGAAAACAGGCGCATCAATCATCACAATCTACGGGAATCCTGAAAACAAAGGCAAACACACAACAACAAAGCACAAGTAGAGGAACTCCCCCACACTTAGTGTTAGAAAATAGATAGAAGATAGGCATGGGTTGCCACCCACGAAGCGCTTGTTTTTGATCGAGTCGTATAGCTTAGACTCGCCCCGAATTTAATTGTTCTTGGGGGAGCAAGTGGAAGAGAAGATCTCCATCGGACTTTCATTCGAGATGTTTGGATAAACATTGAAGTGCTTGAAAGTTCCACTCCGACGAGATACACCCGGCTTAAAAGAATGAGAGATGCCGGGGTCAAAGATGGTGTCTTCACTCCCGAGCGAGTGAATGGAAGGACAATCTACCTTGTAGGAGAAGAAAGGTAGAAAAACTCGAACGACATATGTGAAGTCAATATAAGGGCGATCCCCAAAAGGCCATGTCACATATGTCGGAGAAAGAATATTCTTTTGAATCTCGGGATTAACAATTGAGGTCATATTATCAAAAACATTAGAGTCTTTGACCTCATCGTTCTCTAACACTTCAATAAACAGCGGATTAACGTTGCTAGAAAAGCAATCGTCATCAAATTCAAAAAGAGTGTTAGAGAAAATCCCGGAAGTAACCTCAGAGATGTCAAGAGATTCTCCAAAAATTGAAGAATCACATTCTCTGTCGAATATCTCCTCAGACTCACTTGGGGTTGGGACAAGGTTCTCAGCACTAGACTTTATGAATTCGTCCGATTCCTTTTCAGGAATAGTGCTAAGATGCTCATCCCCCATAATTAGAGAGTCCTCGGGTCTAGACTGAGAGGGTTGAGAAATGGTATCATTTAAAGGAATAACACTCTCCTCTTCGTCTTCTTCATTCTCATCATCGTCATCAAGAAGGGCAGCCCTGAGAAATATGGAATGCATTTTTGCTCCTCGTTCTCTGGCTAGTAATTCTGCCATAGACCCTTCATGAGGATTTTCTTGGGTATGTAATTTACCCAAATCCCTGACTTCTTGTAGTAAATCAAGAATATGAAGAACGTCTTCTGAAAGTTCTTGAGACGGTGGCTGAGGTGGTGGCTGAATCATTTGGTACTGTGGAGGTTGGTCATGATAAGAATAGTCATAATTGTCACAAGGGACATGCTCATAGACAAGCGGGTTCCTCGTTTGACAATCAGAGCTATAGTGAGGACCTCCACAGTACTCACAACAATAAGATTGTTGTGACTGATTCGGTGAATTATATGGATAATGGTCATACCCGAAGTTTTGATAACATGGAACCTGCTCATAGACAAACGTGTTCCCTGTTTGACAATCAAAACCCGGGTGAGGACTACCTCCACAATATTCACAAGAATATGTCTCCATCTGGTGTTGTGGGGGCTGGTTGAAAAAGTCGGTTGTTTCATGGTAGGAATAAGGATTTTGGTCATAGACAAACCCGTTTCCCGATTCCACCATGCTACAACGGGACAATTCCCACCATTATGAGGACCGCCACAACACTCACAAAGATCATTTGGCATATTTTGGAATGATGTATCATTGAAGTTTTGATAACATGTCTCAAAGAAATTAATATGAGGTGAACAATACGTTTAAAAAACATTTGAAGTTATTTTCGATTAATAGATGTAAAAGTCCATGGTAAAATCGTTTGAAATCAATGGTTCTTGCCAAATTGAAACTTAAGATTGAAAGTGATTTGAAATTTGGCAATTATGTGTATGATTTTGAAGTGAGAATACGAATAAGTCCTGGGTACCCACACCAATAACAAGATCTGTGGATTTCCACACGCTCACACGCAACTTTGAACAAGAAGACTGTCATCACGGCTTTTACAATCAAAACATGTATAGCAGTGACGAATGAGAATTAATTAATGAGGGTTAAGAAGATAGAATTAAACAAATATGATGAGATAAGAATTAACG
The DNA here is from genome assembly GCA_021014915.2 of Artemisia tridentata subsp. tridentata. NCBI lineage: Eukaryota > Viridiplantae > Streptophyta > Magnoliopsida > Asterales > Asteraceae > Artemisia > Artemisia tridentata. The sequence goes on along the minus strand of CP139509.1, from coordinate 349,800,163 downwards.
GTTTAGAGGGATAAGAAAATATTCTTTGGGTTTTAAATTTTGAAAAACATTTAAAAGAAAAGGAAATAATTTTTGAAAAGAAGAATCTTTTTGGGGTTTTCAAAAAGGTTTTTTAATTTTTTTTTGGATTTTTGATAAAAATATTCACAAGATAAAAACGTAACTTCACGAGGAAGGATCTCCAAGTCACTAATCGTCAAACCGTAATGATATTGTCGCAACACACCTCCTCGGCAGTGGCGCCAAAATGATATTGCGCGAAATGCGTCACAATCCAAACTCTCACTAAGAAAAGTCAACGAGGAACGGTTCTACGCAACAATCGATTTAATAACCGGATAAGCGTGTACCCGGGTCGAGGTCCCAACGAGGCGTGAAATTGAGAATATCGTTTTCGGTTCGTAATTAAAATGCTTGAAAAGACGAGAGTTTCTTGGTTTTTAATATCTACTAAAACGAAAATTAAAATAACGCGAACGATAAACTACGAACGAGTAAAAACGTAAAATATTTGGAAAACTAATCCTACGTGTACCAAAATAATTTTCCTACGACTTAAATATAAAAAGAAAATTTGGAAAAAAGAAAAATATTTTTTTGACTTTTAAATAATTAAATACGAATTAAAAACTAATTTAAAAAGAAAAATTAATAGAAAATATTAAAACTGATCTAAAAATTCTGAAAAATTTTCTGAAGTTACTATATGATAAAACAGCCCTAGGAAAATTGAGAAAAGTGAAAAATGCTTTTAGAATAAGCAGAAATAAGCTAACACAGCTTATTTAGGCTAAAAGGAAAACTATGCTAACTAATTAATTTTGCAAAGTTAAATTGAGAAAGTCCCTAGGGCAAGTGGTTAGTTCTCTGTGTGTGTGAGTCCAGGAACCCAGGTTCGAATCTCAATTATGGCAATTTTTTGCAAACTTTTTTTTTTTTTTTTTTTTGAAAGTAAAGCTAGCAGAAACTTCACTCAGATTTTAATCTCATTTCCAAGCAACACATACTTAGGCTAATATACAGTGTACAGAAGTACAGACAAATTAATATTAAAATCAAATACAGTAAAACACAAGCCAACCACTGAAAAACATAGATCCAAAGTAACTAAAGCTTCATTCATTTCATTGCAACACAACCAACATCTTTACATTCTCAGATAACCAAACACCAAAACACAAAATCCAAACACTATCCTAAAAAAAAAAACTCAAAACTATAAGTCAAAGTAAGCAAATACAGACACCTTTATAACACTGATTTTTAACATGACAATAGAGAGACTAAATTAACTAACAATATCAAGCATAACTAACTACACTAACTAATTATCAGCTAGCATATTCAAGACCAGATAAGCAGAAGGCTGCTAATGGGACTTTTAAAGCAACATCAAACACACAATTTCTTAACTATTTCTAAACTACCAAAAATTATAATAAGCAATAACAAGCAAATCATAGGCAGAAAATAAGCAATACCATAAGCAGAAAATAAAAACTTAGATAAGCAAAAACAAGCATTAAAATCAATAAGCCGAATAAAAAAATAAACTTAAATTAAATCAAGAGTAAATTACAACTAAAAAAATTACAAACCTTAATTTAAAATTGCTAAAATAAACCTATCCTCAACTCGACTGCTACTACTATTTATACTAAAATAAATACAAAAAATGAACTAGGGTTTCTGCTTGTTGTCTTCATCTTGAACTCGTTTACAACCCTTGGATTATCTTGTTCTCCACTTCTTTGATTCTTGGCCGTTAGATGAAAGGTGTGGTCCATGGAAGATGAGGTGGAGGGGGGTTGAGACAACACCCATGTGGGTGTCTATTGGACGGTAGTGGAGGTGATGGTGACTGGTTTGGTGTTTAAGGATTAATGGCGGGATAATGAGGGATTGAAGAAGATAAATGGTGGGTTGGGGAATTAGGGTTAGTTCAATTGGGTATTTGACCAGGAAAGAGGGATTTGACCATTCTTATTGAACCCGGATATTTTGTTTAGTTAAAATAGGATGGGTGGGTCGGGTTTTAATGGTGAGTGGGCTTGGGTAGGTTTGTTTAGGTGGGCTGATTTGTTTAGGGGAGAGTGGGTTTAATGGGTTTAGTGGATTGTGGGTTTTAGATCCGGTTGTGTTTTTTTTTTGGTTTAGAGTAAGTTTAGGATAAATAGGATTATGGTTGTAATTTTATGAAACCTCAAGGACCATTTCTGCCCAGTATTCAAATTTCTTCAAGGGTCCATTTTTGCCAACAAGTAATAATCCAAGGGCCATTTTGGAATTTCTTGAGCTTGAATCAAATCCGCATGAAAAACGACTTTCCCGGCTTCGGTTTTTGACTCTTTTCCAAATCAAGCTCGGTTTTGTCCGTGTTTGCCCTGTTTTCAATCCTTTTGTACCTGAAACACACAAAACGCAATCCAAGGATATTTGTAACATTATATGGTCCATTTGGGTGTTTTTGGTCGTTTTTGTGGGGTTTTTCGGGTATAAAATGATGAGTAAAAGGCCACTCATCACTTATACATTTCGGTAGACTCTTAACTTCTTGCTTGTTTTGCTCCATAATTAGTCTAAAATCGCCAAGTTTCACCAAATGCTTATTTTTACCTGAGAATTACAAAAGTAAACATTAACGTATCAATTCTCACAGATAATATAATAAAACAAGTCAAATAAATAGGATAAATGATAGTAATAAAATGTACTTATTTGAGTTCATCAATAGGCAAGACTCGCATGAAAAAGCTACAACATGATGGGCTTTTGAAAAGTATCAATGATGAATCATATGATAAATGTGAGTCTTGTATATCTGGGAAGATGACTAAGAAACCTTTTCACAGTAATATGGAAAGGGCTTCTGATCTACTTGGTTTAATACATATCGATGTGTGTGAACCACTTAGACATGTGTCAAGGAGAGGTGCTAGCTACTTCTTAACCTTTACAGATGATTTCAGCAGATATGGTTATGTTTACTTGCTTAAACATAAACATGGGGTGTTTGAAATATTTAAGGTTTTCAAAGCAGAAGTAGAATTGCAATTAGGAAAGAAGATTAAAGCTCTTCGATCCGATAGAGGTGGTGAATACCTAAGCCAAGAGTTTAAAGATTACTTAGTTGAGAATGGAATTGTCCAGAATCTCACATCTCCATATACTCCACAACAAAATGGTGTATCTGAGAGAAGAAATCGTACATTGTAAGACATGGTACGATCAATGTTTAATCTTATAACTCTTCCTTTATCTTTTTGGGATTATGCCTTAGAATCTGTGGTTCGCATTTTAAATATGGTTCCCATCAAGAATGTTGATAAGACACCATATGAAATATGGAATGGAAAAGCTCCAAACTTGTCTTATTTAAAGGTCTGGGGTTGTGAGGCTTATATCAGACGTGACTCAGCAGATAAACTCAGACAGAGATCTGTAAAGTGTATCTTTGTAGGATACCCAAAGGAAACGATGGGTTACTACTTTTACTACCTACCTGTAAACAAATAAATTTTTACTAGATATGGAGACTTTCTTGAAAAGGAACTTATATCTCAAGAATTCAGTGGGAGAGTTTATGATCTGGAAGATGATCATGTAGATACATTACCTTCTGGAAACACTAGTGTACTTCCTGTGGAACCTGAAAGTCTGGGTCCTACACCTGAAGTTGAAATTGTTCCCATTCGCAAGTCTTCAAGACATGTGAAAGCTCCTGAACGTCTGTAACACCACCAAAATCTAGTTTAGCGGAAGCATACATGTTTGGATGCTACTAATTTGGTATCATAACACAAAGTACAAAGAACGGTTTTACCTCAACCGTTTAAAAGAAATTTCATATTCAAAAGTATTTTGTTTACAGCATTCCAAAAATAGTGCGAAAATATAAGCCCATAAAAGAAATAAAACGGTCCCAAATACATTAGAGTCTTTTATGACCATGCCATGCCAAAAGCCTCTACAAGTAGGCTATCGCCTCAAAACTGAAAATACATGCTAAAAGTGTCAACACGAGGTTGGTGAGTTCATAGGTTTATAATAAAGCAGTAAAGATAATGTGAGTTCAATAAAAAGTTTTGTGACCATTGTGTCGCTCACAATGTCATGAAAATAAAGTTTACCTTTAGGTAAATTAATACAGTGGACCACAAGGTTTTCGAGTGTGAATAATTGTTCACATACAAATCAAGTTTAGTATTAGTGACCACTGCTTCACTCACAGCGTCATGAAAAAGCATTAGTAGAGTAGACCATAAGTATTAAGCAATAAAGTTGGACCATAAGCAAGGTATGTGACCATTACAACGAATATAATGGCACATCAAAGTAAGAGTCTATTACGCTAGCACTAAGTTCATGCAACCGAAGCTACGACAGTGTGCATGCTCTAGAAGCATGTTAAATATAAATGCCCGACAAGTGTTTATCCCGATACACTTGTATTTTGACATGATATACGCCCGGCATTTGGCCCATCTGACCAAACCCGAACTTATAACATTCGCGCTTCGCAGCAGGAATTAACGGTTCATGAGTTTGGGCATAGTGGGATTCAAAGGCTTAGGCTAAGCTGCGTAATAGTTTAATAAAGCATAAGTTTCAGTTTGGTCCATAAAAGAGTTTGCATGTTTCTCACCCCAAGTTTTGCAATGCAAAGTAAAGTTAAAGAGTGGGGCTATAACTCACATATATGTTTTCAAGCACTTGTGTCCATGAGTAAAACTTAAGTATGTAATGAGTACATAATATTTCATTCAAGAAATCAAACAATTATTAAAGCAAAGCAGAAAATGCTTCCGAGTAATTAGATCATGTATGGGAATAATTTAATTAAAGAGTTCGAGTAAAACGAATGAGTAAAATGTGCATGTATTCTCCCACAAAAAGTATTTCAAAACAAGAAAAAGTAGAGGTCATGAACTCACCTCAGTATGTAGCAATGCAAGTAACACAAGTTGTCACACAAGTATTATCACGGAGCTCCTCTCCGCCCTACTCCACTCCCCGAGTACCCAATTCGAGAGTTACTTCACTAGATCAACAAGCTCCCTTCTCGGCGGAGAAAACCTTACAATCGTCGCTTACACTTTTTCCGGTACAAAGCTAAATACCGGGTTCTAGTTCGAGGTATAACCAACCTAATGTCGCTTACACCTTTTCCGATACTAAGCTAGACGTCGAGTTCTTTTACAAGGGTACAACCACTCCCGCTAGTTCTTTTACAAGGGTACAACCACTTCCGCTATGTTTTATGGCCCAACATAGAAACCTTGTGTTTTATGGCCCAAACACATAAACCACCTAATCTAGTATAAATAGATTACAATATTGATCCATGACATAAATGGGTTATGGATATGAATGACTAATCTAAATGAACTTCCATTGATAGGAAGCCTTCAATGGATGAAGATCACAAGCTCTCTAAACTTGTTGTGATGGATCTTCATATATGCATATGGAATCTGCATGAACTTCTTGAATAAGAAGTCTTCAATCATTGAGGATGTTAAGTGCCCTTGAATTTTCATATGTTGAAATGCTTTGGTGGATGATGACTTTAAGATCTTCTAACCTTCATGGTGGATCAGGAAGTATGCAAGCTTATGATGGATGATGACTCACGATCTCTGAACTAGCTTCACAGGATCATTACAAGTGTATGCTTACAACATAATGAAAGTTAGTAACATTATGATCATTATGTAAAGGATGATTGATGTGTGTTTCTACATGATTAACTACTGATCTAAATTTATGCAAAGGGTAGAGGGAATGTGTGTTCTACTTGCTTAAAACTATGGGTAAACAATGGGCTACTATTTATAGAAAAACTGTTTACACAGACCACAGATTTGGCGGATCCAAATAAAGGGGTCCGCCCTTTATGTTGTTTGGTTCCGCCGGGACCTGCCAGCTAAGATTTTCACAAATCTTTTCATATCTTGCACAATCTTACAAAGTCAACTATATTGCTTCAAGATCTCTCCAAGATATTACCTAAATCAAATCTTACATGAAATCTATCCAAGTCGTATCATTAATATAAAAGAGTTTGGTATCATCATTCGTGTAGTGGTAAAAGTGTAGACTCGTGAATACATACGCCAAAGTATAATATATATATATACATATATATGTATATATACATATATATGTATATATATATATAAAGAAAAAGTATATATACATATATATGTATATGTATATATACATATATATGTATATATATACATATATATGTATATATACATATATATGTATATATACATATATATGTATATATATATATATATATATATATATATATATATATATATATATAAAGCAAAAGTAGCAAAAGAGTAGACAAGATGTAATATCAAAAGAGTGAGCCAAGAAGGCGTTGACGAGATCTCAAGTCGAGGAAAAAATGACAAAAGTAGTTAAGAAAGTATTGACGAAGAAATATGTCAATAGAGAAAGTCAATTGGTAAGTTTCGGTATTTACCCCATGTTCCCAATTAGTTTGTATAAAACATACATATTTCATATATGAAGGTAAGTTTGAATTCATAATTCAAACTTCAAGGGTTTTACAGTATCAAGGTTTATCTTTCGTCATTCGACGAACTTAAAGTAAAAGAGTTATTGAAAATAAAGTCTAAGTATAGAAATCTTTACAAGATTTCGCCATGACCCGTTCGTTTATAGAACGTTCCCAAGTCGAAAGACTTTATTACAAATAAATTTTCCCAAATCAATTCAATAGAAAAACAACATAATAATGCAATTGTATTTATTGATTATTGCTCAATAAACATTGTTTCCATATTGTAAATTCGTTACGAGTCTAATAAGTCAAGAATGTCCAATGATTATCCAAATAATTCAAGTCAAAATATTTAATCCGTATCCGATGTTGCAATCACAAATATTAAAGTCTCATAAGTCAAACAACCTCATATGTTTCTAGTTTTACCGAAAGTCAAATAAATATATAAGTGTATTTATTATGTTTACTTCTAAAGATTTCCTTTTTTTTAATCACTTATGTTTATTATTTTATACTTCCATAAGCCAATTTATTACTTATGCTAACAAGCCAAATATCGGAAAACTAAGGTTTCTCCGGGACCACGGGGTCTCGGCTCAATCTTGACGCGGCCAAACATCACAACCCATAACAAACATCCAATTCACTCTAATTTATACCACCATATCATTTTAAGTTTGTGATTTTTGGTCCAGTGAATTTTATTCATGTATTATTGGTCAACCCATCAAATAAAATATTTTCTTGTTAAGAAAATATTATATACTACTTTTTCTTTGAACAAAAATATATTTAAGATCACAGATTCACACAAATATTCATGCAAATTAGACATATCTTTATCAAGTTCTCATTAATTCAAATCCGCGTCTTAATCAAATCGTGGCCAGGTTATTATGTCGACTCAAATAAAATCATACCGAGACCACACGGTCTCAGCTTAACACCAACAGGACTATAATCTTACCATGGAGGACTAAGGATCACACGCACCCAATATCGAACCATAAGGCCCTCAGCCTGTTGCAGATCTAACCACCAAACGGACCTCACAAGTAACACAAACCAAACTGGATCTAAGTATAATCAAATCAACAATTCCAAATAAAGAAAAAAAATATAACCAATCCAATCCGAGTCAAAACTCGACAAAACAACAACAATAACAATTTTACTTACCACGCCGAGACCATTGTGGTCTCGGCTTTGAACCATGTACTCGGAATCGAACCAAACGGACCTAAGTATCTCGGTTCAAACCAAACGTGACTAGAATAACTCCAAAACCAAAACCCACTTAAACCCTAAGGCCAAAAACTTTAATAACCCGAAAAATAAGCTCAAATAAACACCACATAAGCCCGGTCGCGAGCTTATGCTCACGACACCACACTCTAGACACAAACACGACTCAAACTCGACCCAGAAATGATGATACCACAACCTTCTTACTCGTTTTTATTAATAAAAACTCATTTTCGTTTTGTTTTAACCTCCACCGATTCACAAGGGGCTGTGAATCGGTGGTTCTTTTACCTTTTTCGCTTAGATCCAGGCCTAACACTTACCAAAACGCAAACACGAGACGAGAAGGAGGCGACGGTGGTGCGTGTGGGTAGGTGTGACGGCGCGTGAGGGTGATATTCGTGTTCAGGAGGGAGATATAAGGGTGGGTTGGTTGAGGTTTCACCGTTGGAGGGGCGGTGTAGCGGTGGTGGTGGTGCCTCGACGGCGGCAGAAGAGGAGAGGGGGGGGGGAAGGTGCGGCTGAGGCTAGCAATAGACCAAATGAACCTTAAAATATTATAATGGGTTTTTTATAGGGAACACCTAGGACCACAAGGACCAATATTGTAACCCTAGTAACTTTAGGGGTGGCGGGGTAATATTAACTCTAGGGACCATTATTGTAATTTTTGTTATCTTTCTTAAAATGAGTTTCGGGACACATTTAGACCATCAAACGGTAGATTCAAGAAACGAGAGTAACGCCATTGCGTTCAGAATGAGTTTTCCAATAAAAACGAGTATTCAAACGACTAGTTTCGAATAAATAGTATAAAAAATCATCTTGCAATGTTTGTCGAGTTATGGTTGTGCCGGTACGCGTTGTGTGTCGGTTTTCATGTTTCACGAGATACCTTCTCGTTTTTGATTCAAATAAGTTCGGAAAAGTCCGAAAGTGAAACTTAGGAAATAGTAAATATAATTTAGTATTAAAAATCAGTCTGGAAAATTACGGGTGGTTACAACGTCTATGTCTTAACGTAGAAGTTGAGGAAACTATATTAGGGGATCTTGATGAACCTACTAATTATAGGGCTGCCATTGAGAGTCCTGAAAATGATAAATGGGTAGTTGCTATGAATGAGGAAATGCAATCCATGAAAGATAACAATGTCTGGATTGAAGTAGACCTTCCTCCCAATGCCAAGGTAGTTGGAAGTAAGTGGCTCTTCAAGAAGAAAACTGATAGGGATGGCAAGATACACACCTATAAGGCTCGTTTGGTAGCTAAAGGCTTTACTCAAATATAAGGTGTTGACTACGAGGATACCTTTTCTCCTGTAGCTGACATTAGGGCTATTAGGATTCTTATAGCTATAGCAGCGTACTATGACTATGAGATTTTGGCAAATGGATGTCAAAACCGCCTTCTTAAATGGTCGCCTAAATGAAGACATCTAGATGGCACAGCCTGAAGGGTTTTGTGAATCCAGAGTTTCCAAACCGTGTATACAAACTTCAAAGATCCATTTATGGATTGAAGCAAGCATCAAGGCAATGGAATAAAAATTTGATGAAGAAATCAAAAGGTTTGGATTTACTCAGAATCTTGATGAACCATGTGTATATCACAAAGCTAGTGGGGGATGCAATTTTCCTTATCCTATATGTTGATGACATATTGATCATGAGAAAAAACATTACATGTATGCAAAAGGTTAAGGCATATCTTGGAAAGTATTTTTCTATGAAAGATTTAGGGGAAGCTGCATATATTCTGGGAATCAAGATCTATAGAGATAGATCAAGGTGGTTAATTGGATTAAGTCAAAGTGCTTACATTGACAAAATATTGAAGAGATTCAATATGCAAAATTTCAAGAAAGGATATTTGCCAATGGAAGTGAAACATGGCTTGAGCAGTGAGTTATGTGCTTCAACACCTACAGAGGTGGCACGCTTGAGCAAAGTTCCTTATGCTTCGGCTGTAGGATCTATTATGTATGCGGTGAGATGCACAAGGCCAGATGTGGCGTTCGCTCAGAATATCACCAGTCAATTTCAACAGAATCCAGGTGAAAAATATTGGATTGCTGTTAAACATATTCTTAAGTATCTTAGGCATACGAAATATATGTTTCTTGTGTATGGTGGAAATCCAGCTACAGAACTTGATATAACAGGTTACTTTGATGCGTCCTGGCAATGTGACAAAGATGATGCGAAGTCTCAGACTGGTTATGTCTTTGTTATCAATGGAGGAGCAAGAAGCAGAGTACAATTGCGATGTCTGCGATAGAGGCCGAATACATAGCTACTTCAGAAGCTGCAATGGAGGCTGTTTGGATTAGGAAATTCATTTCAGGGCTTGGTGTTATGCCTTCAATTGAATTGCCTATTAATATGTATTGCGACAATTCTGCTGCAATCATATTTGCCAATGAACCTGGAGTCATGAAGGGCACCAGACATTTTCTATGGAAGTATCACTATGTTCGACAACAAGTCAGCATAGGAGAAATTAAGCTCTTGAAAGTTCACACAGATGATAACTTAGCTGATCCATTCACTAAGGCTTTAGCTAAAGAAAAGCTTACTGAACTTGCCAATGGCATTGGACTTAGATTAGCTAGTAGTTTCATGCATGACTGTGTTTAGTATTTGGATAAAGGATATTGTAAACATTTATTATTTTTAATGAAATAAAGTATTAGTTATGTTTATGTTCATTCTTAATATTGTTGTCTTATATTTGCATGTTTAATCCGTGAATAAATTAGTTATTATAAATCGTCCGTTGTCAGTTAATGATATAAGATTATCATTAAATTAAGACAAATATGAGTTTTCATATAATATACTTAAAAGTATATTGATGCATTGACATGCCAAATTCACATGATATTCAATAAATTGAATATAGGACTTATCCCAAACTACATGATGTTACTTTATGGATGTTGTTATTAAGTAAATCATGAATAGTTATACTCAGACTTGAGATACCAGATAACTGTTATGAATGTAGTGGATTATGTGGAACAATTTAACGCTATACGTAACTGGTAGTTATAAGGATTTTTTTTGGACTTGTTACAAAATTCATAGGTTATGCTTGTAGTCAAGATAGAATTTGTTCATTCAAATTTATTTTGGAGTTTAATACTGCTGGGCCCCTCGTAGGGTTGACAAGATGTTTGCGTGGCCACGCCCAAGATCTCCCCTGAATACGTTTAGAAGATTTGGTAATCTTGCTCAATCACAAACAACGAGAAACAGAATAGTTGAATAAAGAATGACTTAAATTCATATATTTATTTAACATAGTATTAGTGACAAAAGGATAATAATAATGATGAATCATTAAAGGTTTTTTTCAGGAGACCTACTCGAGTTGTACTAGAGGCATCAAAGTGTTGGTAGACACTAACCGATGTGATTACACTATTAAAATATGTCCAAGTGGGAGTTGTTTGTTTATGGACATTATTTTAGTAGTCGTATGTTAGGATCGAACTCGAGATCACGGGATTGCACACTTTACGTATAAAGAGTAAATGAATAATAATTATATTAAAAAGTTATATTTAATTATTATATACACAAAACACATAACGAACGTTAGTATTTAACGGATAATGACTAACGATCGTTAGACGAATAAAAGGAAAGTTTTATAGATGAAATATTAGAGATCAAAGATGGTTCTAGAATTCCCCTTAGGGATGGATCCGATCGGCCAAGGGTTAGGGATTCCTAATCCTTGTCTAACTTGTTCTCTAAGTTTCCTAATCCTATAAATAGACGGCCTAAGGTTATTGTTTTCTCACCTCTTGTGCACACAATACCTAAAGGCTTTTGTTTTCTCTCCTTATTCTAAAACTCGGCCGAACACCCTCTTGTTTAAGGGATTCAACTTTTGGTTTTGCTAAACAACGTTTTGTGTTGAATTTACTAGCATAACATTTACTTGGTATTAGTACGTGTGTACAAGAACGTGAATCAAACACACTATTGTTTGATTCTTGGATTGAATTACAAAAGGGTAAGGGGTAATTCCAATAATCCACACAAACCCTAATTAGGGTTCATAAAGTTGATTGCTTGTAATTGATTCTTGTTTTGCTAGAATCATTAAGGTACGCATACTTTTATTATTGGTTAATTAATTTACATGTTATATATTCCTATTCGCTTCCACTATTACTTTAATGCCTTATGTGTTTAATTATGTATGACATGATATTAAAATCCAACATATGATTCCAAATGTCTCACATAGAAATTACTGGCAACACTTAACATCTGGCACTCATATTATAAAGGGTTATGTTATTGGTAATCTTTTTGGCTCACGAAAAGTACAAATGTTACGTACCTTCTACCCCTTTTGATCTTCTGTTTACAATATAACACAGTTTTTTATCAGTTTATGTTCTGTACTTTTTGTCAGTTTAATACTTTTGACTTTTTAAACTTTATATTTTTTATTATGTACTTTCCGTTTCACAGTTTTATGATATAAATAAAATTATAAACATAAAAGAAAAAAAAAAAAAAAAAAAAAAATCAAAATCAAAAACAAAACCAAAAAACATAAAGGTATTGCTTGTAAAAATTGTGGGTCTTTGTAACCTATCCCTGTTATAAAAATGAACTTTCATCGTCTATTGTCTTTCTTTTATCTTTTGACCAATCAAGAAACATATATCATTAAAGTATTATAACTAGCATGATCAACACATGTTGCTATGTTATGCTCGTAGTAATAAACTAGACCAAGAAATGATGACGTATAGTCCATACCAGGGTCACGAACCCGATTAGTAAACAATACTAACAGTTAAGTCCACCACGTATGGGCCGCAACTGGACTACCAGTTATGCGACTTGGGTCGACAAGGCCCAAGCCCAAAGTTATTTCCGGATAATATATGGAGTATCTTCTAAATAAAGAGGATATATACCAAATATCCGATGTCGGCTAACACGCCGAGGAGTAGGGAACACGAAACCTACTAGGGTTTCGTGCATATATAAAGGGCATTCCAGCCCTCGGTAGAGGTACGATCTTCAATAAACCCTAACCCTTTACTAAACCCTACATTCGATTACTTACTCTCACGCCGGAGGATAATCGGGGGAGACAATCCCTCGATAAGCCTAACGGTGTTTGTTCTCTTTTCTTAGTGCGCAGGTTCCATCGAGCATTAAGATTCAATTGGTACGAGAATAGAAGTCCTATCAAGGAACGCCCAACTTTTGTATCAACAAGTGGCACCATCCGTGGGACCCTACACTAAGAATTTTACCAAGAACTAGAATGACGAAACACGGAAGTCACAAGAGTCCGCATGGGAAGAAAGCGCATGACGACTCACTAGGGAAGAAGCATCAAACGGATGCGCCCCCAAAGCAGGCCACTGGGACAACCAGCACGCCTAGAAGCTTAGGAGCGTATTCAGATCTGGTCTTTCCTGCGGTAGAATCACTTACCAAAACTACCCCCGCTATTACAACAAGTACTAGCGCGGTAGAACTGGAGCGCACTCCTCTTGCCATGCCAGAGGTGAACTTCACTGAACCTCCCAACGCGCCTATCCGAAACAAGGATCCTACCTTGGAAATAGACTCTATCGCGCTAGAAGGAGTCACTTCCGAATTAGCGCCAAGCGACTTTGTATCTCAAAACTACGAAGCCTTGACTGCGCTCATGCGAGAGGAGGCAAAGAAGAGGTCAAGCCAAAGTCTGCACGCCAGACTCAACTTTGACCCTGAGCACGAAGCATCCCCACCGCGCTACCAAAAGGAAAGACGCGAAAGGGATAGCCGCAAACAACCAGTGTTTGCCAGGATTGGAAGGAAGGTTATGGACGATGAAGCAGCCGACCTTCAACATATGGAAGAGCCTGAAGAGGGGGAGCGGCGCGCCAATGTCCACGCTAGGCTTGGCAGACGCAGGATCCAAGATAGGCTTGGGCGACGATGTTCCCCAAGTGAAAGCCCCTCAAGCTCCGATTCTGAGGATAGTCGGCGCAAGCGCCGCAGAGGAGCAAGCTCGGACTCTGATGATAGTCGACGCAAGCGTCACAAAAGAGTTCGCTCATCTTCAAGAGATTCCTCGGACAGCGAGACTGGACACTGGAAATCAAGAGGGAAATACCGCGACCAGGATGATGAAGACATGTCTCTTCCCTGGCGTCGCCAAAAGGTTGATGCGTTTACTAGGCGCATCAGTGACTTTTCTGAGAATAAGAAAAGGCGCATGCCTGCTAATGTCAAAACATATGATGGGACAGGTGATCCTGATGATCACCTAAAAATTTTCGAATCAGCAGCTACTATCGAAAATTGGCCACAGCCTGTGTGGTGCCATATGTTCAACTCCACATTAGTAGGGAATGCGCGCAACTGGTTTAGTAAGCTTCCACGCAGAAGCATTGGTGGGTTTGAAGAGTTGCGCAGAGCGTTTCGCTTAAACTTCACTCAAAGGAAGAAGTGCGCCAAAAACCCTGTCGAACTCGCTAGGGTTAAACAGCGACAAGGGGAATCCACAAGCGCTTTCATGGAACGCTTCAAGGACGAGTGCATGAAAGTCAAGGCGTGTCCAGAGATACTAAAAATATCGGGTTTTATGAATGCGATCAATAACCCAGATTTGATAAAAAAGTTAAACGATAAGGTTCCCTTAACTTTCGACGAACTCATGAAGCGCACGAGGTCTTTCGTCCAAGGAGAAGAAGCCGCCGCGGATAGCAAGAAAAGCTATTCGAACCATAGGTCGCAAGAAGAGTCAAGGAGACAATCCAATGACCAGAGCGGCAATCGTAATAGGAGTTACCGCAATCAAGGCGGCGGAAGGGGAAACGACAAGTATACCCCATTAACAAAAACTCCAAAGGAGATATTCGCAACAGAAGGGGCGAACTTCCCGAAACCACCACCAATCCGCACCCCAGAGGATAAGCGCATAGGGAATGGTTATTGCGAATACCATGGACAGAAGGGCCACACAACTAACGATTGCGTCCAACTGCGCCAATTGATTGAAAAATTGGTAAAGGAAGGAAAGATGGACCACCTCGTAAAAAACATCAGAGAAGGGAAAGACAAACAAAAACCAGTGGCCAAGAAAGAGACGCCAAGAGAAAAGGCAGATATCATCTACATGATACAGCCATGGCCGCGCGCGACAAGACAGAAAGTTAGTCAGCGTTTCTCTAAGGGAAACGAAATTTCTTTCCCCCCCCTGACCGCGAACAACGCAGTAGTGGATCCACTTACCATCGAAATACATACGGGGGGTCACGACATCCGTCGCATGTATATAGATGGAGGTGCATCCGCCGATATTATATATGAACACTGTTTCAAGAAGCTGCGATCTGAGATACAGAGCCAGCTAATCCCAACCACAACGCCGCTCACCGGCTTCACAGGGGAAAAAATATGGCCCATGGGGCAATTACGTCTATTCGTAGAAGTTGGTGACAAACCACACTCTACAGTCACCTGGATGAACTTCATGATAATCAAATCCCCCTCTCCGTACAACGGTATCATTGGGAGACCTGGAATATCATCCATTCGCGCCGTGCCATCCACAGCGCATGGGATGCTCAAGTTCCCAGTGGAAGGAGGTATTGTCACCCTTTACAATACCACCATACCACCCAAAGAATGCAACGCAGTGACAAGTGACGTAAGCGTTGTTCCAGAACAGCGCGCAATTAAAGTCCCAAACCTAACGGTCGCCATTCACCCTGAATACCCGGATCAACAGGTATCTATTGGCGGGTCTCTGTCTGACAAAGGCAGATCAGCTATATGCGCACTCTTGCAAAATAATTTGGATATTTTTGCATGGGAACCAAAGCATATGACAGGAGTGCCACGCTCCATCACGGAACATAAGCTGCAAATCCGACAAGGATATCCTCCAATACGACAGAAAAAGCGCGGACAAGCTCCAGACCGCGCGATGGGATAAAGCCTTGCCCAGAGAAGACTCAAGCAGTCATTGACCTCCCCTCACCGCGCACACTGAAAGAAGTTCAGTCACTAAACGGCAAGCTAGCCGGACTGAACCGATTCTTATCCAAATCAGCAGACAAGTCACTTCCCCTATTCAAGACACTCAAGAAGTGCACCAAAAAGGGAGACTTCAGGTGGACTGCGGAAGCAGAAGAAGCCTTCCAACAGCTCAAACAACACATAGCAGCACTCCCAAAACTTGTCGCACCCAGACCAGGGGAAGAGCTGATCATGTATCTATCTGCGACCCAAGGAGCAGTCAGCGCAGTGCTATTGACAGACAGGAACTCCGTCCAAACACCCATCTATTTTGTTAGTAAGGCGCTGAAGAAAACGGAGATTAACTACACTGCAATGGAGAAATTGGTCCTAGCCTTAGTGTTTGCAGCGAAAAGACTGCGCAGGTACTTCCAGGCGCATCCAATCGCTGTTATCACAGACCAACCCATCAAACAGGTTATATCGAAACCCGACGCATCGGGATGCCTACAAAAATGGAGTGTGTTACTGGGTGAGCATAACATATCATACAGACCGCGCACTGCAATTAAAGGGCAGATATTGGCCGACTTCATCATTGAGAAGCCGGATACAGACACTCCACCTGCGACAAGCAAGGAGGAACTTCAAGAACCATGGATTCTATTTACTGATGGATCCTCATGCGTAGATGGATCAGGAGGTGGCCTTATTCTCACCAACCCAGAAGGAGTTGAATTCACCTACGCACTGCGTTTCGAATTCACAGCCACGAACAACGAGGCAGAATACGAAGCACTCCTAGCTGGGTTACGCATCGCAACTCAAATGGGTGCACGCAACCTAGAAGTAAATGTCGATTCGCGGCTAGTGGCTAACCACGTGTCAGGAGAATATATAGCAAAGGAGGAACACATGATCCAATACCTCGAAAAGACCAAATCTCTGATCCAAAACTTCGATAGATTTATCATCAAGCAGGTTCCCAAGAGTGAAAATAGGAAAGCAGATGCGCTGAGCAAGATTGCATCCACCAGTTTTGCGCATCTATCAAAACAAGTTTTGGTGGAAACCTTGAAAAACAAGTCAATCACAGAGATGGAAATATCCACGGTGATAGAAGAGGAAAATCCTACGTGGATGACACCGATCATTGACTTCATCAGCAAGGGCATACTTCCCCAAGAACCGAAGGAAGCTCGAAGAATCCGACGCACAGCGCAGCGATTCGAGCTCAGAGACGACGTCTTATATAGACGCTCATTCCTACAACCATGGCTTAGGTGTGTTGGACCTCTCCAGGCAGACTATGTACTTCGAGAGATCCACGCAGGTTCATGCAGCATGCACTCAGGACCACGGTCCATTGTAGCGCGCGCCCTAAGGTCTGGATACTATTGGCCAACTATGCACCGTGACGCACGTGACTTGGTACGGAAGTGCAATGATTGCCAAGTTCACAGACCTATTCCGCGCCGACCACAACATGAACTAACACCTATTACATCGCCATGGCCCTTCTACAAATGGGGTATCGACATCGCTGGACCTTTCCCCATTGCCGCAGGAGGATTGAAATTCCTCATTGTGGCAATAGATTACTTTACCAAGTGGATCGAAGCAAAGGCAGTAGCGACTATAACAGGTAACCAGGTGAAACGATTCGTGTGGGACAACATAGTATGTCGCTTTGGATTACCTGGAGAAATTATCTCTGATAACGGAAAACAATTCCGTGATAACCCGTTCAAAGATTGGTGCGAACAGCTGAACATCACGCAACACTTTGCATCAGTAACTCATCCACAAACCAATGGTCTGGTTGAGCGCGCAAATAGAAGCCTAGGTGAAGGAATCAAAGCGCGCCTGGACAGACACAAAGGTAGATGGGTAGAAGAACTATCACATGTTCTCTGGGCGCACCGAACAACCATCAAGGTTAGCAACGGGGACACTCCCTTCTCTTTGGTCTATGGGACAGAAGCGGTTATACCAGCTGAAATTGGAATTCCAACCATCCGTACTGCGGAAGTTAACGTGGCAACCAATGACGATGAGCGGCGCATAGACTTAGATCTATTAGAAGAGCGACGTGAACGCGCAGCAATACGCGAAGAGAAAGCCAAGTCGAGAATGAAAAAATACTATGATACCAAAGTACGCAGCACTTCATTTAGACCAGGCGACTTCGTATACCGCGACAATGACTCAAGCCGCGCAGAAGACACTGGTAAGCTAGGACCAAAGTGGGAAGGACCTTACGAGGTCATGGAAGCACTTGGCAATGGAGCGTACAAGCTACGCGACAAGGACGGACGTGAGCTACAGCGAACATGGAACGTCCGCAACCTTAAACGGTGCTATCTTTGAAGACGGCTACGGCCCAACATGGACACTCATGCGCTTTAGAAAGTGCCCCCAATAAAGATCCATGTAATTTTATTTTTTAAGTATTATCTAGATAAGTATTCTTTTTCAAAACTTGCAAGTATTAATAAAACGTTATGGTTTCTAGCTAACTCCATAACACATTTAACTTTATTGTTTGCATCTTTTATCATCGTGTTTCAATATTGTTATAATCTTGCCTACATGGCGTGCATGCACACACTAAGACCCACGATGGCAGAAAGGATGAGTTAACCTAATAAACAACTCGTTGAGTAAGAGGGTTGCAAACCCATCAACATTGGATCACGAATCCTTGTTAAACACCTTGCGCTCAAGACGTTGGCGCAAGTTCCTTAAGCACCCCACGACGGATGCGCAAAAAGGGCACACTGTGCGCGTTTAACAACTCAGGAAGTCAAGACTTTTGACTCCTTAAAGTAAAATACGACAAGTAAAATTACAAAAATACATAGACGACTATGATTTCTTTCTTTACAATAAGTTAGACAAATTCAATACACGACTACGGTCATTATTTAAGGAAATTCATACACGATTATGATTCTTCTCTTTCTAAATACGCTTAGACACTTAAAGATATCTTCACGCAAAGATACATAAGTCATACAAGATCTACGAGGTCAAAAGCATAAGTATTTGAAGTGGTAAAAAAACACTAAGTACATACGCAAGATTTCTATATACAGGAACATGTTTCTACAAAAAACTTGCACAAAAAAAAGCTAAATGCTATACGTGCGCCTTAACTGGCTGGAGCCCCCACTCAAAGCCGTTTCCTTCGCATCCTCGAGTCGCTTCAACAACTCTGCATCATTAAGGGAAACAGTAGCCACGCAAACAGGCACACCATCGGATCTAGGCTGATGCGCAGCGCCTATGCCGCACAGAATGGCCTTTCCTTTCTTGCATTTCTTTCGTGCGACCCTGGAAACATGCGCATTTAGCGATCTTTGCAAAGAAATCTCTTTCTCAAGACGGAAAGGATTCAGAATGTCACGAGGCTGAGCAAAAATGGGTACCTTCAACTGCGCTACATCAGGCTTCAAGTAGAAGTCCACTTGCTGATCTGCATCATCCTGCAGATGCCTAGGAAGAGTGAGCCCCGCCATGATCACGCTGATAGGCTGATCTTGATCACGCTCCAAGCTACCGATATGCGGAAGCTCAAGCTTCTTTAGCTCTTCCATGGCAGCAACAAGCTCAGCATGGGCATTCGCCTTATACCCAGGCACCTCGGCAAGCGGCACAGTCAGCAACTTGGCCTCAGCAAGCTTGTCTGCGGCCGAGGTCTCACCGTGCGCAATAGCACACTCCACAACCTTCCCAAAGGATGCGGTGACCTCAGGATGCTCCAGCGTACACATGGCGGCCAGGCGAAGACCATGACTGATCAACCACCTGCGAAATAACACAAGAGCTTGCTAATTCAGCCTGCACAGACGCTAATTGCGCCTGCAGTCTGGAAATTTCCTCAGACTTGTGCACCCTTGCTTGCGCCACCAGCTCAGACTGGCGCACAGCGATGGAGGCAAGTTCCTCCATCGTAGAGTCAAATGGACTTGACTCCACTTCAACATCCCTCGGCGAACGCGCCCCGTCCAGAGCATGACTCACCTCGGGTGGCGCACTCCCATCTAGGACGCCAGCGTCCTCCACAGGCTGTTCACTGCACAAAACATCAAGAGACAAGGTTAGTGCACAATCAAGAATACACAAAATCCTAAGGAATTGCTACAAAATACTTACATAGGGGGAGGAGCTGAAAACACGTCCCTCTCGGTCTCAGTCTCAGCCGTGGACGCACCTCCACCAGACTTCTCAGCATCCACACTGAGGACACGAAGGAACCAAGTTAGCACAAAATATAACTTGACAAAAGTTTATAACTAATAACTAAGGTACTTACTTCATCTGCACCTCAGTAAAAGACGAGCTTCCCCCATCCTCAGTCCGCGGCCTCTTGGAAGGCCCTTCACCATCACTGCCAAGCGCTCTCTTGCGCGTCAGTGGGGAGCTCTCCTCCATCTCACTGTCAGTCTCCTCTAAATGGATCACCGTTTCAGGAAGAGGAGGCTGCGCAGTGTCAGGACCTGGCTGCACAGGAGGAGCCACCTCCTGTATTGGCTCAGCTACGATCACATCAGGGGAGCCTTCGGGATCTGGGACAACCAGATCCATGACGCGCCCTGCCGTCGCCTGCAGAATAGTCTGCTCACCATCCCCCAAAGGACGCACTCCCACCGCCACGGAACGCGGATTCTCCAGACGTACAACCGAAAAAAGATCCATCTCTGCGCATAAAATAAGACAAAAAGAAGCAAGTTACATAAAGTAAGAAAGACGAAGAAACACTTACACTAATAACGACAGTAAGGCGATAGAAGGAGCATCCACCCGTGCCATCCGCATTCAAGAATGTGGGAACTTCTGTCTCATGCTCAAAATAGTTGCGACTGATGCCCATGTGCACCAGGAATGCTTCCGGATACGGTTTGATCGGAATGCGATTCTCATCTATTATCGCCGCATGATCCACGTTATACCACGTCTCAGGGGGGCGCTCATCCTTGGGCAGATTGGCACGGGTGTAGAATTGAAATTTGGAGGGGAAGACAGCATCATCAACCCAAAAGAACTTCTCCCTCCAGTCCTTGAGTTTATCCACCTTCTGCACATAGCACTGTAACTTGCCTACGCGCTTGGAGAAGGTAACCCACCCATTGGACCACGTCGCGTGATAGAACGCGCGGAATAAGTGGAGGGACGGGTGAACCGCTAACAAGCGACAGTTCACCTCAAAATTAGCAATCTTCCCAGCTCCAATACAATGCAACTGGGAGATGTGGAGGTCGTAATAATGGAGTATGTCACTCAATAACACGGAGATGGGGACGCGCTGATTCGCCCACTCGAAAAAGCGCGTATATAACCCCACCTTCCCGGCAGGGAAATCCGCGATGGTGTCATTCGGACCTGGTACCTCTGGGCGCAGGCCCAAAGGGATAAAATAATCCGAAGTGAACTGCACTAGTTCCTCCTCGGTTATGTTAGAATGGAAATCATGAAGTTGCGCTACCATTTTGTGATTCAGACTATGTGCGCACGCGCTATTACCTATGAATTATCGTTCTTGAAAGCAGATTTGAAGATGTAAAAATGGTGGAATTGCGATTTTTTAACTGTGGACATCACAGTGAATGAGAGGCGGTAGTTTATATACTTTTCCCATCCACCACAGATGAGTGACACGTGTATCCCACTATCTCAAATCGGGTGGCTAGGATAAAGGACGGTACAAGACAAGTGGGCAACCTCTCCATTTCCCAAGGTACCCAAATTGCACTTTTTTGGACTAGATACATGATACGTGTATTTTTTAGGCGGTATATTTTTGAAAGCTTCCCGCGTACGCGTGTGGAATTAATTCGACACGATTTTAGTCTAGCATCCGCAGGTTTTACCCTGCGCATACTAGACTGGGGGGACATGATGACGTATAGTCCATACCCGGGTCACGAACCCGATTAGTAAACAATACTAACAGTTAAGTCCACCACGTATGGGCCGCAACTGGACTACCAGTTATGCGACTTGGGTCGACAAGGCCCAAGCCCAAAGTTATTTCCGGATAATATATGGAGTATCTTCTAAATAAAGAGGATATATACCAAATATCCGATGTCGGCTAACACGCCGAGGAGTAGGGAACACGAAACCTACTAGGGTTTCGTGCATATATAAAGGGCATTCCAGCCCTCGGTAGAGGTACGATCTTCAATAAACCCTAACCCTTTACTAAACCCTACATTCGATTACTTACTCTCACGCCGGAGGATAATCGGGGGAGACAATCCCTCGATAAGCCTAACGGTATTTGTTCTCTTTTCTTAGTGCGCAGGTTCCATCGAGCATTAAGATTCAATTGGTACGAGAATAGAAGTCCTATCAAGGAACGCCCAACTTTTGTAATAACTAGACCAAGAAATGAAAGTTTGACAAGTTATCATCTATAGTTAAAAAGTTTACCAAATACATATAAATATTACTATATGTTACCAACGAGTAAAGACTTTAGGAATGAATATGATATAAGAAAAACATATAAGGTGACTTTTGATAAGCACTTAAAATTGGGTTAGCTCACCCACGTGAATATTGAAGGGTGGTTACGATTTTTTATTTCGTTTTCCCAATTTTAAGCCAGTTTCCAGAGTATGAAAAGCCAGCCTTGTGAAAAATCTAATGTTTTTAAGCAAGTAAACACATGTTTAAGAAAATGATAATCATTTTCTTTTGTGAGTTAGCATATTTTATTATTAATGGCAATAAATATATTTAATTACAAGTATAGTCCCTTAATTATACACATGAGTAAATGTGTATATTTCATTGACTTTTACCATATCATTTGCGATTTTGCGGTTGCCGTCTATTTAGTATAATATTAAACAACGGCTAAAAATAATTAATATTAATAAGTTTATATGAATGGAAATCGTGATTTGGATAATAAATATTACTAACAGCTCATGTAATAATGTACAGTAATATAGAAAGACCCCGTTGCCACTCACACGTTAAGAAAAACATATTTTAATAATAATAATAATAAATTGTAAGTGGACTGTGGACCGACTCATATCGATTTATTATAAGTAATTTATTATAAAAATAAAATATAGGCACAACTTTAAATGCATCATGAGTGCAAGAATATAAAAATAGTGGGCTCTTTACATTAAAAGAAAATAGAATTTGTTTCTTTGTCAGTGTACATGTTGTTGAGGGGTGTTGATAAATACACATAAAATTTTACTTAATACACATAAAAGGACAACCATTTAATGCATGAGAACAAGCATTCAATGCATGAGATGCATGTGTATTAAGTAAAAATCTATGTGTATTTGTCAGTGTACATGTTGTTGAGAGACACACCGTCCAAAATCACAATTCTCAATGTTTGTGAATTTCTGAGCTTCTTAACTTGATGTAAAAAACATGCGTAAATTGCATAGAAAATCACTGTAGTTATGTTTAAGACCAGTGGTAACAAAGAGGGCAAGACGCGTCTTCCCTTTTATTACTCGTTTTGCTTGTTACCTAGGGATGGCAACAGGGCGGGTTTGGGGCGGAGCGGCCATTTTCATCCCCAAACCCGTTTACAAAAGTTCTTCCCAAACCCGCCCCATCTAATTCAAGTCGATGCATATCAAATATGCGGTTGTAGTTATTTCTTATTATTCTTATTTTAAGTTTTCTTGTTACTGAATTCTTACCCAGTTTGACTAATGATCAAATGAGAAGAATCGTTAAAAAAAATGCGAAATAACTATGAAATACATCTTTAATTAAATGATATTAAATATAGATCGGCAAGCCTAGTAGTATTGCCTAGTATTTTCTTGGTATCAGTTTACCCTACAAATTAAGCTTGCAAATTTGATATCGCCTAGTAGTAAAAAATACTTTCCCACTAAAACGAGATGATTCTTATGTCAAGCCATACTATCGAGCATATCATGATAACAATCAATAAAATAAAGAATACTTTTATTTTACTAGGCATTTTTAGGTAGGGTTGTCAATTAAGGATGGCAAAAAAACTCATACGTGATGAGATCCGATCCTCAAATCTGATTTGACTAGAAATGAGGACGGGAAATCCCGAATTATGAAATAGGGGATGGAGAGGGGATGGGGATGACCATAAACCCCGAACTCAAACCCGACCGCAACCTCGACCCCAATCCATTTAATGTATAAGTATATAAAAGTTATATGTATATCCGTGCTAGATTTACTTGTATATATATACGTATATGTTTATAAGTATTGTCAAGTATAATTATATGGATATGTAATATTTACACATTCAAACATTAAAGTATAAAGTATAAACACTAACCAAATACCAGTATTACTCAACCAATGTTTTGTTTAAATGTACACATACAATCTACATTATTTTTATTTTAGATGTGATGTTTCAATAATTGCAATTTTTCAAAGTTGAATTAACATTGTAAGTAATCTAACCATGTATGATGCACGTTTATTGACACATTTCACTTGTCAAATTCTTTATATTTTCGACGAGTTTATGTGATATTTATGTTTACTTTATAAGGGTGAAAAATCCTAGATTCCCCGCGAGGATCCTCGATCTCCGTTGGGGATGGGGATGTAATACATTTCCCCGACGGGATGGGGGCGAGGATGGGATGAGGAGTGGGAAATTGGGATGGGGATGGGAAATACGATCCTCGACATTCCTTGTCCCGTTGCCATCTCTAGTGTCAATTGAGTCATGTTCGAGTTGATCTATTAGGATTCGTGGGTTAGTATAACTTTTACCCACACCCAACCCGTTTATTAATCGTGTCAAAAAATCCAACCCTAATTCAGAATTGAATAACACGCGTAACCTGTTTGTGACTCGTTTAACATGTTTAAGTAAATAGATCAAACGACGAAGAAGTCTGTTAGTTTGTTGATTCAACTTGTTTATATCCTAATATGATATAAATAACGTACAAATAACTATACAACAATTTGAGTAATAACCGAGTTATAACCATAATTCATTTTCATATTAAGTAAATAATAAAATACATTTAATCCAAATCGAACATAAAATTCAAGTTATATATTTTATTTTTTTGCAGTATATATATTTAAACGGGTTCACTAGTTGATATGTTTAATGCTTGCTAAACACAAACACGACCTGTTTATTAAACGGGTTAGACGGATTGACTTTGTTTTCTGTTTATCCTTGATACAAATCTACTTAACTTCGTGTCATGTTTGTGTCGCATTGTGTCGAAAATTGTCACATCTATTATTAAGTGAAGCTAAATAAAAAATGAACAAATTAGTTATTAATGGTTTTAGGAAGTCAGGTGATTGGGACACTTATTTTTTAAGTAAAACACTTAATTGCATAAATTATGAGCACTATACAAGTATGTAATGCATAAGTAGAGTGTCTCAACGAAAAGCGTGAGTATTATCTCCCTTTTCGGAAGTTGAGTTGATATATGTAGAGAGGTGATGGTAATGGTAATATCGGGCTGTGTATTACTATTATGAGGGAAAATAATATAAAAAATGTCGTAGGTTGAGGTGGACAAGCGTGTGGTCAAAATATGGCCAACAATAAATCGTGACGTCTGTAAAGGCGTTAAGAATTATGGACGGTTTGGTCTGTGACTGTTGGTGATTTACTTTCATTTTAAAATCAAAAGTACTCCCTCCGTCTCAATTTATTTGTTAATATTTTTTTTTATGGATGTCTCAAATTAATTATCCACTTTCCTTATTTAGTAAAAACTAAAGAATCTAGTGGAGGAATATTCTATTTTAGTGGTTGAAAATTAAAGTTGCCAAACTTTTATTAAACTTTGTGTTTTCTCTCTCCTGACAAATAAATTGAGACGGAGGGAGTAGTAACTTTTTTCATTGTGGTTCGTGGCTTATGTAATCCATTTGCACAAAACTGGAGTATCGTTCGTTGGATCTAGCGGTGTCATTCGGGCTGACCCGACCCGAACCCGACCTGAGTCAATTCGAGTCGGGTCAATCGGGTTCAAAATTATATTCGGGTATTTTTTTAGGAGGCTTGACCCGAGTTTTAAACAAGGTCGGGTTTGGGTATTTTTTTCAGAGGCTTGACCCGAGTTGACCCGACCCGAGTTGACCCGAACCCGACCGGGTCAACCCGAATGACACCCCTAGTTGGATCTATTGTATTTCGGTCATGGCCGTCCCATAGCTAACGTTGTGTTCTCAAGTTGAGTAAAAGAGAGGAAAGAAAGTGAAAGTGATAAAAATTGTGTTTTCAAGTTTTTCTTTAGCAAGTAAAGTAAAAGTAAGTGAGTGAAAGTGATTGGATTTTCCTTTTAAAACTTGATAAAAGATCATTTACATACCAAACTTCTTTTCCATAGGTGGTGTTTGTTTTTTCTTTTGAATGTCTTAACAGCCTCTTAATGCCTCAATACGAGCCAAACCTTTTAATCGGTCAGACGTTTTGGGCGTTCAGTCCGTTTGTTTTTTTTCTCCCGTTCAGACGTGTTCAGAGGCAGTTACATCTTAATGGTCTAGACTTGAGAGGGGTGTCTTAATGCCTTTTGTTGACACAAAATAACCAAAAAAAATAAAAAAAATTTAGAACGAGCAAGCAAATGACACAAAACCTTACTTTAACAAGATTTTCGATTCAGATTCAGACATTTACGCCACAGATTCAGATTCAGAGCCTCTGAATAAACAAACAGCACCATACTAAGAGACCAATCTCCACCCTTCATCTTTATTTGATATAATGGATGAGATTAACCCAACAATTTTAAAAACCCACTTTCATCTCTTTTTTCAAATATTAATATCTTTCAAACCGTTAATCATTAAGCGAGAAAAAAAAAATACCGTTACGACGAACATTTAATTATCTTTCTATAGATAGACACTTATTATATACTTTCGACAAAATTAATTTTTTCGTGCTTTTCACTTTTTTTTTATGTTTTTTTTCGTTACTGAAATATGCATGAAAAAATCACATGTGATTAAACACAAATTTGAATATTATAATAATATCACATGTGATATTACATATCATATGTGATTTTTTTCATGCAAATTTCAGTAATTAAAAAAACGAAAAACATCGAAAAAACGAGAAAAAAAGGTGAAAAAAATTATTTTTTTCCGAATGTATATCTAAGCGTCCGTCTATAGAAAGATAATTAAATGCTCGTCGCGATGGTGTAATTATTTTCACTTAACGATTAATAGTTTAAGAGATATTTAAATTATAAAAAATAGGTGAAATATTAAAATGTTTTTAATCTCAACTATTCATTTCATTTTAGATGAAGGATGAGGATGAGTCCCTTTGTATGTAAGAAAAGTTTAGTATGTAAAATAACTCTCCTCTTAAAACTTTCAACCCACTTTTGGGGTGAAAGACAACTTTACTTCATCTCATTTTCTTTACTTCCTCCTTCTTTACTTTACTTTCACTTTCATCTTCTTTTTTTTTCGAGAACACAGTGTAAGTTTTCTTAATCGTTATATTTAGTAATGAAATCAAGTGAGCCCTAGGATTGTAGAACCAAATTATATCAACCGTGTTGTTGTTATTGTTGCACAAAGCTTTCGAACAAACTGAAATATGAACTGAGGCCACATATTCATTTTAAGTGCAAACAATCTTGAATTGACGACACCGATCTCTCGTAAATAGAAGGTTTAACTTGGTTTGAGTGATAATAAACCAGAAAGGCAGAAACCACGTCTAGGAAAATAAAGAGAAAAACTAACTTAAAACATGTTGAAACGAAAAAACCATACTCAAGACCTTAAATCTAAAACCTTTGTTAACCTAAGAATGTGCACTAGGTGTCTACAAATAAGTTCCACCCTTCACCTCTATTTATATAGATGATGTGGTCTAAAACCTAACCCGTAGGTAAGATATACAAGCCAAGTGTCCGCTTACTTATCTAGATCAAAACCGAAATCTATCTATATTAAGTACAATTAACTACTCATACAATTTAAGTTACAATTAAACATTCATAACTGTCTTTAAAAAAAAAAAAAAAAAGCAATCCTAAGGATCGCTAAGATATGTAACAATCTTCATGATAGGAATAATATTTACACGGTTCCAGTACTCAACATCTTCATCAAATGTTGTAACCTCGAGAAAGGGAACACCTTTTTAACCACATGTTGTACCTTAGTAATGTTTGATGCGGATTATTGTAAACCTCAAGAAGTTTTACAATCCTCCTAGGTAGTGTACCTAACCGTTGTAGTGTAGTATAGGCAAAACACAGGGAGATTGATCGTTCTATAGGGGAATAGTGTTGTGAAGGTCGAAGTGTATGACGAGATAGATCCAAAGGTGAGGAATGATTTTTTTTGTATTTTTATATTTTTTTATAAAGCAAGTAAAAATCTCGGGGTTTGAAGAGTGGGTGTTTAAAACTACTAATTAAACTAATAAAAACTAAATTAAACTAATTATGCGGAAAAGTAAATTGTGGTAACTCTTATGATAGGTAAAGGTGTTTACTTAGATTTCATTACTCCCTAGTTATCTCTTATTGATTATTCGAATTTTCACATCCTTATTTTAATTGGCGCGTTATATTCCTTAATATTGGTCGTAGGGAGGTGCCATATGCCCTAACTCTATGAACGTATAGGTCTCCTTTAAGAATCTTAAGGTCATTAAAATTCCTACTATCGACAAGCCGCAATTCATACAATAAATACAACAAGAAAAACAACTAGCACTCTAGTGTTGCGTTTAGTAGGATGGACAAGCTATTACATATAAGAAGGAAGCCAGTTTTCCTACTCCTAATGCGAGGCAACCAATTAAAAAAGAGACGACAATCAATAATTAACAATTAGGTTTCATAAGATCTAAGCAAACACTAATTAATTTAGCCGAGCATGTTAAAGAGAAGAGAAGAAATACATACAATCAAACAACACATAGACATATTAAATGATTAAAGAGGAATAACTTAACTTCAATTAAACATAGGGTTTAGGGGCTGAAAAACCCTTACAAAAGCTGCTAAAATCGTCTCAAACTTGATACCCAAAAGTGTTACACGAATTATGAAAAACATGTGAAAGTATATATAGGTTTGCACTGGTGATGGCGTTATGTTAGGGTTGTGACACCGTCAGCCCGCCATCATTAGGGTTTCTTCTGTAGCTGTGTCGCCGTTGTGACGCCATCCCTATGTAACTTGTGACGCCGTTATGAAGTGTGACGCCGTCAGCTCTCCACCTTTGTAAAAAGTCTGAACCGTCGCTCGTAAAATTTACTCTAAATCTTCATCCCAAATGCAAGTGACGACGTCACGTTGTAGCTTATGACGCCGTCAGGGTCCCTTTTTCCTAACGAATTCGTGTGTTGGTCTTTTTCTTCGTTTCTTTGTCCAAAATAGCCGAAAACATGCCGATTTCCAGCTTTTCCGTCCGAAGTACCTAAAATGTGAAAAGAAACAATTTAGGGCAATAATTGATCATATATGTACGAGTTTAGATACTAAATGGCCCTCTAAAAACGCACATTTTAAATCCTTATGAAATATCCCTACACTTGGGATTTGCTTGTCCTCAAGCAAATGTGCTTTTATCCTATTCAAGTTACAAGTTAGGGGTCATAACAAGCACGTAAATTATATACTGGCACCTCACATAAAGTTTTTGGATTCTCACATCTCTCGGGTGTATAAGTTGTATAACATGTATGGAAACGGGAAAATAAAACACTCTCTACCTGTCATAGCACATAGATTACCATAGGCTTGATAACGGATCAAACCTCCACCGCTCTGGCATAAGCACCTAGGATAAACTATCAAAGAGGACTTTTAAAGGGTTGTAACATTAGGTGTAAGGGTAAGGAAAACACAGTTTTGCAGATATAGAGATACTTGCTGGTGGCAAGTCAGTTATCTTAGTGAATCACATGTAAAACATGGCTTTGCTAAGCCAAGACATGACTCACTAACTACTAACTCTTTTTGTATTTTTTCTTGACTTATACAAAAGATAAAGACGGGATGGTAGTCCGTATTTTTATTTTTATTATTATTATTATTATTATTATTATTATTTTTATTATTATTTTTATTATTATTATTATTATTATTATTATTATTATTATTATTATTTTGTTTTTTTTTTTTTTTCATTTTTTTTGGATTTTTTTCATACATTCTTGCCCTACCATCCATAAAATATACATCTATAACCAAGGGATTTGTAGTTGCATCCCTACACTTGAACTTTTTAATAATTAAAACTAACTAATGACCCGAATTAAGAGGATCAAAACACGTGGAGTACTTTAAAACATTAACCTACATATGGGGGTAATAACTTGACTTTCTTCCCCATAACTCCATAATAAATAGTACTAAACCCATGAGTCCCAATCGTCCCAAAACTGTATTTACAAGATATGATTCGACTTTGCAACCATGGAATCAACTAGACAGTTAACAAAGGGTTTACATAAATATGTTGTAACAATAATGTACTAAAGATGAGTGCATACAAGGTAGGCTAAGACGATTTGGGTGTACATTTGGGGGTGGATTGTAAATAATGCTCTTCATTAATATTTCAGAATCCACCAAAATATCATGAGAACCGCGAAAAGGATAGGCTCAGAGGGGTTAACTAGGGGTATCTTGTACTAAAAATGAGTACATAGCAAGGGTATGGGGTAATTCATTGACCGGTGTAGCCAATGTAATTATAAAAACAGGTTTAAAACAAGGGTTATCCTAATGCCTCTTATTATTTAGTCAATCCTAATCACACAAATGCGACCTCACTAGCGATCTCGGAATGCATCACAAAAGTAAGTTCTAGAATCTATATACTACCGGTACACTCATAAGCATTGATGCGAGATTTGCAGATCCACGAAACGAAGTTTTACAATCCTCTAGGCAGTGTACCTAATCGTTGTAGTGTAGTATAGGTAAATCTGGGGGATTGATCGTTCTCTAGGGGAATAGTGTCGTTAGGTCAAGATGTATGACGAGATAGGTCTAGAGGTGAGAGATGATTCTTTTTGTATTTTTATGTTTTTATGAAAGCAATTAAAATCTCGGGTTTTAGAAGAGTGGGAAGAATTAGTTGCTAGTCAACTAACCCAAAACTAATAATTACTGAATTAAATAAAAATAAATGAGAAAATACAATTGGTAACTTCTTATGATAGGGAAAAGTGTGTTTACTTAGATTTAATCACTCCCTAGCTATCTCATATTGATTTTTCGAATTGTCACATCCTTGTTTTAGTTGAAGCACTGTATTCCTTAATATCGGTCGTGGGGAGGTGCCGAAGTCCCCAACTCTATGAATCTTAGTCTCCCCTAAAAACCTTAAAGTCTATTAAGGTTTCTAGGATCTACAAGCCGCAATTCACACAATAAATACAACGAGAAAAACCAATAGTGCACTCTATGGTTGCGTTTTCTAAGACATTCAAGCTATTTACATATAAGAGGTCATCTAGTTTTCTTAGCCTAACGCGAGGCAATCAACTAAACAAGAGACAATAAATCAATATTCAACAACTAGGTTTCACTAGATTTAAGCAAACACAAATAAACTTAAGCTAGCATGTTAAAGCAAAGAAAAGATAAACACATAATCAAACAATACATAGACATATCGAATGATTAAAGGGATACTTATCTTTATTGAAACATGAAGTTCAAGGGCTTTGAAAGCCTTACAAAAGCTGTTAAATTCGTCCCAAAACCCTACTTTAAGATATTCCCCAAAGATGTCTCTCCAATAATGAAAACATGCGAAAATATATATAGGATTACAATTGTGACGGCGTCACTTACAAAGTGTGACGCCGTCAGCTTGCCGTGGTTTAGGGTTTTGATGCGTGGTTTTGCGACCTTACAACAGGTTTTACCTCTCGAGGGATCTCAAGAGGCTTACAACCCCACCAGGCAGTGTACCTGACCGATGTAGTATAGTGTAGTGGTAAGTACGGGGGATTGATCGTTCTCCACAGGGAATAGTGTCGTTAGGATTGAAAAACTACTTTAATAGGTCTAAGGGTGAGGGAAGATTCTTTTTGTATTTTTATATTTTATGAAAGCAAGTAAAATCTCGGGTTTGAAGGAGTGGGCGGAATTAGTTGCTAGTCAACTAACCCAAATAACTACAAATGCAAATAAAATAAAATAACTGAAAATGAAAAGAGTTGTGAAACTTATGTGGAGAGAAATGTGTTTACTTAGATTTCCTTACTCCCTAACTATCTTTTACCGGTTGATTAGTGTGTATTAATTGCGTGGATGACGGGTGTATTCCTTAATACCAATCGTGGGGTGGCGTACGTACTTCCCCAACTCTACAAGCTCCTACTTCACTCCTATATCGAGCCGGCTAGGAAGCTCCTAACATGGGATCACTAGAATTCGCTCATGCATTAAATACAACCATAAAAACCTAGTACGCATTGGTTCATGTTTCTTAAGACGTTCAAAGAAGTTACCGTATAGGAAGTTAGCCAGTTTTCTTAAGCCTAACATCGATAAAAAATCATCCAATACAACTAATAACACACTAATAACCAATAATCAATAGTTAGGTTTCATTAGATCTAAGCAAACACAAGATAAATCTAGCCTAGCATGTTAATCAAAAGACAAGAACAAGATATAATCAAACAACACATAGACATATTGATTGATTAAACAATTACTTATCTTCAATTAAACATGGGAGATCCAAGGGTTTGAAAACCCTTAAAAATGGCAAAAATTCGTCTTAGGGTTTCTCCTCACAAAGTTGCACACCAAAAGTTGCACACTAATGACAAAAAATTGCAAAACTATATATAGAGTTTAAGGGCTGACGGCGTCACGTTGTAGATCTTGACGCCGTCACCTCGCCGTGTCTAGGGTTCCCGGATGGCCTTCTTGACGCCGTCCCGCTTTAGTCCTCCAAAATCCGCTCTGGCTTATCAAGGCTTGACGCCGTCAGAAATGGGCTTGACGCCGTCCCTTTTTAACTTAAACCGTGATGGCCTTGATCACTTCAAAGGGTGACGCCGTCAGATTTTCCATTGTAAAATTCTCTGGCTTATCATGTGTATTTTTCATATCCACCTTTTTTGCCAAGCCATGACGCCGTTAGGAACAATCCCTGACGCCGTCAAAGGTACTTTTCCAGCCGATTTTGAGACTTTGTCGTTTTCTTCACTTTTATGCTCCAAAAACGTCCAAAATGCTTCCTTTTCCAGATTTCTTCTCCAAAGTACCTAAAATGACAAAAGGAACGATTTAGGGCAATATTTGATCAAATAAATACGATTTAGCGCTTAAATGACCCCCTAAAAGCGGTACACTTTTCGCTTCATCAGGTTTCGTCTTATGCAAGTCGCCGTTATGACGGCATCAGGAATGACTTGAGGCCGTCACTTGATAAACCGTCTGGGCTGTCTCTTGTTAGCTTAAAACGTGACTCCCATCTTCAATTAACACCTGACGGCGTCAGGTTATAGTGTCTTCAGATTCTTCTGGGGCGTCACTTGGTAGCTTTCCACTAGAAATCTAGCCTGATTAACAAATGACGGCGTCACGTTGTAGCTTGTGACGCCGTCAGACTCCCATGTCTGACAGAATTTTGCGACTTCGTTGTTTTCTTCACTTTTTCGTCCAAATACGTCCAAAACGTGCCAATTTCCAGAATTCTCGTCCCAAGTACCTAAAATACAAAAAGAAACGATTTGAGGCAATATTTTATCATATTTAAACGATTTTGGGCTTAAATGACCACTTAAAAAGGTATCAAATAAATTCATATAAAATATCCATACACTTAAGATTTGCTTGTCCTTAAGCAAATATGCTTTTATTCTAATCAATTTACAAGCTAGGGGTCATTTAGCATTAATATAAAAGTAATTACAACACATAATCGTTCTACGTTAGTCAAGGGTTGTAACGTTAGGTGTAAGGGTATGGAAAACACGGTTTTGTTGGATAAAGGGAAATTTACAGGTGGCAAGTCAATCATCTTAGTTAATTACATGTACAATGAGGCGTTGCTAAGCCAAGACTCGACTCGACTAGCTAACTGCTAACTCCTTTTGTAATTTTTTTCTCGACACTATTTTGACTTAAACAAAAATAAAAGACGGGATGGTAGTCCATATGTTTTTTTCTCTTTTCTTTTTCTACTTTTTTTTTCGATTTTTTTTCTTTATATATATATATATATATATATTCTTGCCCTACCATATATATATATATATATATATATATATATATTTCATACATTCTTGCCCTACCATCTATAATAATACATCATTACAAAGGAATTACTTGCAATCTCCCTACACTTGAACTTTTACATACTTTACACATAACTGACTAATGACCCGAATTAAGAAAATCAAAACACTTGGAGTACTTTAAACATTAACGCACATATGGGGGTAATAGTTCTTCCCAATTACTCCATAACAACTAGTACTTTACCCAAGACTCCAAATCGTCCCAAAACTGTATTTACAAGATATGACTCGACTTTGCAACCATGTAACCAATTAGACAATTGACAAAGGGTTTAACACAAATGTTGTAACAATAATGCACTAAAGATGAGTGCATACAAGGAAGGCTAAGGCGATTTGGGTGTACATTTGGGGGTGGATTATAAACAATGTTCTTCATTAATATTTCGGAATCCACCGAAATATCACGAGAACCGCGAAAAAGATAGGCTCTGAGGGGTGTACTAGGGGTATCGTGTACTAAAGATGAGTACCTCGCAAAGGTGTGGGAAAATTACTTGACCGGTATAGCCAATGTAATTATAAAACAGGTTTAAAACAAGGGTTAACCTAGTGCCTCTTATCATTTAGTAAATCCTAACTACACAAATGTAGTCTCACTAGCGATCTCGGGATGCATCACAAACGTAAGTTCTAGAATCTATATACTACCGGTACACTCATAAGCATTAAAGGTAAATGTTTTTTCCTAAAGATCTAAATACGAACCTCACATTTTTGGGGTGGAAATTTTTGAGTGGAAGAGTTTTTGTGCTAGCTATATAATTCCTATCCATGAGACGCTTATTAAAACTAAAGTTTCACTCCTATATGTTGTAAAAAAAATTAAATTTGGTGCCAAAATTGCCCTAACAAGTATCTCTTTTAGTTTTATTACACATTTACTCAAAGAAAAAACAAATATCAAGCGAAATTATAGTTTATAAGGTATCCCATTTTACCCTCCCTAAACTTAAATTGAACATTGTCCCCAATGTTCTTGAAAAGTATCAAAGTTATGATAACGGGAAAAATAAAATAGAGAAGAGAAACTAATACTCCCCTGATTTTCTCGGCATGGACGACGTGAAAACATGGTTAAATCCTCCTCCAAGAAAATAAACTTGATAAGCTTCACTTCCAATGTAGACTTTCATCTTCTTGTCTAATATAACCTGTAATTCACTAAGAAAACAAACACAAAACCTCGCATAAAATCGGCGGTAAACACTATATATATAAAAATTAATTCCAAGAAAGCAAAGTAAGATATAATGCTTGCAAAGTAAATGTCTACAGATTCTTGGAAATTTAAAAATTGTGAAATTTTTCAAAAATTAAGTTCCAACAAAAAAACAAAATCCTGAAAAACCGTGTTGCTACAGTGCCTGATGCCGTCGGGTTGTAGACCCTGACGCCGTCAGGTATGACCTAACAGTATTTTTGCGTTTTGTTTTTGGAAAATTTATGGAAAAACATGATTATTAAAACCTGGAAAACTATAGAACATTCATTGTGACTCGATACAAGCATTTGACTCTAACAAACACACAAATATATATGCTAATCAATAATTGTTAAATTTCATGTTCGAATTCGTTCTTATAATCAAATATGATCTTCCCTACACTTATCTTTTTGTAAAATACCTTTATATGTAATTAAGACGAAGTTAAAAACAAAATAAAGCATTTTGACAAAATTATTCGAAACATTAACGATAAACAATTATGATGGAGCATATATATGAAATCAAACAAAAGAAAAAACAAACAAACAAACAATAAAACATGAGTTGCCTCCCAAGAAGCGTTTTTCTTTATTTACGAGTCTTGTAGCTAGACTCAAAGTCATGACCTATTACGTGACTTCATTATCAAAAACAATGTCTTCCTCATTAACTAAGTCATTATTATCTTTTTGATAATGTTTTACTCGTTGTCTATTTACGGTGAATTCTTTATCTTCGTGGTGTAACAAAACCACGGCTCCGGTTCTTGATGAGCTTTTCACCGTAAAGGGCCCATATATACCATATAGACTTAAGCTTTCCCAGGAATAACTTCAACCTTGAGTTATACAAGAGTACCTTATCCCTTTCCACAAACTCCTTAGGACTTTTAATTCGTTGATCCTGCCATCTCTTAGCCCTTTCCTTATTCGTTATTGATGACTCATAAGCATCAAGTCTCAATTCGTCAATCTCTTGAAGTTGCAAGAACCTATTAGCCCCTGCTTCTGAATAGTCCATATTACAAGCCTTCAATGCCCAATATGCCTTATGCTCAAGTTCAACAGGAAGATGGCATGCCTTACCATAGACTAAACGAAAAGGAGTCGTCCCTATGAGTGTTTTATAGGTAGTCCTAAACGCCCATAAAGCTTCATCTAACTTAAACGACCAATCCTTTATGTTTTGATTAACCGTTTTCTCTAATATCCGTTTTAGCGCACGATTGGTATTTTCAACTTGCCCGTTCGTTTGAGGATGATATGCAGTTGAAAATTTGTGAGACACTCCATACCTCTTCATCACATTCTCAATTTGGGCATTACAAAAATGGGTCCCCCTATCACTAATGAGCGCCTTAGGAACCCCAAATCTTGCAAACAATTTCTTAAGGAAGTGAATAACTACTCTAGCATCATTTGTTCTAAGCACTTGTGCTTCTATCCATTTGGACACGTAATCAATGGCGACGAGTATGTATTTGTTTCCTCCAGAAAACGGAAAAGGGCCCATGAAATCGATACCCCATACGTCGAAGATTTCACAAACTTGTATATAGTTTTGAGTCGCTTCATCCATTCGTGAAATATTTCCAGCCCTTTTGCACGCATCACAAGTTTGGATTAATTGCCTCACATCACGAAATACAGTGGGCTAATAGAATCCTGCATCGAAAACTTTTTGGGTAGTGGTGTTTATCCCATGATGCCCTCCCGAAGGTCCGGTGTGGCATTCTCTCATGATTCTATTTGCTTCTCCTCTTGTAACACAATGCCTAATAATTTGATCTGGGCATCTGCAAAACAAGAAATGCTCGTCCCAGAAATAGTATTTTAATTCAGTAAAGAATCTTTTCTTTTCCTGCTTCGTCATATTATTCGGGAGAACTCTACTTGCAAGATAATTAGCGTAATCGGCGTACCATGGTTCAGTATCCTGGATTAACATCAGTTGCTCTTCAGGAAAGGAATCCCGAATTTCACTGTTGTTTATTGTACCAAGGTCAGGGTTTTCTAGACGAGAGAGATGATCGGCTGCTAATTTTTCATCACCCTTCTTATCGTGAATTTCGATATCAAATTATTGCAGCAATAGAATCCATCGAATGAGTCGTGGTTTAGCATCTTGTTTCTAGAATAAGTAACTCAAAGCTGAATGATCAGTGAACACGATGGTTTTTGACAGGACAAGATACTGCCAGAATTTATCGAATGCGAAAACTACAGCTAAGAGTTCTTTCTCAGTAGTGGTGTAATTTTCCTGTACAGGGTTCATGGTTTTGCTAGCGTAGTAGATCGGTTGGAAATGTTTATTTATTCTTTTTCCCAACACGGCCCCAATTGCGTAGTCACTAGCATCACACATGATCTCAAACGGTAACGACCAATTAGGAGTCACCATTATTGGAGCTTGCGTGAGATCTCGCTTGAGTCGATCGAATGGCTCTTTATATTCTTGCAAAAAGTCGAATGGTGCATCCTTCACAAGCAGTTAAGACATTGGTCGGACAATTTTGGAGAAGTCTTTTATGAACCTTCTATACAAACCAGCATGACCATGGAAACTGCTAATGGATTTCACAGTTTTTGGACAGGGTAATTTATATATTGCCTCGATCTTAGCTCTATCCACCTGAATTCCAGTTTCGGAGACTTTGTGTCCTAGAACAATTCCTTCTTTCACCATGAAATTGCACTTCTCCCAATTTAGGACTAAGTTAGTTTCTTCGAATCGCTTATGCATATTTTTAAGATTGGCGAGACAGCGGTCGAAGGAGTCTCCAAACACTGAGAAATCATCCATGAAAACCTCTATGCTATCTTCCATTAGCTCATGGAATATCGCCGTCATACATCATTGAATGGTGGCAGGTGCGTTAGATAACCCAAAAGGCATGAGTTTATAAGCAAACATTCCATAAGGACATGTAAAGGTAGTCTTTTCTTGATCCTCCGAGGCTATAGGGATCTGGAAGTACCCCAAAAATGCATCAAGAAAACAATAGTATTCATGTCCAGCCAACCTTTCCAGCATTTGATCGATGGAGGGTAACAGAAAGTGGTCTTTTCAGGTTGCATCGTTTAACTTCCTATAATCGATACAGACTCACCAGCCGGTAACCGTTCTCTGGGGAACCAATTCATCTTTATCCTTTTTTACAACAGTCATCCCTCCCTTCTTTGGAACAACCTAAACTGGACTAACCCAAGGGCTGTTAGAAATCGGGTAGATTAGGCCGGCATCCAAGAGTTTGATGACCTCCTTCTTCACCACTTCCTTGATGTTAGGATTCGCTCGCCTCTGAGGTTGTACAGTCGGCTTATAATCCTCCTCCAAGGACGTCAGGAATGACTTGAGGCCGTCACTTCATAAACCGTCTGGGCCGTCTCTTGTTAGCTTAAAACGTGACTCCCATCTTCAATTAACACCAGACGGCGTCAGGTTATAGTGTCTTCAGATTCTTCTAGGGCATCACTTAGTAGCTTTCCACTAGAAATCCAGCCTGATTAACAAATGACGGCTTCACGCTGTAGCTTGTGACACCGTCAGAATCCCATGTCTGACAGAATTTTGCGACTTCGTCATTTTCTACACTTTTTCGTCTAAATACGTCCAAAAAGTGCCAATTTCCCGAATTCTCGTCCCAAGTACACAAATACGTAAGAATATATATGCTCATCATAAATTGTAAATTCTCATGTTCGAATTTCGTTCTTTTAAAACAAATATGAACTTCCCTACACTTATCTTTCTGTAAAATACCTTTATATGCAATTAAGACGAGGTTAAAAATAAAATAAAGCATTTTCACAAATTTATTTGAAACATGAAAGTTAAACAATAATGATGAAGTATATATATGACATAAACAAATAAAAGAAAAACAAACAAACAAACAATTAAAAACTTGGGTTGCCTCCCAAGAAGCACTTTTCTTTATTTACGAGTCTTGTAGCTAGACTAAAAGACATTATTTGTAAAAACCAAGTATCTTCTTCATCACATAGTCTACACCCCTACTTTTATCCTCTTCATTCCTATAGTAGACCAATTGCTTGAGTTCTTTTTCTAGGTTCGGCATTAGTCGGAATTTCTCAATCTTATACGGCATTTGGTAAGCAATCTCGTCAGTTTCTTCCATAAACCTAACTATCCCTAAGGATGGGTCTTAAGTCATTTTAGAAACTTTCATGAATGGCTTTCCTAAAACTATGTGAGACAAACAAGGGTCAATTGCCGGACTAATATCCTCCACTATCATGAAATCTGTAACATATGTGAAATTCCCAACATATACGGGCATCCCTTTAACTATCCCCACAAAATTACTTATTTTACCCGTATCAGGATCTCTTCTAGGTACTAATTGTTTTTTCATGATCCTATTTTAGTGTATCCTAGTCATAATATTTATATGGGACTTAAGGTTAATGTAAGCTTTCCACACATGCACATGTCCAATATTACATGGTATATTTATGTTAGATGGGTTACCTCTTTGGATAATTGGTAATCTCATGTAATAACGTGGATTAGGATCATGTAACAAACATCTATGG
This sequence comes from Artemisia tridentata subsp. tridentata, assembly GCA_021014915.2. NCBI lineage: Eukaryota > Viridiplantae > Streptophyta > Magnoliopsida > Asterales > Asteraceae > Artemisia > Artemisia tridentata. The sequence continues at coordinate 349,760,319 of CP139509.1, read as the reverse complement.
TAGGCCAATTCATCCTTTGTGGGAAAATTATTAAAGTAATCATCTAATTCTTCCCCTTTTCTATGCTCAACATCCATAGTTTCATCAATTGGTTCACCCTTCAATCTCTCACATCCTTCGTCCTTTTCATTCTTTTGTGGTGGCATTAAAGTGATGGTGTTTACAAAGTGAACATGTTTAGATAAGGAAGGATCCTCGATTTCACTACCCCTACTTGTGTTTCTAGTAGGTTTACTTGAAGGGGTTATCATTTGATTGTTAAGAGCCTTTAACAATTTATCAATTTTAATTGTCATCTCCCTTTGTTGTTGTTTGAAATTGGCTTCAAACTTAGATAAGCGAGCTTCTTGAGATGACATAAAATTAGATACCATTCCTTCAAGATTGTTGGAATTGTTGGAAATGGAAGGATTATTGTTAAAGGGGCAATTCGAGGACGAACCGATTTGTTGAAAACAATTAGGTGGATTTGAAAAATTGTTTTGAGATGAGTTTTGATTTTGTTTCCACCTAAAGTTCGGGTGATTTTTCCAAGAGGGGTTATAAGAATCACCAAGTATATTTTGCTCGGATTTGAAAGTGAACCACTTATCTCCTGCTCCGTCGGTACGTGAGGATGCATAATCCATAAAAGCTTGTTCGGGGAGTTCCATGCAATCACGAGTTTCATGGGAACACTACATAATTCACACGAAGAAGTGATTTTGTTCACTTGACGTGAAGGTTTAGGAGCTTCGTAGGAACTCATTAGAAACTTGACTTAGTCTTTAAGTTCAATGATCCTGCAATCGGGAATGCTTGAGTTATTAGAAGGCAAGGATATTTCCTTGACCGTTTTGCTCAACTCGCGAGGGTCATTCCAGCATTCGTTGTCATAGAGAGCAAGATCTTCTATGATACCCCACGATTCTTCCGCATTCTTATCACGAAGTTTACCACTGGCCGCTTGGTCAATGGTTTGCCTTGTGGAGTGATTGATATGGTCATAGAAAATTTGGACTTAGAGCCAAATATTGATGCCATGATGAGGGACTTTTTGGAGTAAGTCCTTGACACGAGTCCATGCTTTGTAAAGAGTTTCACCTTTGACGTTGTTGGAACATCAAAATGTCATTCCTTAACTTAGTAGTTCTTCCCGGTGGGAAAAATTATGCGAGGAAACGAGAAGTAAGATCATCCCAATCATCCCAAGTTGAGATGGATCCTGCGGTTAGACGCTTAAGCCAATTGCTAGCTTGGTCACGTAGAGAGAATTGGAAGAGACGCAAGCGCGTCGTCTCCCGAGTGCCAACATCAAGGTCAATAGAATCAATGATTTTAAGAAAATCCTTGAGGAGTTGGTTTAGATTTTTGGAACGAAGTCCATTGAATGCATATCTGTTTTGCACCAACCGGATGGTGTCGGATCGTAAGGGGGACACATTGGCTCTTTGTGGACGCTCAATGGTGTTTCGATAGCCTTGGTAGCTTGGTTTGGAGTACTCACCTAGGGTACGGATTAAGGTAGTTCGGGTGGGTCATGGTTATTTGGTGGGTCTCGGTTATTTGGTTGTACTTGGTATATGGGTTCAAAGATATTACCACCCACCATGATGGTGAATGATATGGGTTATGAACAAAGGGAACAAAGAAAAAGATAGGCTACAAGAAAACTAATAAAAGAAAAATAAAAATCTCACTTGATAGGAATCTAGTAAGTAGACCTAAATGAGATAGAAATCGAAACCTAAACTATTCCCCGACAGCGGAGCCAAAAACATGATGCGGATTATTGTAAACCTCAAGAAGTTTTACAATCCTCCTAGGCAGTGTACCAAACCTTTTTAGTGTAGTATATGCAAGACACAAGGGATTGATCATTCTCTAAAGGAATAGTGTTGTGAAGGTCGAATTGTATGACGAGATAGGTCTAAAGGTGAGGGATGATTCTTTTTGTATTTTTATATTTTTTTATAAAGCAAGTAAAAATCTCGGGGTTTGAAGAGTGGGTGTTTAAAACTACTAATTAAACTAATAAAAACTAAATTAAACTAATTATGCGGAAAAGTAAATTGTGGTAACTCTTATGATAGGCAAATGTGTTTACTTAGATTTCCTTACTCCCTAGTTATCTCTTATTGATTAGTCGAATTGTCACATCCTTATTTTAATTGGCGCGTTGTATTCCTTAATATTGGTCGTAGGGAGGTGCCATATGCAATAACTCTATGAACGTATAGGTCACCTTTAAGAATCTTAAGGTCATTAAAATTCCTACTATCGACAAGCCGCAATTCATGCAATAAATACAATGAGAAAAGAAATAGTGCACTCTAGTTTTGCGTTTAGTAGGATGGACAAGCTATAACATATAAGAAGGAAGCGGGTTTTCCTACTCCTAACGTGTGGCAACCAATTAACAACTAGATTTCATTAGATCTAAGCAAACACTAATTAATTTAGCCAAGCATGTTAAAGAGAAGAGAAGAAACACATATAATCAAACAACACATAGACATATTGAATGATTAACGAGGAATAACTTAACTTCAATTAAACATAGGGTTTAGGGACTGAAAAACCCTTACAAAAGCTGCTAAAATCGTCTCCAACTTGATACCCAAAAGTGTTACATGAATTATGAAAAACATGTGAAAGTATATATAGGTTTACACTGGTGACGACGTCATGTTAGGGTTGTGACGCCGTTAGCCCGCCATCATTAGGGTTTCTTCTTTAGCTGTGTCACTGTTGTGACGTCATCGCTATGTAACTTGTGACGCTGTCATGAAGTGTGACACCGTCTGCTCTCCAGCTTTGTAAAAAGTCTGAACCGTCACTTGTGAAATTTACTCTGAATCTTCATCCCAAATGCAAGTGACGACGTCATGTTGTAGCTTGCGACGCCGTCAGGGTCCCTTTTTCTTGACGAATTCGTGACTTGGTCATTTTCTTCGTTTCTTCGTCCAAAATAGCCAAAAACATTTCGATTTCCAGCTCACAAAAAGAAACTCCTAGTTTGAGACATTCATGACATTACCATCGAATGGGAAGAAAAGACTAATCATCACAACCCAATCCTTGTCAAAAACTACTCGTGATCAGAAACATGGACTGACGCCTGAAGACTTTGCTAATTAACAATGTCCACTGATAAGGATTTATTTGGTACCTTTTTAAGGGATCATTTAAGTCCAAAATCCTATTAATACGATCAAATATTGCCTCAAATTTTTTCTTTTTGCATTATGGGTACTTGGGATGGAAAATCTGGAAATTGGCACTTTTTGGGCGTATTTGGATGAAAAAGTGAAGAAAACTACGAAGTCAGGAAATTCTGTCAGACATGGAGATCTGACGGCGTCACACGCTACAGCGTGACGCTGTCACTTGTTGCTAAAGTCGGATTTTTCGCTCAAGATTAACAAGAGACACCTCAGATGAATTCTGAAGACCTATAACCTGACGGCATCAGGTGTTATTTGAAGATGAAAGTCACGTGTTAAGCTAACAAGAGACGGCCCAGACACTTGCTAAGGGACGGTGTCAGACATAACCTGACGGCGTCAGAGGATACAAGGTGACGCCATCATAATGGTGACTTGCACAAGACGAAACCCTAATCACGGTGAGCTAACAGCGTCATAACCCATAAGCTGACGCCGTCAGAGTTGTAATTCTATATATACTTTCGTATGTTTTTCATAATTCGTGTAACATCTTGGAGTAGGGTTTTGGGGACGAAGTTGGCAGATTTTGTAAGGCTTCTACAGCCCCCAAAACACATGTTTTATTGAAGATAAGTTATCCGTTTAATCATTCAATATGTCTATGTGTTGTTTGATTATTTGTTTATTTCTCTTCTCTTTAACATGCTAGCTTAGATTTATTTGTGTTTGCTTAGATCTAATTAAACCTAGTTGTTGATAATTGATTTGTCGTCTCTTGTTTAGTTGATTGCCTCGCGTTAGGCTAAGAAAACTGGCTGACCTCTTTTATGCAACTAGCTTGAACGTCTTAGAAAACGCAACCGTAGAGTGCACTATTTGTTTTCTCGTTGTATTTATTGCATGAATTGCGGCTTGTAGATCCTAGAAAACTTAATAGACTTTAAGGTTTTTAGGGGAGATTAAGATTCATAGAGTTGGGGGACCAATATTAAGGAATACAGCGCTTCAATTAAAACAAGGACATGACAATTCGAAAAATTAGTAGGAGATAACTACGGAGTAATTAAATCTAAGTGGACACACTTTTCCCTATCATAAGAAGTCAACAATTTACTTTTTCTCGTTATTAGTTTAATTTTAGTTTTATAATTAGTTTTGGGTTAGTTGACTAGCAACTAATTCTGCCCACTCTTTCAAAACCTGAGATTTTAACTGCTTGCATAAAAATATAAAAATACAAAAAGAATCATCCCTCACATCTAGACCTATCGTGTCATACATCTTGACCTTTCCATAACTATTGCGAGACTATTCCCCTAGAGAATGATCAATTACCCGGACTTACCTATACTACACTACAACGGTTAGGTACACTGCCTAGAGGATTGTAAAACTTCTTTGCGAGGGTTACAATCATCACACCAAGTTTTTGGCGCCGCTGCCTGGGAATAGTTAATAGTTTAGGTTCAACTTCTATTTCATTTAGGTCCACTCACTAGATTCCTATCAAGTGAGATTTTTATTCTCTTTTTATTAGCTTTCTTTAGTCTATCTTTTCTTTGTTCCCTTTGTTTGTAATTTTCTTCATTTTCTATCATGTTGAATGAAGGCGTCTTTGACCCTATCAACCAACCACACCAAGCACACCAGCCACACCAAGAGCAACCACACCAAGACCCACCAATTAACTGAGACCCACCTCGAGCCCGTACTCTAGGTGAGTATTCCAAGCCAAGCTACCAAGGCTATCGAAACACCATTGGGCTCCCCCTAAGAGCCAATGTGTCTCCCTTGCGATCCGACACAATCCGGTTGGTGCAAAGCGGATGTGCATTGCATGGACTTCTTTCGGAAGATCCAAATCAACATCTCAAGGATTTCCTTAAATATTAGATTCTATAGACCTTGATGTTGCGACTCAAGAGACAATGCGTTTGCGTCTCTTTCAATTCTCTCTACGTGACCAAGCTAGTCATTGGCTTGAGCGTTTACCCGCGGGATCTATCACATCTTGGGATGATCTCACTTCTCGTTTCCTCGCTCAATTTTCCCCACCGGGGAGAACTACCAAGCTAAGGAATGACATATTGATGTTCCAACAACGTCAACATGAAACTCTTTATGAAGAATGGACTCGTTTCAAGGACTTACTCCAAAAAGTCCCTCATCATGACATTGATCTTTGGCTTCAAATCCAAATTTTCTATGATCATGTCAATCAATCCACAAGGCAAACCATTGACCAAGCGACCGGTGGCAAGCTACGTGACAAGAATGCGGAAGAATCATGGGGAATCATAGAAGACCTTGCTCTCTATGACAACGAATGTTGGAATAACCCCCGCGAGTTGAGCAAAACGGTCAAGGCAATATCCTTACCTTTGAATAACTCAAGCATTCCCGACCGTAGGATCATGGAACTTGAAGACCAAGTCAAGTTTCTCATGAAATCCTACGAAGCTCCAAAACCTCCAAGTCAAGTGAACAAAATCACTTCTTCATGTGAACTATGTAGTGGTCCCCATGACACTCGTGATTGCATGGAACTCCCTGAACAAGCTTTTACGGATTATGCATCCTCACTTACCGACGGAGCGGGAGATAAGTGGTTCACTTTCAAACCAGAGCAAAACACCCTTGGTGATTCATACAATCCATCTTGGAAAAATCAATCAAACTTTAGGTGGAAACAAAACCAAAACTCATCTCAAAACAATTCTTCAAATCCACCTAATAGTTTTCAATCAAACGGTTCGTCCTCCAACCTCACCTTTAACAATAATCCTTCCAACAATTCCAATAATCTTGAAGGGTTAGTGTCCAATTTTATGACATCTCAAGAAGCTTGTTTGACCAAGTTTGAAGCCGATTTCAAACAATAACAAAGCAAGATGACCAATAAAATTGACAACATGTTAAAGGTTTTCAATGATCGAGTATTGGGAGCACTCCCAAGTGACACCGTCAAGAACCCGAAACTAAATGTTAACTTCATCTCATCGGTTTCGTCTCCTAGTTCTTGTCCTCAATTTTACTTAGTCAATGCAATAAACACGTGTTTCAAATAAACTCAAATTTTTCAAAATAACCAAAAAGATAATACACCAACTAATGTGTCGGTCAACCAAGTGATTGAAACACCATCCAAACAAGAATCCAACCCTAATCTCGATGATGAATTTAAGAAACTTTACCTTGAACGTCCGGTTCTTGATGTTTTGACTCATGCTCCTTACTACAATGCCCTTCTGGAAAAATATAAAGAGAAAATTAAGTTGGGTAAGAATGGGACCGCTTTTGTTCAAAACAAGTTGCCTAGAAAATTAGATGATCTGGGCTTGTTTGTTCTACTGTGTAGGATTGGGAATTCTAAAGCTTTTGATACCTTAGCTGACTTAGGTTCGTGCATCAATATCATTCCGTTGTCCCTTTATAGGAGCCTCAACTTAGGAAGAATTGAAGCAACAGAATTGGTTATAGGATTAGCGGATGGAAGTGTTGCTTATACGGTGGGATAATGAAAGACATGCTAGTGCACATTGATAGATTAACTTGTTAGGTCACCCTAATGAGATAAACACAAGTATAAGAAAGATATAGATGAGAGAAACAGATAAGAGAGTGGTCAATTATAACATAAGAGAGAATGAAAAAAGTTTTCTTGTATATATGAAATAACTGACCATAAAAGAGTATGTTTACTTGTCTATATATAGGACTTCTACCTAGGGCAACGCCTAGGATTCTTTCAAGAATATAACAAGGTCACAGCCCATGGGCCTTCTACAAAGGCCGGACCATTAAACATACATAAAGGCCTAAATATCTAATCAACCTATTACATATAAATATGATCTACACTTTATCATAAAACGTGTTCCTAACAATCTCCCCCTAAGGGTTGGTCATCATAGGTTGCTTGACGTCTTCTTTGTTTCTTTGGGTTTGACGTCTTTCGTATCTTTGTTCTTTGTTCTTGTTATGTGTGATATGATAATGTAGTGGTCTGCCTTTCATCAACGTCTTAGTCTCTGGTGTCTTTTACGTCTTTTCCACCATGTTCATACTTCTTTTGACTTTGATGTTTATACTTCAAGTGATTCTCATTCTTTAGCTTTGATCTTTGACTTTTGAATGTTTGCTTCGATCTTTGATGAGAATTGTATTTGAACTTTGAATGACTTTCTGATGTAGGTGTGAGCATGTGGAGATGGAATGTAGTTGATGATAATGGTGGTAGTGATGGTCTCAGTTGGAACTTCGGTTCTCCATGTGTACCTGCATGAAAACAGTTAGCAATAAATTTTCCAGCACTTATAGGTTTGGACTTCGAGATAATTATCAGCATAGTGTGAAAACTCTCTCTAATTCATACAAAGGCTATGCCTGAACCGGATACCCCTAAAAGGGATTACACAGACATACCGAAGTATATCAACGATTCAGGGTGAGTCGCTGAAGTATGCCGAAGTATCACTCCATGACTGTAGACCGTTTGAAATCACTGTGAACACTAAGCGTAACCCACAAGGGATTACCAAAGTGACCTGCTGTCAGGCCTGTTTGATGTTTACCCTGGCAGGAATTTCCATTCAATCATTGAGAATCACAATTGTGAATTCTCTCATAAATGTTCTTGGCAGATTGCTAAGATCTGCATTGGATTCTGTTATTTACAATTGGCGTCCTTAATGTTGAACAACCAGTGTAGAAATATTAAGTGTTCCTAAGAGATCTTTTGATGCATCTCGCGGCTTTAGACTTGATTTAGTGCGCTTTTATTTTAAGTCATCGGAGGCATGGAGCAGTTTGCCTCCTTTCAATATCAACACATTTTGGAGGGAAAGGTCGATTGATTAGGAAAGGTTCTCCGTGAGAAATAAAACAAACATCTTTTGAGAGATACATGAGTGGTTAGAATGTTAAGTGCAGTGCTTCACTGGGTCCATGATGTCTTTGTCTTCAATACCAGTGTCACCTTAGTAACTACCAGTAGCATATGAATTGAACCCGGTTTCTGCCCTAAGGTTGAATATTTGGAGGGCTATTTCTTTTCACCCTTTCATTTACATTTCTTTTTAATTCTCTAACCCCTTCTTTCACCTTTCGTTTCTTTTCTCCTTTTTTTCAATCTTGCCTAAGGACTTCTAGTACTGAACTATTGGTATTGTCCATGGGTAGATCCCTCCGGTTCTGGTGGATCATAGGACGAATTTCCTTACCTTAGTCACCTTATAACTCCATGACTATCCTATGTTGTCATAAACCATTCATTTGAAAATCTATCAAAGTGTTTATGATTATAAAACATATTTTGTTAACACCTTGATAGTTTTGGTTTTTTAGAAATACTCCCCCTTCACATGTGCTCATAAGTTTTTAAGATAAATTTGCACATGTCGGGTGGAGTTTGCAATTTTTAATTGATTGATTTTCAGTAAACTTGACCGATTCGAGACACGCTTACATCACTAGTTAGACTAGCTTGAAATTATTGCCCGTCCTGGTCACATTCAAAGAAAATCTCTCAAAACGGCAAACTCTACTCAGACAAGTCCTATTCGAGACACGCTTACATCACTGGTTGGACCAGCTTGAAGTTATTACCCGTCCAGGATAAGTCCTTTCGATTAATGACAGTTAAGTTTCGATAATTCTTGGGTAAAATCTGAGGCTAGCTCATGCGAGATTCCATACTTCACACACATATTTTAATCACATTTTTATTTTTCTCCCCCTCAAAAATAGCATATTGATGTTGGTTTTGAAGAAACGTTTGATTAAAATATGCTTTTTGAGGTTTTTGGGAAGAATTTCAACAAGAACGTTTCCTTTAGAACAAAGACATTTCAAATACCCCCCTCAACAAGTGAAATAACTTTTTGAGGTTTTAAACACGAGAGGGAATACTTGTTCTTTTGAGCAGAATTTTGAAAAAACATATCAAATTTTTTGATTAATTCTACTCAAAAGTAAGAAGGTTTCACTCCTTATAATAGGATTGAGGCAGTGAAGTGTACCTCAGGGTCCTTTCTTTACAGAGAACGGGTTGTGCACTGTTATACGTACATAAGCCATTATGTTTCACAAGCAAATATGATCAAAAGAATACCCAAATCTTACATCAATTAACGTTTTTGAAGATCGTGAATACTGGATCAGGTCTTTGTAAGTTTCTGATAGGAAATGATTGTCTGCCGCCAACATAACTTTTCAGCCGCCGAATCTGATCTCTAAGAACCATCCTCTTCTCAATCTTCTGGATGAATTGACGAACTTCTAGCATTTGAGAAGCAGTCCACCTGGTTGTTTTGGACAATTCTTGATGTCTTACGCGAATAACCAATCCATCTCGAACTTTCTTCAATGTGTGGTCGCAGAACTTATGAATCTCCTTGTATCCCATGAAACAGTTGATGGATAGATCACTTTTGTAGACAAACCCAAAGGTTGGGTCTTTCTTCATGGTGTACTGAGGTTCTTGATTGATCTCCGGAGGATGTAATAGTGGTGCGGTTAAGTTTAGCCTCCGTTGATAGCTCTCGATTCCAAGTTGCAAGTCTTCAACGCGTTCTTGAATGATTCTTCTTCTAATGTAGTAGAGCAATGATGTGCTGAATGCATATATAAGATCAGTTGAGAACTGATGCATCTTCCCTTGAACTTTGATGAGATACATATCTTCAAGATTGTTAAGGTTCAATCATGGAAGTCTGCTTCTGTGAATGTGTAAATTTTTTGTTATTGTCTTCTAACCCTGATTTTGTGCAAGAAAGTATAATCATACTTCTTTTCTGCTTCAATGCTAAATACACCAATAATTCTGAGATTACTAAACACCGGGGTTGGAGACTTTTTTGTAAGTTTACTTTTGTACCAGGTTCTCCTTTTCTCATACCAGTGGTTGATTCCCAGATGCGCATCTTGATCGTACAACACTTTGTTTGTAATGAAGAGTCTAGTTGCTGTTTCTTCGATGGCCGGTTGTGGATATATTGTAGCAGGAATCAAGGTTATCGACGTTGCACACTTTGGTTGACACTTGCTGCCATGTACGAGAAGTTCAAGATCGTTGTTGAAGAAAAAACTATATGGAATAGCGGGATGATCAGTAGTTCCTACAACAGGCAACGGCTTAGTCCAGTCAGTAGTGTAAGGTCCTCTATGCTGCACGTTGTAGTCAATCAAATGGACGTCCGGATTTGTCCAGCTCATATCAGTAGACATTGCTCGTGCAATGTTCTCCAAGTGATATTCGAGCTCAGCTGCACATGAGGATCGATCTTTCAGCAAGTTGAACGCATCATTCTTTATGCGATGAAGTTCTCCTTTAGTAAGTTTCTTGATGTGTTGATCACGTTTGAGCTTTTATGTAAACTCAAGTGTTCGTCCACCAATCATGGAGTCGTCGTCGACGTAGGGTTGAGCACTGATGAGTTTATCAAACCACTCGTACCCTTCAGTCGTGTCATCGTCAAGCCATGAGACAACCTCTGACTTTTTGTTCTTTGACATCTTTGACTTCTTTGACGTTTTAGCTTTCAAATTTGGTGGAGAGTCTGGTTGATATTGTGGTTGTTGAAAGTCGTCCTCATCATTGTAATCAAAATGATGTTCAGTTGTCGTTGGACCAGTTTCAGATTGCTTTTGCGGTTGGTTGGCTGTTGTTGCTGACGGGTTGACAGGTTCTTGATGTTGAGAAGAAGAGCCGCCGACATTCTTTGGTTTCTTAGCTTGTGAGTTTCAGTCAGGGTCTTCATCTTCTCTTGTTCATTTTCCTTTGTCAGCATCGGCTTTGCATGACTCCTTTAAGATATTAGCCTGAATAGCCTCAGAAATTGCACTTTGTTCAGGAGTCGGGGATGTAAGACTTGTCAATCTTTCAAACAATTGAATCTGAAGCTCTTCAAGTGTTGGTTCCTTTGGCATTGATGGTTTGGTTTGTAGGACGAGTGGAACTGTAGCAACAATGTTTTTGAGAAGACTTTCGATGTTTGGTTCAAGATATTCTTTGACTTTCTTTGATGTGATTCTGGGCAAGTACTTTTTTAGATATTCTTCTGTGTTGCCCTTTATAGCAGTGAACATCTTATCCTGAATGTCATCGGAAAAGAATTCATCAACTTGAGCTTTTGTTCTTTGGAGCTCGTTCACTTGTCCAGTAAGACCGGTAACCATATTTGTTAATGTTTTGATCTGGTCAAGAAGCTTGTTATGTTTCTTTATTCTTGCAAGCTTCATGGCCGGTTTCACCTTTATCGATGCTTGAGAGACCAAATGATTGATGGGTTTCTTGATGGATTTGCCTGTTGATGTTGTTTGTGTTGGTGGTGGTGAAGAATGTGTTGATGATTCAGGAATGACAGACGGATCCTTGTTAATGTTTCTGTCCATGTGTTTTGGAGTAGAGGCTTACTGAGAGACTGGAGGTGTATCGTGGTTAATTGGAGGAGAGTGTGGAGGTGTAGTTGGTGGTGTTTGAATGTAGTTGTCAGCTTCCTTCTCATCAGCAATTTTCCTAACCAACCTTTCTTCCTCCTCCTTTTGTTTTAGCCTCATTTCTTCTTCTTCCTTTGCCTTCTTTTCCAATTCTAGTTCTTCAGTGGATTTTCTTATAACTTCATCATCAATTATTACATTCTCCGTGTTATCATCATCATTCATGTCAAAGTCTTTAATTTGTTCTTCCAGATGGACCTCCTTCATGATGAGATTTCCTTCTTCATCCCGTTCCTCGTCATTACTGGGTTGATTAACCATATCTGATCGAGGTTGAGTGACTCCTCCTGCACTTCCAGACCTACCGGGTTGATTAACCAGAATGATGAGGGTCTGATCTTCACCAAAATCTTTATCAATTTCTTCATCCATTTTCATCTGTTCATTAAATATTTTCTTCCTTCTCCTCTCTTCATAAGCTGCAAGTGATACAAGATTTTCATCCTGAGCAATCTTGGTAGCAATATCTTCTTTGTAGATTATTGGTTCTTCATCGGTTTCCGTTTCTGAACCAGATTCCTCTTCTTCTACAATCTGTTCACCTTCAGGCTTAGGCTTTTCAATTTTGACAGTGTTAGGAATATAAATATTCAGATGAAGGCTCGGTCACCCTGAGTATCTATTTAGCATTTATATAGCTCGTAGGCTTATTTATATTAGCTTAGTATTATTAGTATTAGTATTAATAGTATTAGTCGTATTTATATTTGTGGAGTGGGTCGGGGCTTTCCCCACTGTCAGCTCACTCCACAGCCCACTAGGGGCACCAATATTAGTTAGTATATAAACCCCTTCCCACACTTGGGAAGGGTTGGAACTCTTGTCACAATTTCACATAGTAATCTAATAGATCCAGATTTTCTCTCAAGAGTCTCCCACTCTCTCTCTAGTTCATCTCATCTCTCTAACCATGGATCTAATCTTCCATGAACCAAGACCGCCCGAATCATCCACACAATCAAGATGGTTATATCCTACAATTGGTATCAAGAGCCATGGTTAGGTTCGTTTGATTGTGTGTTGGTTTTATATTTTGTTTGGGGTTCGAATCATCTTTATTATACTGCCTTGCTAATCTTCTTTGGTTCGAACAGTTTGGTTTTCTATTGTTTTTGTTTCTTCATTTCATTGGTCTGAACCACATCTAATGGGCCTGAGTTGGGTTTTTAATTCTTCAAGTAGAAAAATTATAAACATGTTGTAGCTTATGCCTCTTTTTTTTGGGTTCGAACAGTAGATATTGACTGATTTTGCTTTAACGTCTTTTGGGCCTCAAAAGGTTTTTAGGTGGCTTCAACAAGTTTATGATTTCTTTTGTGATTAAAAGTTCGCTTGAGCTTCACGTAAAAGCTTGAATCTTATGTTTTTTTTGGTTCGACAGTCTTGATTTGGATGGTGTGTTCTTTGTTGCTACTTATCTTGCAAAAGATAAATACTTCTTGGTCACGGTTGTGAGTTGTGATCTTGGTATGTGATGTTGGGGTTGCAAGCCTTTATGAACGCCTGATTATCAATAGTGGGTCGTACTCTTTGGCCTCTAAAGTTTTCTTTAGATCAAAAGTGCGGTTTTTTTCTTGTTGATGTTCTTGGCTGCTGTTGGTGATGATGTGTTCTTGGATGAGGTTTGTGTCATGTTTGGACAGTAGCTGCAAAAAGAGATAAAAGACAAAATTGGGTGATAGTGACAGCTTTGACTGGTCAAAGATGCGGTTTGTCTGTATGTTTATTGATGCGGTTTGTCTCCATGTTCATGGATGCGGTTTGTCTCCATGTTCATCGATGCTGTTTGTCTATCTGTTCATCGATGCGGTTTGTCTATATGTTCATCGATGTGGTTTGTCTATTTATTTATCGATGCGGTTTGTCTATCTGTTCATCGATGCAGTTTGTCTATCTGTTCATCGATGCGGTTTGTCTACCATTTCATCGATGCGGTTTGTCTGTCACTCGGTCAAATGGTCAAATTTGGTCAACAAGTTATCAAACATCAAAATGAAACGATAAAGAAGAAGATGAAGCAGTCATTGACCTCAACCACTACAGATTCCCCAGCATCAAGAACATACCAGAATTCAAGAAGAAACAAGAAATTATTCATATCAAACACATATTTTACAACAACATGAAAATCAGGCTCATAAGCACAACATGTTCACAACTAATTCAAAAAGATATTACAATCAACAACAATACATCCTCTAACTTCCACCTTACTCGTGATTCAACAACCACTAACCTATTCGGATCGAAACCTACACTCACATCAAGGGAACGATGTGGGTATTCCTGCCTTTGCGTTGATTCGATTTAATTGGGCTCAGGTTGATTGGTGCTCAATTGATAATTAATTATGACGGTGAAAGATGAGTGTTAATCGGATTGTGTTGATGACCGTGTATTCTTTGGTCTGATTTTGAGTAAACAAAGATGGGAGGCGGATATGTTATTAGGGGTTGTATTCGACTGCTTATTGATGTGAAAAGAGTGGCGAGCATTTTTTTTGGATTAGGGATTATTTGTGATTGTGTTGGTGTGGCTGCGTCAAGTGTGAAAGGGTGATTAGGGTTTGATTATTGAAAGATATATTAGGTTGAATTGGGTATAACCGCTTTTATGATGGATCGAATTGTGGTTATTGGAATGGACTGGGTTCACTGCTTTTGTTGGGCCATGTATGTTTATACAAGGATGACTTTGGTGTGATTATGGCTTGGGCTAAGATCAAAGTTGTTCACAAGAGACGAATCTGTTATGAGAATTGGACTGTGATAAAGTGTATCTCTAAGTGGGATTCGAAATCTATTAATAGGCCTATGATCATGAACTAAGTAGTGTTAAGTTGTTATCTTTGTGCCAAACCCTTTTCAAATAATTTGTGGCTTGATTTCGGCCAACAATCTTGATCGAGCTTCAAGATTCCAAGATCATCAATTATTTTGGGTGGTGATATTTTTGGGTTTGTGAATGTCATCGGGATTACAGAGGTGTGGATTTGTCAGCATTGTCCTTTTGGTGCCTGCGATTTGAGTGAGCCTGCGAGTTGATCTTTACGATTTGAGTTACAGTTGACTAATTGCAATTTGGCTAATTGTGAGTTGTCAAGTTGCTATTTGACTTGTTGCGATTTGACAGATTGCGATTTGATCAGTTGCGATTTGACGTTGCAATGTGACACTTGCGAGTTGACTTATTGCAATTTGGTTGATTGCAATTTGACATGTTGCAATCTGACAAACTGTGACTTGACTTGTTGCGATTTGATCAAATTGAGATTTGACTTCTTTGACTTGGATTTTGAAGATTAGCATTGCAACTCACTCTTAGTTGTTCTTGTTGATTTCACGGTTTCTCTTGTTGATTTTAGAAAATCCCGCGAAAGATTCGATTTCTCGGTTTAAATCACAAGAGTTGTAAAATCCCGTGAAATTAATTTTGGACAAGTGGTCGGGAGTTGGATTTAGACAAAATAAGACTTACGGGGTTTGACTATTTTTTTCGGGATAAGTTTGTGCTACAAGATCGGCAGGAATTGGGAAATTATGATAACTTGGTTGGTTTGTTAATTCACGGGTTGGTGTACTTAGTGTCTCAAACTTCTCGGGGTTGGTTGGATGCACGATGTTTGATGACCCTTGCTTGAGCGTATTTAAGGTGATTAGACTTGGATGTTCAAGAAGTGGATATATACAATAAAGGATGGAAGGTTAGGTATATATCACTACCTATATTTAAAGGAGTTACGTTGTTGTGCTCAATATAGGTTCTAAATCACAATTTAGTGCAAGTTTAAGTCGCGGACTTGTTCTTTATCAAGCTTCATCAAGTGATTGTTGTTTCTCAAGCTTCTAATGGGATTGTTGTACAAGATCTTCTCAAGAGGTAGTCAGGCTTAAAGACGAGAGGTGATTTGTTTGGAGACTTGTTTTAACCTTTTACTCACTTTAAAGTTATACGCATTTCATCAAGCGGTTTTGGCATATTACGAGCTTCAATGAACTGTTAATCTACTAAACCATTGATGAGGAGGAAAGCAAGGGGTTACTACAAGAGAGTCTTAATCACCATCTTAGTTGCAGTAGTTTCATTTGTCTCTTTCCATGTTTTGTGCCTGTCATATTCACGATCATCACAGACACTTAACTTTGGCAAAAAGGTCATTTCATGCCCTTTTTGAGGGGGAGAATTAGGCGTGTTTCCTAGCAGTTCCGTCTCCAGCGATGTGAATTTTAGCGGCTCCGGTTACTGCAGGTTAGATCGTATAGGTTCAGTCTCCAGCGGTTTGAATCTTTGCAGTTCCGGCTTCAGCGGGTCAGATCGTAGTGATTCCGGATTCAGTGGTTCAGTCTCCAGCAGTTTGAATATTAGCGGCTCCAGTTTCAGTGGTTTAGCTTTCAGTGGTTTGGGTCTTAGCAAATTGCCTAAGATTTCAGCGGTTTGATACTTACTGTTGTGCAGTTTGTTCTTGAATTTATTTCTCGGTTATATCTCAAGAACTGTAAAATCCTGTACACAGTACGACAACTATTCCATGCACTGCATCTGATAACATCCAAGCAGCTGGGTCAGACAGCTATGCTTGAAAGGACTGACTATGAGTCATGAGCACTGCTGAGAATTAGCGCATGTTTCTTCTCCTTTTGGCTAGTCAACAGCACAAGATGATCACGAAGTTCATTTGGTATTCCTCATTTGAAATTGAAGCTGAATTTCACGAAGGCGTCTACTTATTTTATCTTGAAGTCGGGGTTGGTTGGATGCATGACCTTCAAAGATAACGTGCTCGTGCTCAAAATTTAAGTTGAAGACTTGGGTTATCTAGTTACCAGCAGTCGGGGTAACTATCACTTAAGAGTTATTGGAGTACTCAGTGTCACACGTCAATGACGATGTCGATAATCGCAAGAGGTGTTAATGTCTCATACTTTGGTTGGGTATTGAGCACTTAGAGATTTGCTTGGAGCATTAATTCTCTACACCGTTCTTCCAACATTAGTGCAAGCTTAAGTAAAAAATTTGGGGACTTCTACTTCAGTTTTCAGTATTGGTATATCGGGTTTCCTTCATCAAGTGGTCACTAATCTGTGTACAAGGTTGGTTAGTTGGACAAAGGTTTTAAAAGTTGTGATGTGATCTGTAATTCTCACAAGATATTCTTAACCCAAACTGATGCTCTCCAAAATCCAATCAGTCATGCCACATTCAATCTGTTACTGTCTCACGGTTTCTTCTTGGTTTTGTAAAATCCCGCGAAAGAACTTATTTCTCGGTTTAAATCATAGATTTGTAAAATCCCGTGATGATGGGCTATGCCCTCTTGACCATGATCGGGTTAAAACCATCATCAAAGTTCAACTATTACATCACAAATGGCTGGATCGAGGCATTTAATCGACAAGATGTGACTACGGGGTTTGTTCAGTATTATTTATTCGAGGCTGAAGTGAAATTTCATGGGTGCGTGTACTTAGTATCTGAAGATATCGGGGAGGTTGGATGAAGATTCTTCGAGATCCTTGTTCGAGCTTTCAACGTTTACAATGACGAGGACTTGGATATCTGGTTATTTTTTCTTTCTCTCTATTACAAAATAACTATCACTTTAAGGAGTCACGTTGTAGTGCTCAGTGTCACACGAAGTTGTGGATATCCAAGAGGTGATGTATGTCTTATACTTGATGGTTGGTTGGTTGAAGAGTATAGAGTACTTAGGGATTCGATGTTGCACGAAGTCTCTACACCGCTCTTTGTCACACATTAGTACAAGTTTAAGTCACAAGTTCGGGTTATATTACTTCAGTATCAAGTTCATCATATTGGGTTTTCTCCATCAGTGGTCATGTTCTAGAGCCTACAGAATGATAATGGGGTTGGTAACGAGTTAGATGAGAGAAGAAGTAAAGAGAGAGAGATGACGTCTGTACAAGTCAGTGCAGGCCTCGCTCTTCAACATAATGACGTCTGTACACATCAGTGCAGGCCTCGCTCTTCAACGTTATGACGTCTGTACAAGTCAGTGCAGGCCTCGCTCTTCATCATAATGACGTCTGAATACCTCAGTTCAGGCCTCGTTCTTCAAAGAAAAGAAAAGTGTACGCTTGAGTGCACTTTATCTTCAAAAGAAGAGGAATCTTCTTATTTATGGCCATTCTCATCAACAAGTTTCACGCTCTTCCCGTGCTTATTCAGTTTTCAAGTGGATCAGCGTATATTGGAGTATATTTTTATTCACGTATTCAACCAAAAATTGCAGTTGACAGGCATATGCAATTTTTGAGGGGGGGAAAGGGTGAATAAACAACATGTCAGTCTTCAAGAACCGTCAAGTTGAGCTACTTACCGTTGATGGTATTCATATTCACTAGTTCAATCATCAAAAATTGCAGTTGGCAGACATATGCAATTTTTGAGGGGGGGGGGGGGGGGAAGGGTGAATATTAATCTACATGTTAGTTGATGATTGAGAAATGGTCATACGACTCCTGAATACGTCAGTTCAGGAGTCGTGCAAACCATGTTTCTCCAACACTACTTCTTCTGTCTATCAAGGTGTTGAAGAACATGGTCATGGAATGCTAATCTACATATTCTCACGGGCTGGTTCAATCAGCAACAAAGGGTTTCTAGTCAATACTTCATGTATACGTCATTAGGCTACATGTACACATCATGATGATGATTCCGATTAATCGTAACCATCATGGGGGAGAGAAATGTATACACCAAGGACGCACAACAGGTTCACGTGATCGAGCTTTATACTGCTTTCGAGTTGAAGTTATTCCGGTGTTGATAACCGCAGAGATGATCAGTGGTTCAACTTGTTACCTTGGTATTTACGTTTCACTGTTACGTCATGGGCTGATTAATCATAACCATCAGGGGAGAGAGAATGTGTACATCAAGGACGCACAACAGGTTCACGTGATCAGGGCTTAATATCCAAGGATGGATACATACTATAGATGATCAGTGGTTCAACTTGTTACTTTGGTGTTGTACTTAAGACTGAAGAAGGTCGAGTCGTCAGTCTACTCTTCATTCTCTGTTGGGTGTTATCATCTCATGTGTATGCTGCGGGCTGATGGGTTATATGTAAGGTTACTGGAAGGCATTTGGTGAGATGAAGATGATTGGTATTCTGTTCCTCCACATTGGGCAATCTTGAAGAAGGTCGAGTCTACAGTCTTCTCTACATTCAAAAATGTTGAGTTCTTTTCTTACAACTTGATATTTAACTTAATCCCATGACAGTTCTTGTTTGATGAGTTGTGGAGTTAAGTTAGGTTCAAGTTGTTCTGTAGTTTAAGGTTGGGTCCAACTTGATTTTAACCTAATCTCATGACAGTTCTTGTTTGATGAGTTGTGAGGTTAAGCTGAAATCAAGTTGTTACTGGGCGTAAATTTGTGGTTTAGCTCAACCTCATGACAGTTCTTGTTTGATGAGTTGTGGGGTTAAGCTAGATTTCAGTTGAGGCTCATCTTAAACTATCGAAAAGATGCCTAAGGTTTTTGACGGCGTTACTCAAGGACGGGAGTGTTAGAAGACTAAAGACGACATGCATTTGGTTATCAAAAGACTTCTTCATATTATGGGCGTTCATCCAAAGTCTTCTTCCTATTATGGGTGTTCATCAAAAAGGTTGTCAGATTGGGGGAGAGCACTAATTAGGGGAGAGTGAAAAGCCAGAATCAATCCCTGTTTAAAAGTGCTCACATTGCTCTTCAGCAAGTCAAGTGATGAATGCGGAGAAGATTCAGAATGCTGAGGAGTAATGGTTTCTGGTTCGTATCCTTGTATATATTTTGCTTCTTACATTCTTTTTCATATCTTATACCTTTTTGTAAATAGATATATAGAAATCTTGCTAATTGTAAATAGAGAATCGTAAAATCAGAAAAACCATAAAAATTAAAAAATTAAAAAAGACCAAAAATAGTCTCACCTAGGCATGTCTTCTGTTTATCGATAACATTTACGGACTTAGAAATGTCATTCAATAATGGCACGGGTCTTTAAATGAAGCTCGAGCAGAAGTTAAAATGGATGGTTAAAACATGTCTAAGTGGCTTGCTATTACTTCAGATAGCAACCCGCGCTTCAAATTGGGGAAAGCACGTCGCCAAAAAGACGGCTGTTCCTCTAACTGGGTGATGTTCACCTGGGCATGGATTACTTTATATCCATGTTTTTCTTGACTTGATGTACGTTTCAGTGCATCATTTCTTGAAAAAGAAGAGAAATATTCTTTGTATACAAATAGTTTTCATTCTGTGATTCTTCTGAAAATTATTTGTGAGACACTTGGTGAATATGTGTTGTATGAAATGTGTTTAAACTTGGATTATGCATAAAACTTGTCACTCAATCAACGACTACAAATCTTTAATACGGGCCATTGATTGAGGGGGAGAGTGAATTCAAATTTTATATCATCAAACGGGTTTCTTGGTTAACTCATACTTGTTGAAATGGTTTTGCAGTTGATGGGATATTAGTTGAAGAGGACCTTGCTAAAATTTTATATCAAATGGCCAAATGTGTGAATTGCTAGAAAGTTTAGGACATTATGTGCAATGTGCTTATAGTTTCCTAGCTTTATATATCTAGAAGGTTCATTTGTGTTACTTTGGAATCCTCGTGTAATCCCCTAAATACTTTAAGACTCAAAACCTAAAAGAAGTAAGAAAACCAGTTGCAATTGATGTTTTTGAATACTCCTATGACATGTGTATGATCTGAATGAATGAGTTTCAACTGTTGTTTGACTCTTGTTAGTCGATTGCTGCTTAATTGTTGTTGATATTGTGCATATGTTCTCAGGATTCGCTTAGGTATATTGCTATCATGTTAGAATCATGTTCCTAAGATCCTGAGTTGAATATTGATATCTGTGTGAATTGCCATGTGCATGATTGCTAATTGCTCTTCATGCTAGATAGTAGTTTGACGTATTTCCTGACTGTGGTTTGATTAAATGAATTTGGTATTATAATGTGGCAAGCTGCTGAAGGGTAGCTATTAAGGAATAGTGTATCTGTATGTATGTATATCTGTGTTGATATTCTTATGCAGATTCCATAGCCAAAATGAATGTGCCAGTTCCCATTCTAACCACTTGATCAAACTTTCAAACTCTATTGATTGGCTCGGAATTCACCACAACAACAACGTCGGCAACAACAACAACAACAACACTTTCACCACCACCACCGCCATTCATCTATTTTGGTCTCGCCAAGTGGGGATCAACTACATTTTCGAAAGATTTGTTGGTGGATGGATGATTGATGTTGACCACTGATTCACTCAGAAAAGCGGATGATTACATTGTCTGCACAAAAAGGTCAATATCATTTGTGTCATAAAAGTTATCTTGTGCATAAAAAGCAGTGAATCTCCCTCTTAGATTAAGGGGGAGCTCAGTATGTTCTTATCATCAGAATATATTAAATCGGACACATTTTCTCCCACATTTTCTAACTTATTTAAATCAATTGGGATCACAAATCTCAAAAGGTTTGAAATTTTTGATCGGGGGAGAGAATGTGATTTAAATATGAAACCTGATGAAAATGTGATGTTTTGGACTTAAACGTTAGGCTCTCCCATATGTGCTAAACTCTTTCGTATATCGATGCACATATTGAGGGGGAGCAAATGAACAAAAAGGATTTGGCATAGCATGGAATCGTGACTCAGACTTAACAAATGAATTGACGAAACATATACTGTCATGAATCGAAAGGACATATCCTGGCCGGGTAATAATTTCAAGCTGGTCTAACCAGTGATGTAAGCGTGTCTCGAAAAGGATGTGTCTGAGTAGAGTGTACCATTTCGAGAAACTTTCTGTGGACTTGACCAGGCCGGGTAATAATTTCAAGCTGGTCTAACCAGTGATGTAAGCGTGTCTCGAATCGGTCATGTTCACTGAAAGTTGATCAATTCAAAAAGTGCGAGCTCTACCTAACATGTGCAAATTTATTAAACAATCAACCGAGCACATATTGAGGGGGAGCATTTGAAAAATATAAAACTCTCAAGTGTTTGCAAAAATGTGTTTCCGAATCATGAACACTTTGAGAGATTTTTTCAAAGATTTGGTTTGGCAATCGTGGATGAATACCAAAGACCGGCCATTTTAATAAATGCATGGAGTTATAAGGATGGTTAGGTTAGGCTCAAGTTCCCACGATCCCGCCAGAGCCGGAGGGATCTACCCAGGGATAATCCACTAGTTAGTGTAGAAGTCCTTAGGTATGATTAAAAAGGAGAAAAGTGGATAAGGGAAAAGTGCCAACTGAGATGGAGCTAGTACTGGAACAAACCCAACAAGGTACTAGTAAGGAAGTCTCGGTAAGCACTGAAGGGGTTGAAGAATGAAAAAGAATTGTAAAGATAAAGGGTGAAAAGAAAGAAGCCCTCCTTACAACTTAGGCAGAAACCGGGTCAATACATATGCTGTCAGAATCACTTAGTTGATTGCTGGCATTGAAGACAAAGTATCATGGACCCAGTGAAACACTGCACAACCCTCCCTAGCCACTCAAGGTCCCTCAAAGGACTCTTTTTTCAATTGTCACGGAGTACAATACATTTCTATCATCTCTCTCACTCCGAGTTAGATGATATTGAAAAGGTGGCAGTTCTCTCCAGCCTCCGCTCACTAAATCAAAACGCACTATAGAGTCTAGAGCCACGAGATTCATAATAAGATCTCATAGGAACACGGATTATTTCTACACTGGTTGTTCATCATTAAGGACACCAGTTGTAAACTTATGAGTCCTACGCAGATCTTAGCAATCTGCCAGAACATTCATGAGAGACTTTACAAATGTAATTCTCAATGATTGAATGGAAATTCCTGCCAGGGTCAACATTAAGCAGCCCTGAAAGCAGGTCACTTCGGTAATTCCTCGTGGATTACGCTTAGTGGTCGCGGCAGTTTCAAACGGTCTACAGTCGTGGAGTGATCTCCAGCGACTCACCTAATCATTGAAATGCTACGGCATTGTCTTAAAAAGCCCTCTGTGGGTTTTCGATTAGGAACGGTCTTGGTAAGGATTAGAGAGAGTTTTCACACTATGCTGTTAACAATCTCGAAGTCCGAACCTGTAAGTACCGGTCGATTTGTTGCTAACTGTCGTATGCAGGAACTTCTGGCGATTGTAGCTGTGGAATGCTGTAGCTGGTTGCTGTTGTAGCTGGTTGCAGAAAAGATGCCAATCCTTTACCACATGTTCACACTACACCATCATTGTAATTCTACAAAGTCATGATCAACCAAAAGACCTTCAACTCTGATGCTGAAGATCATGACGCCAAATAGTGTGAGCATGTCGGCTCGAAGATTTACACATCACAAGGAAACATACTGCTGAAAGATGACTTGGAAACAAATGTTGGATGATAAAGTCGAAGAATACTCAAAGATCATCCAAGACGATCAAACGGTCATCAAACGAACACTGCTGAATGCACAAAGTTTCAAGACAATGAAGAATCAAAGACTACGAGCTATGAAGACTACTTCAGAAGATAAAATGCTAGAATTCAAGTTATTATTTCCGGGGTGACCTCCCTTAGGGGGAGATTGTTAGGAATATAAATATTCAGATGAAGGCTCGGTCACCCCGAGTATCTATTTAGCATTTATATAGCTCGTAGGCTTATTTATATTAGCTTAGTATTATTAGTATTAGTATTAATAGTATTAGTCGTATTTATATTTGTGGAGTGGGTCGGGGCTTTCCCCACTGTCAGCTCACTCCACAGCCCACTAGGGGCACCAATATTAGTTAGTATATAAACCCCTTCCCACACTTAGGAATGGTTGGAACTCTTGTCACAATTTCACATAGTAATCTAATAGATTCAGATTTTCTCTCAAGAGTCTCCCTCTCTCTCTCTAGTTCATCTCATCTCTCTAACCATGGATCTAATCTTCCATGAACCAAGACCACCCGAATCATCCCCACAATCAAGATGGTTATATCCTACAGACAGGTACTCTCCTCTTGGTGTATTTAGGAGGACCTGGTTTTATTTTCTTCGTGGTGCTAGATGTGCTTCTTGTCTTGCTACCTCCTTTTGCTCGAGTCTTTACTGGAGTTGATTCATCATCATACTTGCTAAATTCGACATACCCTTCCTTCAAAGCTTTATCATACTTAAGGTATGCTTGCGTTTTCTTGATCTTGTCTGTAAGAAGAGAGTCAGGAAGTCTCATCCCTTGTTTGTGAGTGCTTCCTTTCGGGATGTAGACTTGATTGACTGTTTTGTCCATTGCAAATAGATGCTTCTTTGGATCTTCTAGACGTCGAGGAATGTCTTCATCGTCATCAAGGAGATGGTAGATGAGTAACTTGGTGTATCTGAAAAAAGGGATTTTGTTGAATGGTTTTAAGTAATGACTCTGAATTTGAAAGACTATGTCATCCCAGATAAGTTGAGTGTAATCAATTTGTTTCTGATTCACTATTCCCCAGAAGATTTGCAAGTGAGAAAGGCGAGGATTTTCATGACCGCTGTCTCTTTCGGAGATTGATCTAGCCAAGATGTAGTAAATGGTTCTCCACGGTTGGGGAATGAGCTTGGCTTCGACCTTGGAGAATGATTTCAGTGGCTTGTTTGGTTGTTTATCATAACCAATTTCTAAAAGGAAGTTGAGAACGACTTCTTCTAAGGGAGTAGGATGAAACTTCTTGGTTGGTGCAGGAGCTTCCGGCAGAAGTAAGGTTTTACGAAGATAATTGACATCAACAGTGACTTCTTTTCTGTCCAGTGTACAGGTGAATGAGTCTTCACCCATATCCAACTTGATTGTGTGCCACATCTGGTGAATGTAGAACTCAGGAATGGATGTAGACTTATCCAACATGCTCCTACACTTGTGTAGTTTAAGAACTTCAATTGAAATTTGGCACGAAGGTTCTGCACACTTGATCTTGTGAAATTCAACACGTGTGTTATTCTTTCCAATATCCACGTTATAATCTTGTGGAAAGGTGTCTTCTTTTGTGAGCATGGGAAGTGGTTGTTGTGCAGTCATTTGAGATATTTGAAACATCAATCAAAGAAACAAATATGCAGGACACATGAAAGTTAGCACATTGTTAAACTTACGATCATTCATGTGACCACTTTGTTGTATCATTGATTTTACATGTCTTAAGATTATGAACATTGCAATTATCATCTTTGGACATAGAGTTAAAAGTAACATGCATTGTGTGAATTTCCAATTAAAACAGATTAACTTTTGTTGACTATCATTCAATTTCGATAACATGTGACTTTATTTGAATTTTGATATAATTAGACCCAATTGCGACAATTAATGTGAATTGAGATGGACTAAGTCAATTGCGATGAAATTGGCCAATTCCGATGAATTTTGAATTCCGACAAGTTTTGACCAATTGCGATGCATTTTGAATTCCGATAAACATTTTCAAATTGTGATGAATTTTTAATTGCAATAAATCATGTCCAATTGCGATGAAATTTCATGAATTGCGATAACTTTGTCCAATTGTGATGAAGTAGTGGATTTCGATAAATTTGAAGCAATTCCGACAAGGTTATCCAATTCCGATGGATTTTGCAATTTTGACAATTTCTTATGCAAGAAATTCCGATGACCACTGTAGACATACTTGTTCTTTTGATTCTTTATCGAAATTAGATTCCTGTCCAAATTAGATTACACCACAAGTTACAATATGATCTTTAAGCTCATTTAAACACATCCAAAAACAGTTTATCTAATTTGAGAACAACCATTTACAATTTCAACGAACCCTCATTTCAATCTTGTCGAAATTCAAGTCAATGGATTAGATGTTTATGTGAATGATTCCCTTAGGTTCCTATGATTATTCTAAGTTCAATAGTCTCAACTTTAACATTTTTTAGCCATGAATCAAGAGGTTTGAACCTGGACGTGTTCTTCATAAACCCTACACATCGAAATTGATTCAAACACATTTCTGGGTATGATTTAATGATCAAATAGCGTTACAAAACATGTAAGGACAGTATCCCCTGCATTTAATTAGACCAAAACACAATTGATTGAATTTCCCCAAATTATACGAATAAACCATAAATTTAAGAATCATCAATTCGAGTTTCTGGGTACGATTGGGTTAATGGGACATGTTAAGCACTTGATTATACACGTATCCCACCAAAAAAGTCAAACTCAAATAATCAAAATTAATTATGCCCAAATCGACTAAACCCTAAATCCAAAATTAACAATTATGAGCAATTTAGCCGTTGGATCACAAAATCATCAAAAACCTTTGCTTATAATAGTCTAAACATTATATAAACACTCACAGATTTTGGGAAAAACACGTGGATTTGATCGTTTGATTTTAGCCGTCGATGGTGGTGGTTGTGTTGGGTCCATTCAGTACCCAAGCTTCCTTAAACAAGGATTTGAATACAAATTAACCTAAGTGTCACATATCCTTAAACGCTCTCAGGTCACTGAGTGAACAGTCACTCAGTGAGTTATCTTCAAGATGCCTAGGACGAGTCTAAGAAGAAGGATTCTCCATTTAGTGAGGCGGAACTCCCTGACTAGCACCGAAGCCAAAGAAGAAGATAATGGGTTCAGTGAGTGATGACAATAACTCACTGAACCCCAGTCTCCTCAACAACTATGAAGAATGACGACTGAAGACCAAATACTGAAGAACTTGAAGACTGAAAGAAAGGCGGGACAAGGCGGGAAGGTTTGAACTGACTTAGAGAAGTCCTTATCACTCTAAGGTCAAACTTTCCCTGAAAGGCTTCATAACAAGAACAGTGTCATCACTGTTACTCAGAAAGCACTATTGTCCTATACCCAAAATAGGTTCTTGTAACAGTGACAAAATACATCAGTATTTTGTCCTGATTAGCTTAGGTCATCTTTTGTCTTATAATTAACGGTTGCTCTTTTTACTTGTTTATAAATAGGTTCATAAGTTGGAGTAAAAGTGGACAAGTTTGTGCAATTAATGCTTAGACATTCACAAACCACTTTTACTCCTCCAAAGAGCAACCTAGTCTCTGAGATAGCTCAATGGTTCCTTATAGTTGCCACTTAAGCTTAGCTTAAGTTTAGAGAGGAGACATACCATACTTGTCATTTCAATCCCAAGTGTTTTTTCCGCAAACACTTGGGTATAGATTCTTTTGATTAACTTCTCATAAGAATTTAAACGTTGAAAAACTCTTGTCTTTGTCATTTACGTTTTTACTTATTTGTCTAGTTAATCAATACATTACTAAACTATGGAATACGGTTAGCTTAACTTTGTAGTTAATTTTAATCGTGTAACGGGAACAACACATGGTATTAGAGCCTCTGGTTTATAAAACTTTTCAAAAACTAAAGAGTGCTCAAAAGGTTTTTAAAACCAAGATCCTACCATGGCTGACAGTAATGTACCCCAGCTAGTTGACAAAAAGGGAGAAATTTATTCAGCTGTCGCTCCTAGACTAGAAGCTGGTAAATTTAGCAAGTGGAAAAAGCGTATGCTTTGCTACTTGACTGGTATGGAACCATACTACATCACATGTATCAATGAAGGTCCCTTTGTTCCTAAGACAACTGAAGGGTTACCTAAACCTAAAGCCCAGTGGATAATTGATGAGAGAAGGGTGGTTAACCAAGACCAACGCCTGAAAAGCATCATTATATCATGTCTTCCTGATGATACAATGGAATCAGTCATTAACTATACAACAGCCAAACAAACTTGGCTTGACTTGGTTCACAGCTTTGAGGGTCCCTCAGATACCAAGGAAAACAAGATTATTGACCTGAAACTTGAGTATAACACTTTCAGGGCCAAAGACTCTGAAAGTCTCTCTCAGACCTATACAAGATACAAAACCTTAATCAATGAATTATCAAATGATGGTGTAGTCTTGTCTAAGCATGAAATCAATGTTGGCTTTGTCAACAGTCTCCCTGAGAAGTGGTTAAACTTCTCTCAGGGCCTCAGGAATGCTAACCACATTTAAAATCTTGAGCTCCCTGAGATCTATGGGAAGTTTGTCTATGAGGACAACTTAATCTCAAGGAGATACCCAGACTCAAAGAAAGCTCTTGAGACCAAAAAGGCCCTGACAACCATACCCTTATCTACTACCTTTTATTCTAATGGTGTTGTGCAGGATTTCCAAGAGAATTCTGATGATGAGGCTGATGAGAGAACCAGTGAGGAGTACCTTAATGACTTGCACACTGAATTTCAAGAAAGGGCACTCCTTGCTAACTCTAAACGTTTTATTAAAAGAAATCAGTCAAACTTTTCTAAAGCAAAAGCAAATGAAACCACTGAATGTTTCAAGTGTGGTAAAAAGGGTCATTTTGCAAAAGACTGTTTTTCTAAAACCACCTCAGAACCCTCATATAAATTCTCTGGTAATAGTTCTTCTTCAGGAACTAGCAAGTTTCAACCAAAAATGCTTCAGTCTTCTCAACATTTTCAAAACAAAACTGTTCAAAATGATCAAAAAGATTTTGAAGCTAAGTATAGAAAAGCTAAAGCTAAACTTATGGACTGAAACAAGCTCCTAGGGCATGGTATGAAACTCTTTCAGCCTTTCTCATCTAAAAAAAATTTGTCAGAGGAAAGATAGACAACACCCTGTGGGGATATTTGATGAACTCAAATAAGTACATTTTATTACTATCATTTATCCTATTTATTTGACTTGTTTTATTATATTATGTATGAGGATTGATACTTAATCGTTTACTTTTGTAATTCTCAGGTAAAAACAAGCATTTGGTGAAACTTGGCGATTTTGGACTAATTATGGAGCAAAACATGCAAGAAGTTAAGAGTCTACTGAAATGTACAAGATCAAGACTATTCTGCTCCAGATGCGCCGCATCTCACTTATTACATACGGCGCATCACTATCAAGATTTCACCAGATACGATCCAAGATACAAGAGGACATGCGCCGCATCTATTTATGGAGTTACCCTCAGACAGAAACTATAAATACCCCAAAGACCAGACGAATTAAGAGTTCCGAAGTTCGACAGAAGACCGAAGTACAGAAACCCTAGGACGAATTCAGACGAATAGGCAGCACAAGACACACCCAAACGAAGATACAAGAGCTGTAAGAAGGTGCTGCATGTGTTTAATTCATTAAGTAGTTTTGTTTTATTGTGTTAGTAAACTTTAATTCATCAAGATTGGTGGCTTGTGTAATGTGACAACGGAAAGATTGCACTCCCTTAAAACTGCTTTCTCATTAATTAAAGTTTATATGTTGATGTCTTTGGTGACTTTTATTAGTGCATTGATAACCTCTGTGTCTAGCTGAGCGTTGATCGGGTCGCCATGCCTCTGCCCTCGCCTATTTATTAGATCGCCTATGCATTCTATCGTCTGTAGAAAAGTAGGAAGAAAGATAAATAGGATAGTCATAAGTAATCATTAAGGGTTTACTCGCCGATAAGATTAGAACCAACGAGAAAGGACTTAATCTCGGTGCGTTGCATCGAACTATACACTTCATATAAAACTAGCAATAAAACAAGTGACAATCTACTTAATCATAAGGACAGATCTTCTTATTGTCTCGAGTATTTATCTGTGTACGTGTGTGCTATTCGCTGATTCGTGCCTATTGGTTTAGTTTATTATTTAATTGCAACCAAATCGTGCCAGTCTCTCAGGCTGACCCCCCTTGCGTTAGAATAGGTTGTATAGCTAACTTAATTTATTAAAATACTGATTAGAATAACTAGATAATACGTTCCACTCTTAGTGATCGACACTCTACTTACCATTATATTCATACTGACCGGGTACACTGCTCGTTAAGTGTGTGTGTTATTGATAAGTCGGCTAAATATAAATTTAAAACTTGAGTAGGCATTAATACTACTAAACCGCAACGACACATCGCACGCATCAAGTTTTTGGCGCCGTTGCCGGGGAGTGAATTGTTATTATCTGTTAATTTGATTAGTATTTTAATTAGGTTTTTAATTTTTTTATCTAATCGCTAATTCTGTTGTGTATTAGGTTAATTTGCATTCATTGTATTATTTTGCATATTTTCTGTTTTTGTGTGTTATTTGTTTGCTTTTATTTGTGTTTATTTTCGTTTGTGTTTTTATTTTTTTTTCGTATTTTTTGTATTCTGCTATCGTTGTACTGAGCTAAATCGAACGATACGGCGCATCTGATCTCTCAGATACGGCGTATTGCGTTTAATTTTTATACAATACAACGCGTTTAATTAATTCGATACGACGCATCTTTCCCCAAGATACGGCGTATCTGTTTTTGATAAATTTTTTTTTCTAAACGTTAACGCGATACGACGCATCTGCTTTAGCAGATACGGCGTATCTATTATTTTAATTAAAAACAGTTTTCGAATTATTAAACAGATACGGCGCATCGATCTCTGTCGATACGGCTTATCTTCTGAATCAAAAATCTTATATTTTGAAACGTAATGAAAATACGGCGCATTAACTTTTGTTAATGCGACGCATTTAATTTTAATAAGTATATCGATTTTTGATAATTAAAATTGATACGGCGCATTCTAATTTCTAAGCGGCGTATCTATTTTCTGAATAAAAGTCTGATTAAATTTTAACGATTATAAGTTACGGTGTATCCAACTTTTTGGATACGGCGCATCGTCTGCAGATATCAGTAACTTCAATTTTTCGTATTCCGTTTTCGTTGTTAATTTTCTGATATATTACTTTCTTGAGCATACCCTACTGATATTTTTGTGTTGATTTCAGGAAGTGCATGACCAGGAGTTCTACGAAGAACTTGATTCAACCTTTCGAAGATCCTGAACAAGTCTTTCATTCGCTTAAAAGGCTTTTCAACACAAAAAGCTTTGATACTTCAAGTTCATTCGAGCTTGATTATTTTTCTGAAGAGAAAGAGGAAGAAGAAACAGAAACAATGGGCGAAAACACAACTATGGAGGAATACATGAACAAAACCCGTGCTGATTACACTTCAGGAGTTGCTAGACCAAAGTTTGATGATAAGTCAAAGTTTGAATTGAAGGGTCAGTTTCTCAAGGAGCTAAGAGAAAATGCTTTCAGTGGATCGGAACATGAGGATGCTAATGAGCATGTTGAAAAGGTCCTCGAGATTGCGGATTTGTTTACTTCAGAAGGAGTGACTGACGATCAAATCATGCTAAGAATCTTTCCACTCTCACTAAAAGGTGCTGCTAACAAGTGGCTAAGGAATGAACCTGCTAGTTCAATCACTACATGGGAAGATTTGAAGAGCAAATTCCTGAAGAGATATTGTCCACCTGCTAGGACTGCTAAAAAGATGGAGGCCATCAACAGTTTCAAGCAAGAGCCTCATGAAACTCTTTATCAAGCTTGGGAACGATTTAAAGATTTACTGGTAAAATGTCCTCAACACTATCTAACCCCTATGCAGGAGATAATATTGTTTTATCAAGGATTGGACGTGCCTACTAGACAAATCTTGGACGCTAAGGGAGCTGTGCCTCAAATGAGTGCAACCAATGCTAGGAAAGCAATCCAAGAAGCTGCTGATCATTCTCAAAAATGGCACGATGGGACCTCTACTAGATCTAAGAGCAGCACTAATTTTGACGGGATTGCTGCTATTCAAGCTCAATTGGATAAAATTAGTAGAGAGATGAAGAAGCGTGATGAAAGAGTGTATGCTGCCCAAGTTGGATGTGAAAAGTGCGAAGGACCTCACTACACTAAGGATTGCCCGAATAAGAATGAAAGTGAGACGTTTGAAGAAGCATATTACACCCAATTTGGACAACCATTCCGACCTTCAGGAAGATTTAGGGAAGCTACTTTGGGATTCTATCAAAAGAACAACTTCAATCCCGCTTATCAAGAAAGGAGGCAGACTTTAGATGACACTCTAAAGCAAATTATGGCCGATGCTGCAAAAAGACATGAAGAGAATACTGCTATGATCAAAGAAATCCGAGCTTCAACGGACA
Organism: Artemisia tridentata subsp. tridentata; assembly: GCA_021014915.2. NCBI lineage: Eukaryota > Viridiplantae > Streptophyta > Magnoliopsida > Asterales > Asteraceae > Artemisia > Artemisia tridentata. The sequence goes on along the minus strand of CP139509.1, from coordinate 349,728,654 downwards.
CTGTTACAAGAAATCAAGGAGCTTCGATCAAAGCACTGGAACAACAAATTGGTCAAATGAGCAAAGTTCTTCAAGAAAGGGGATATGGAAGTTTACCTAGCTCAACCGAAACCAACCCAAGGGATCATGTCAAGGCCATAAGCACCACTGAAGAAGTCGCTCCTTACTTACCTAGAAGATCGATGAATGGTAATGACGGTGCAAGACCCGAATTTTTCTTTAATTCTTCAATCAGTTTAAGGAGACTACTAAAAGAGAAGACAAAGATTGAAGAGGAGATCAAGGCTACAATGAAAGAAGAGAGCTCTGCAACCGACTTACATGCCTTGCCTCATAAAGAAAAGGACCCAGGAAGTTTTACTTTGCCTTGTTCAATTAATAATATTAATTTCAATAATGTGTTAGCTGACTTAGGAGCTAGTGTTAGTGTTATGCCTCTTAAGACATTCGCTACCCTAGGACTAGGGAAATTAGCACCAACTAAATTACTTATTGAATTGGCTGATAAAACGGTAAAACGACCTGAAGGGATTGCTAATAATGTGCTAGTTAAGATTGAGAAGTTTATTTTCCCTGTTGACTTTGTTATATTAGATATGCCCGAGGATGTTAAGATTCCTTTAATCCTTGGAAGACCTTTCTTGTCTACTGCCCATGCTAAGATTGATATGTTTAAAAGAAAAATCTCGTTAAGGGTAGGGAATAATAAACTGGTCTATAAGTGCCAAGATCCTGTTAAAAGCATAATTAGAGGTGTCTGTGTGCTAGGATTAAGAGAGCGTATGGTCCTCGATCTTGAAGCTAGGCTTATGGGAGAAACATTGATTCAAAACAACTCAACTAATCCTAATCATGAGAGCTTTGAGGAATTTATTGACCATAATGTACCTACCGAACTTAGACGCGATATTGTTAATGATTTTGATGATGAGTGGTATGATTGCGTAGTAATTAACAAACGTAGGAGAATAGTTGAGAAAATGAATTTGAATAATGATGTGTTTATTGAACTACCACCCCACCTTGCCTATTTATGCCTATATGATAATAAGAATTTCCCGTCTATCATTTTGTCATCTCTGCCCGAAAGGGACAGAACTTTGTTTATACAGATATTAAAGAAGAATGACGTGGAAATTAAAGACGAGCAAGGAGTGTTCAATATTACTGAATTGGCGATGAGGGAGCGCGATGTTTCCGACTCCTTCAATGATCAATATTAAAGAGCTGAACGTGAGTCTAACTTGAAGACTCTGGAATAAAGACAAGTGCTGACCGGGAGACAACCCGGAGAAATTTTTATTATTCTGTTTTTGTGTCGAGTCAGTCAGGCCGCAGAGGATACGGCGCATCTCAATTCTGAGATGCGACGCATCTCCTGCACAGGTCATATCTTTATTTTTCCGCATTTTTTTTTTATTTTCGACTTTAAAACTTTTTATCAGTTTATTTTAATGCGGCGCATCCCTGGTTAAGGATGCGGCGCATCTTCTATTCTGATCCGTAATTATTCCAGGCTCGATACGGCGTATCATCTTCCATAAGATACGGCGCATCGACTGACCGGATGATTTTCTTTTTAATTTTTATGTTTTATTTTAACTAACTACTAATGTATTATGCAAGTTTGAACCTTTCTTAACTTAGGTGTGTTTTAAAGCCTTGGTGGTATTATAGATTCCTGCATTTCCTGTGGATACATTGATTATGAAGCTTAAACGTTCTAATCCACAAGAAAGATGATTTTTGCTCTTATACAAATGGAGGATCATACCGAGCAAATCTCAGGGGAGTTTTTCTGTTCTAATTCTTTTATTTTCCAGTTTTTAACCTTTTATACAAATAACGAGGACGTTGTTTAACTTAAGTGGGGGGATTGGAGAATTAGAACACTTAACACTTACTTGTCCTAAACTTTTCAAAATATGCTTAAAATGCGCTTAATATATAAAGATTTAAAATTTTTAGCATGTTTTTGTTTAAAGTCTAAGTTGCATAGCTGCACACATGACGTTATTTTCAAAATTGTGATTTTTCAAAATTCACAAATCTATGAGTGTGCCGGTGACTTGTAAACTTTAGAACTTGGCTTGTATACTATTCGAGACCACCATAATAAGTATTATTTATATAATTGGAATGACTTGTCTAAATTGGTAAATTTCTAGGATTACACCCAAATAGCCTTTATATGTTTTGTGTTATTAGCTAACTACACTGGTTAGTTAACCCCGTATAAACCCTTTTGTTACTCTCACTTTTAGAGTAAGATACCCCTAGAAAAACACTCAGAGCCATTCCTTTCGTCTCTTACACCTTTGTTTAAATGTTTCGTTACACCCTTACACCTTAGCCTACCCTATAGATTAAGATCCGTGGTTGGTTAATTGCTTTAGGCAAAGTGTGTTTCTTTACATTACCTGTGTTCGCGTGCGTAATTCATTATCTATGGTTAGGTCGGGAAATTGCACAATGCAATTGGAGTGAAAGTAAATATTGTATATCTTTGAGTTTATTTTTTGTGTGTTTACTACTTTCACTATTACCGTTATTTCTGAAGTCATGAAAAGTCTGGAAAAATTATCCAGAGTTATCGTTTTAGTGATGTGGTGAAATTTTACACATCTATGTTTATGTTAGTAGTTTAAAAAAAAAAAAAAAATTGAAAAAATAGAAAGGAAAAAGAAAGAAAGAAGAGTTAGATGTTTGTTTTAACCAACTTATGTAAAGTTTTGTATTAAGTGGTGGATATCACCACTATTTGTTGTATATTATATTTATGGATTGAATGGGAGTTGGCCGTTATGGGAACGCCAACTAAGGTTTATTCTTTGATTAAGATCTTGTTGAGTATAATTCGTGTCTACCTAAAGCGTGTGTTTCAAGTGTTAAAGCGTGAGTTATTCTATGATATGAGTCTTATTCATGGGATGGTTGGGATAGTGATTAACCACACTTAGGATTTTAATCTATTTGTTTTGTTTATTTTTCATTTTACACCAATTTATATCCCAAAATTTATCCATACCCTTTATTATTCTTTATCCAACCAAACCTTTGATTTATTGAGATTAAGGATTTGAGCAATCTTAAGTATCGTAGTCGTGGATTCGGCTATGTATTTATGATTTTGTCGCCCTTTTTGATATAATATTATTGGTAAAGATTACTTGGTCCTATCTTTAGCCTATTCGAGTTAAGGATTTGAGCAAATTGCAAGTATCGTGTTCGTGGATTCGATCATGTATTTGTTATTTTGTCGCCTTTTCTGGAATTTGAAATCGATAGAGATTAAAGAGAATAATTAACCCTTAAACCTCAAAACCCTTTTTACCGCTTTAGACTTGTTATTCCTTGGCTTTAGTGGGGGAGATGTGTATACTTGCCAAGCTTATGATAGAATATTCGTCGCGACTGGACAGTTAAACGATTAGATTTGCTTTTATCAAATTATTTTATTTTACTTCTAATTCGTTAAGTGTTTGGTTGTGTGATTATGGCAAAAATGAATACATGCTTAAATATAAAAATAAATCCTAATATCTTTTAGGATACATTTTCATAAGATTAATTCTAAGGTTTACTTGGGGACAAGTAAAGTTCAAGTGGGGGGATATTTGATGAACTCAAATAAGTACATTTTATTACTATCATTTATCCTATTAATTTGACTTGTTTTATTATATTATGTATGAGGATTGATACTTAATCGTTTACTTTTGTAATTCTCAGGTAAAAACAAGCATTTGGTGAAACTTGGCGATTTTGGACTTATTATGGAGCAAAACATGCAAGAAGTTAAGAGTCTACTGAAATGCACAAGATCAAGACTATTCTGCTCCAGATGCGCCGCATCTCACTTATTACATACGGCGCATCACTATCCAGATTTCACCAGATACGATCCAAGATACAAGAGGACATGCGCCGCATCTTACCCTCAGACAGAAACTATAAATACCCCAAAGACCAGACGAATTAAGAGTTCCGAAGTTCGACAGAAGACCGAAGTACAGAAACCCTAGGACGAATTCAGACGAATAGGCAGCACAAGACACACCCAAACAAAGATACAAGAGCTGTAAGAAGGTGCTGCATGTGTTTAATTCATTAAGTAGTTTTGTTTTATTGTGTTAGTTGATGAACTCAAATAAGTACATTTTATTACTATCATTTATCCTATTAATTTGACTTGTTTTACTATATTATGTATGAGGATTGATACTTAATCATTTACTTTTGTAATTCTCAGGTAAAAACAAGCATTTGGTGAAACTTAATGATTTTGGACTAATAATGGAGCAAAACGTGCATAAAGTGAAAGTCTACTGACATGGACAAGATCAAGTCAATTCTGCTCCAGATGCGCCGCATCTCACTCTCGACATGCGCCGCATCTCTATCAAGATATCACCAGATACGATCCAAGATACAAGAGGACATGCGCCGCATCTCACTCTCGACATGCGCCGCATCTCTATCAAGATATCACCAGATACGATCCAAGATACAAGAGGACATGCGCCGCATCTGATCATGGAGTTACGCCGCATCTTCTGGCGGTGTACGAATATTCCTGAATATTATAATCTTGGACCCCACGCGAAGTTAAGTACATGCGCCGCATCTTCCCTCAGACAGAAAGTATAAATACCCCATAGACCAGACGAATTACAAGTTCCGAACCTTATAACCTAAGTCCGAACAGAAGAACAAAAGGACGAATTCAGTCAAGGAGGCAGCACAAGACACACCCAAATCAAAGATACAAGAGCTGTAAGAAGGTGCTGCATATGTTTAATTCATTAAGTAGTTTTGTTTTATTGTGTTAGTAAACTTTAATTCATCAAGATTGGTGGCTTGTGTAATGTGGCAACGGAAAGATTGCACTCCCTTAAAACTGCTTTCTCATTAATTAAAGTTTATATGTTGATGTCTTTGGTTACTACTTATTAGTGCATTGATAACCTCTGTGTTTATTAGTGGCTTGCGGGCATTTGACTGCGGGACATAATGTGGCTCCCACGGTTGTTTCTAAATTGATCACTTAGGAATAACTTTTAGACATAAGTAATCATTAAGGGTTTACTCGCCGATAAGAATAGGACCAACGAGAAAGGATTAACTACATACACTTCATATAAAGCTATCAATAAAACAAGTGACAAACTACTTAATCATAAGGACAGCCCTCTTATTGTCTCGAGTATTTATCTGTGTACGTGCGTGCTACTTGCTGATTCGTGCCTATTGGTTTATTTTATTATTTAATTGCAAACAAACCGTGCCAGTCTCTCAGGCTGAAACCCCCTTGCGTTAGGATATTAAAATACTGATTAGAATAACGAGATAATACGTTCCACTCTTAGTGATCGACACTCTACTTACCATTATCTTCATACTGACCGGGTACACTGCTCGTTAAGTGTGTGTGTTATTGATAAGTCGGCTAAATATAAATTTAAAACTTGAGTAGGCATTAAAACTGCTAAACCGCAACCACACGTCATACGCATCATTAGTAAACTTTAATTCATCAAGATTGGTGGCTTGTGTAATGTGACAACGGAAAGATTGCACTCCCTTAAAACTGCTTTCTCATTAATTAAAGTTTATATGTTGATGTCTTTGGTGACTTTTATTAGTGCATTGATAACCTCTGTGTCTAGCTGAGCGTTGATCGGGTCACCATGCCTCTGCCCTCGCCTATTTATTAGATCGCCTATGCATTCTATCGTCTGTAGAAAAGTAGGAAGAAAGATAAATAGGATAGTCATAAGTAATCATTAAGGGTTTACTCGCCGATAAGATTAGAACCAACGAGAAAGGACTTAATCTCGGTGCATTGCATCGAACTATACACTTCATATAAAACTAGCAATAAAACAAGTGACAATCTACTTAATCATAAGGACAGATCTTCTTATTGTCTCGAGTATTTATCTGTGTACGTGTGTGCTATTCGCTGATTCGTGCCTATTGGTTTAGTTTATTATTTAATTGCAACCAAATCGTGCCAGTCTCTCAGGCTGACCCCCTTGCGTTAGAATAGGTTGTATAGCTAACTTAATTTATTAAAATACTGATTAGAATAACTAGATAATAAGTTCCACTCTTAGTGATCGACACTCTACTTACCATTATATTCATACTGACCGGGTACACTGTTCGTTAAGTGTGTGTGTTATTGAAAAGTCGGCTAAATATAAATTTAAAACTTGAGTAGGCATTAATACTGCTAAACCGCAATGACACATCGCACGCATCACCCTGTTTATCTATGGGACAAAAGAAGATGTCATTCTTGTTTAAGTGTATGTGGATGACATCATATTCGGCTCAATAAATTACAAACTTTGCAAACAGTTTGAAAAACTAAGGACAAAGAAATTTGAAATGAGTATGATAGGAGAACTCACTTACTTCCTTGGACTACAAATCAAGCAGACTGATAAGGGAACCTCCATCAGTTATGTAAAATAAACTAGAAGCCTACTAAAAAAGTATGAGCTCAGTGACTGTGTTTCAGTGAAAACTCCAATGGTTCCCCCAAACAACCTAGGTTCTGACCTTGCTGGTAAACCAGTAAATCAAACTCTATTCAGGGTTATGATTGGGTTACTGATGTGCCTACTTGCATCAGGGCCTGACATCCAATTTTCAGTCTGTCTATGTGCTAGATATTAGTCTGACCCAAGAGAATCACATCTCACAGCTGTAAAAAGGATCATCAGGTACCTGAAAGGTAATCCAAATCTTGGATTGTACTACCCTAAATGTTTAGGTTTTGATCTAAAAGGGTACTCAGACTCTGACTATGCCGGCTGCAACATGGATAGGAAAAGTACATTCGGCTCCTGCCAATTCCTTGGTGGTAAACTAGTCTGTTGGAGTGCTATGAAACAACAATCAGTAGCCATGTCCTCAGCTGAGGCTGAATATGTTGCAACAGCCAGTTGTTGTGCAAATGTGCTATGGATGAAAAGTCAACTCAGTGACTATGACTTCCATTACAAGATGTTACCCATCTTCTGTGACAACAAAAATGCCATTGCTATCTCAAACAATCATGTTCTTCATCAGAGAACCAAGCATATTGATATCAGATATCATTTCATCAGGGACCATGTCATGAATGGTGACATTGAATTACACTTCATCCCCACTGAATGTCAGCTAGCTGATATATTCACCAAACCATTGGATGAACCAACTTTCACAAGACTGAAAGCTGGATTAGGGATGTTGGATATTGAAAATCAGTCCACTGACTAAACCTATCCAACTAAGTGTAAATAATGACAACCATTGGTCCTTGACTCAACAAATCTCTCAGTGAATGAGCATCTTATGTCTCACTGAATAACCTTCCCTAAACACCCTCACACTGAATGAAAAGTCATTCAGGGGCCTCAAGACATCAACAAATGATATTCAATGCAAAACTAAATGCTCTAAGTATTTAATTAGTAAATGTCCGAGGTTGGTAACTGAACACATATTTAATATAGGAATATTTTTTCTTTTACCTTCTGGCATCCACATCTTGGGCCCCCATATCATCACCACATATCCCACTTAGCATTAAATGCCTCTCCTCACAAGTAATATCTTTTGATATTATATGTGGTGACGTCACACTGCAAAATGCACTTTTGCAGAACAACGCGACTTTTCACCTTGACAGTTGCGTAAAACCCAGGAAGTGGATTAGTGGCATTTAATGCAGATATCAAAACGGTTATACAAAACAGTTTTCAAATTTTTTAATGTATTTCACAAATCGGCAAAAACCACCCCTCTCCACTTCCCTATAAATACCCCCACAAAATATTAACACACACACGCTTTGAATTATTACAATGACTACTTGAGGGAGTTCTTGTGCATTGCTGTGGTCACCAACCCTGATGTCACCAAGTACTCTATCATTCAGTTCTCAGTGAACAATGGGAGGAAAACCCTCTCCATTGACTACAAAACCTTCATTAAAGCCACAGGCCTTGATTTCACTGAGAATTTTGCCCCTCAACCCACTTATAATGAAGTAAAGGCCGAATTGATTTTACTTGGGCCACATGACAAACAACACCCTGATGTGGCCTCAGGGACTTTATTGGCCAAAGCCCCCATAATAAAAACTTGGTTTCCTGCCGTTTTGAGGATACTGATGACTTTTGTCATTCAGGTCCTAGGTGGGAACAAATCCTCCACGGAGTAATAGAACACTTCTAAACAAATGATAGTGTTTAGCCTCCTAGAGGGTAGAAAAATTGATGTTGGAGAAATTATCTTCAGGGACCTCATAGTCAAGCTCTCAGGGAAATCCAGGAAAAGACACATGTCTTACCCTAGGTTCATTTCCTGTGTGCTCCAAGACTTATTGGGCTCTGAGTATGTTAGGCCAAATATACAAGGATCTGTCCCTGATGTCTTACACAAGGCCAACTACTCAAGAGACCCCGCTGAGGTCACACAAATTACCGTGACCACCAATATGTTGATGGTCATTCAGGGTGCTGATGCTATATCACCAGTGCCTTCTCCTTCCAAGAAGGAGAAGAAGAAAAAGAAGAAGGGGTCCAGGAAGGTTGTTCAACCCAAACCACTTGATACTGAGACCTCTGCTTCACAGCCTGAGAAAAGAAGGCACAAAAAGCCCTAGCCCGCTGAGACACCCATTGAGGAGGCTAGTACTCAATTGACCAAAGAACAAACGCCAACGGAGGGTGCTGAGAAATCACACTGAGTGTCCTTGGGCAAACCCTCTCCTAAAGACTTTGCTGACATAAATAAGTCAGTGGAGTCAGGAACCATTCAACAATCACTTCCCGATGAAGGCATTAGTACATCACAACCTTTGCCAGAGGGAGAAAAGGGTCCTGAATCCTCAGTAGAGCAGCACTACTCTACCGAGAAGGGGACCCACACCCACTCACACCCTGCTTACGGTTATGATCAATCACAATGAGAGTCTCAGAGAGGACTGGTCCCTATATCTTCATCAGGGCAGCACAACCTTGGTGGAAAGGGGGCCCTCAACATCTCACATCCTGCTTATGGCTTTGATAAATCGCAATCAGAGTCTCAGAGAGTACCGGTCCCTATATCTTCATCAAGGCAGCACAACCTTGGTGGAAAGGGGGACCTCAACATCTCATTTTCTAGTGATGGTACAGGCTCGTGACTCTAACAAAAACAAGCGCTTCTTGGGAGGCAACCCATGCTTGTCTTTTATTTTGTTTTTAGTTTATTTTTATTTTCATATTTCTGTCAGTTGGTCAATACGGCGCATGCACTTTTAGTGGATGCGGCGTATTAGTTACAGGAAGTTGATGCGGCGTATCCAATATTCCATGGATACGGCGCATCGACACTCTGGCCTGTAATTTCCCGTAGTTTTATTTTCCTAACCAATGATTAACGAGATGCTCTCGAGATTCTTTTTCTGTGGTCTCTATATTTTTACAGGTCTGGACAATTGAAGAGGTTGATGGACTCCCGCATTATATACGCTCGCACGTTTACATTGGAAGATCATACCGAGCAAATCTCAGGGGAGTTCTCCGTTCTAATTCTTTCTATCTCTTGTTTTTAATTTCAAATACAAACAACGAGGACGTTGTTTAACTTAAGTGGGGGGATGGAGAATTAGAACGTTAATTGTCCTTAATTTTTCAAAAATATGCTTTAATCTATGCCTAATTATAAAAATTTAAAATTTTTTTTAGCATGTTTTTGTTTAATCTAAGTTGCATAGCTGCACACATAACCTTATTTTCAAAAATTGTGAACTTATCAAAATCCACAAATCTATGAGTGTGCCGGTGACTTGTAAACTTTAGAAACTTGGCTTGTATACTATTCGAGACCACCATAATGAGTATTATTGATATAATTGGAGTGACTTGTCTAACTTGGTAAATTTCTAGGATTTCACCCAAAAAGCCTATATATGTTATGTGTTATTAACTAACTACACTGGTTAGTTAACATCCGTATAAACCCTTTGTTTACTCTCATTTTTAGAGTAAGATACCCCTAGAAAAACCCTCAGAGCCATTCCTTTCGTTTCTTACACCAATGTTTAAAATGTTTCGTTACACCCTTACACCTTAGCCTACCCTGTAGATTAAAGTCCGTGGTTAGTTACTTTAGGCAAAGTGTGTTTCCTTACAATTAACTGTGTTCGCGTGCGTAATTCATTATCTATGGTTAAGGTCGGGAAATTGCACAATGCAATTGGAGTGAAAGTAGATATTGTATAATTTGAGTCTTGTTATTTTTCGTGTGTTTACTACTTTCACTATTACTGTTATTTCTGAAGTCATGAAAAGTATGGAAAAATTATCCAGAGTTATCGTTATAGTGATGTGGTGAAATTTTACACATCTATGTATATGTTTAAAGTAAAAAAAAAAAAAATTGAAAAAATAGAAAAGAAAAAGAAAAAGGAAGAGTTGGAAGTTCGTTTAACCAACTCATGTAAAGTTTTGTATTAAGTGGTCGATATCACCACTAGTTGTTGTATATTATATCTATGGATTGAATGGGAGTTGGCCGTTATGGGAACGCCAACTAAAGGATATTCTTTGATTGAGATTTTATTGAGTCTAATTCGTGTCTACCCAAAGTGTGTGTTTCAAGTATTAAAGCGTGAGTTATTCTATGATATGAGTCTTATTCATGGGATGGTTGGGAAAGTGATTAACCACACTTAGGATTTTAATCTATTTGTTTTGTTTATTTTTCATTTTACACCAATTTATATCCCAAATATTATCCATACCCTATATCATTCTTCATCCAAACCTTTGATTTATTGAGATTAGGGATTTGAGCAATCTTAAGTATCGTAGTCGTGGATTCGACTATGTATTTATGATTTTGTCGCCCTTTTTGATATAATATTATTGGTAAAGATTACTTGGTCCTATCTTTAGCTTATTCGAGTTAAGGAATTGAGCAATTGCGAGTATCGTGGTCGTGGATTCGATCATGTATTTGTAATTTTGTCACCTTTTCTGGAATATGAGATCGATAGAGATTAAAAAGGATGATCAACCCTTAACCAAAAAAACCCTTTTTACCGCTTTAGACTTGTTACTCCTTAGCTTTAGTGGGGGAGATGTGTATACTTGCCAAGCTTATGATAGAATATTCGTCACGACTGGACAGTTAAACGATTAGATTTGCTTTTATCGAAATATTTTATTTTATTCCTAATTCGTTAAGTGTTTGGTTGTGTGATTATGATAAAACGAATACATGCTTAAATATAAAAATAAATCCTAATATCTTTTAGGATATATTTTCATAAGATTAATTCTAAGGTTTACTTGGGGACAAGTAAAGTTCAAGTGGGGGGATATTTGATGAACTCAAATAAGTACATTTTATTACCATCATTTATCCTATGTATTTGACTTGTTTTATTATATTATATATGAGAATTGATACTTAATTGCTTACTTTTGTAATTCTCAGGTAAAAACAAGCATTTGGTGAAACTAAGCGATTTTGGACTAAAAATGGAGCAAAACAAGCAAGATTGGAAAAGTCTACTGAATTGAAGAGATTAAGGACCATTGCCTGACTTTGAAGAATGCGCCGCATGGATTTATCCCATGCGCCGCATATGAAACCTTGGTCAACGAGAAGAACCAACTTGTTTTACTCCAGATGCGCCGCATGAAGCTCCTGATATGCGGCGTATCAATCTCAAGACTTCACCAGATATCCAAGATATTGAAGAATATTCGCAAATATTATAATCCTGGACCCCACGCGAAGTTACCTTGATACGCCGCATCGGACCAATCCGATGCGCCGTATCGGCCATATACAATCCTTACCAAGAATTCAAGAGATCAAGTGAAGATTAGAAGCTTAATGAAGAAGTCAAGATTACAAGTTGACACTTGAAGATGCTTTCGTATTTTGGCCATAAAATCTTCATCCGGACTCCGTTTTAGGTGATTCAAGCGGCCACGGAAAGAGAAAAAGGAGATCTACCTGTATCTGAAGGAGATGCGGCGCATCTGGTCCTTAGATGCGCCGTATTGAGAGATGAGGCGCATCTAGTATTTAGATGCGCCGTATTGGGTCAGTTTCAGACTTGGAGGCTATGTTTACTTATAGATGCGGCGCATCTAACTCTATAGATGCGCCGTATCGACCCAGATTTCAGAATCTATAAATACCGAACTCATTAACGAATTTGGGCATCTTTGGGAACCCTTAGGGGCATTCCCAGACGATCAAAGCCTCTCCAAACAGTAGAAGATCAATATTGAAGACCCAATCATCCTTGAAGAACATCTCTAATCATTGTTATATTACTTAATCATTCGGTTAGCGTATCGTATTCATTATGTTTCATACTTTATTCGTTATGATTATGTTTATGTACTTTGTTACAGAGATTATGGGCTAACACCCTTAGGTGTTAGCCATGTTTATGAAGTTTTATTAGTTTTTATGATTTTGTTGATGTGTTTACTTTGTTATTGGATTGGGTGCTTATCGATAAAAACTCGTTTATTGCTTATAACTAGTAAAAGTCTATGTAACTAGATTATGAACTTATTGGTTTAATATTGTAATTTAACTATCTGTAATTGTGGTTACTTTAATTGAATCATAAGTGTAGTAATCTGAATCCTATATAGACGGCTTAGAGGGAACACACCGGAACCGTGCCTCATGCAACTATTAGGACTAGTAGTGCGTAATGCCAAACTAGGTTAGACGGTTTAAAGCAATAAGTTAGTATTGATGCTAGACGAGTCGCTATGATCTTTCATCATATCTGCCCGAGGGCTAGTTACTTAATTGTGACAGAATTTCGTAATTGATATGTCGATTAACAATTGAATGAATTAAAACAAGTAGACATAAGCATGTATAACTATAAAATGGATTAGACTTGGCTAACCCGTTCTTCCTATCTTTGGTGTCTTCATACTTGTATTGTTTGTTTATCTTAGTTTAGTTAGAATAAAACCAAACCCGTGCCAGTCTCTCAGGCTGAACCCCCCTTTACGTTAGTTTAGGAGAGTCGAATACCTCTAGAATTAGTATATTAGAAATCTCACTCCTAGTGAACGACCCTTGCTTACCTAGAAACTATCTACATTGACCGGGTACACTGCTCGTTAGTGTTTAGAGTCTATAGGTTAGTTCGGCAAAATATAAATTTAAAACTTGGTAGTTTATTATAGACTATAAAAAAACACATCAAGTTTTTGGCGCCGCTGCCGGGGAGTGATTGTTTAATTTGATTTATTGGTATTTTAGTTTTTATTTGTTTTCGTTAGTTTCTGTGTGTTTTTGTCATTCTGTGTTTCTGTCTCAGAAAGGCAATACGGCGTATTCTTGTCTGTGAATACGGCGCATCTGTCTGATTTCAATACGGCGTATTCTTGTCTGTGAATACGGCGCATTGACGTTCTGCGACAATTTTTTTTAGTTTGTGTGATTTTTTTTAGTATTATATAATTTGAAAAATCTGTTACAGAAAGCTAATACGGCGTATCCATTGTCTGTTGGATACGGCATATTATCTTGTGTCGATACGGCGTATCCATTGTCTGTTGGATACGGCGCATCGATTTTCTGTGACACCAAAAATATTTTTTTTATTTTTTTTTATTTTTTGTGTTTATTAAATTTTTATTATTTTAGTTTTTATTTTTGTTTAGGTTACTGCTATTCTTGGTTGTTTATCTTTCAGGTAATAATGATGATGGACAATCCGGACATAACTATGGAAGAATATCTTAGGCTTAACAAAGAAAGATCCTTGTGCAATAAAAAGGTTTACGATTGGGAAAGAGCAAGATATGGTGCACAAGTCATCAATGATAAAGAACCCACGATGGAAGAGTACTTATTATCAAAGCAGGAAAAATCTGGGAAAGAAAGAAACAAATTGCCATTTCGACACACTTGGACTTTATCCAATGATGATGATGAAGAAGAATCATACGATTTTGGTGCAATTAGGTTTCCGGCAATAGTTATTGATGATGTTATTTCTCCGGAAGTTTCCCAAGATGAAGAAGAGTCACAAGTGTTTGATTTGAATGAAAATCCGGCAATTGTTTACAAAGAAGCTTATTCATCCGAAAGTGCTTATGATGAAAATGAAGATGAATGTGGAACAATGGTGTATGGTGCTATTACTTGTGACTTTTCACCCGAGTTGGAAAATATATTCTCATCATATCAAAAACACCATGATGATATTCCATCGGATGAAGATAATGAGTATTCTAATATTGAAAGTTTTGATTGTATTGTGTACGATGCCATACCGCAATTGCCACAACAAAATGAAATATTCATGCGTGGAACAAATGAGCCAGATTATGACCCCACAAAGGATTTTGAAGAAATGTGGGATGACTTATTTGAGGCGGCTATTCGGGATAAAGATGAAATTGCAAGACCACTAGTTGAAGATGGAGACTCACAAGATGAATTGGAGTCACTTACAACAAAAAGTGGTACTAATTTATTTAATATTATTAATCCCGTTACTAATAATCTTGCTAGTTTTCCTAATCAAGTTGCAAAACGAAAGAATGATGAGGTGGAATTTACTACACCAACTAATGATGAATATAAAGCACCTGTTATCAACCCATTTTTGGTTGAAATAGAAAAAGAATTCAAGGATGAGCTGATGGACACGACCATGATTGAAGAGGATGATTTCAATCCTATGAAGGATATAGAGGAACCCGAACTTTTACTCGCCAAAGACCCTTTCTCATCTTTTATGGAAGTCAAGGGACGCCTTACTACCAATAGAACAAACGAAGAAGAAGGGAGATTCATTGATCCTCAACATACTACTCTCTCACATGTAATGTTCATGTCATCCAATTTAACAACCAAACCGGGTAAGGTAATGAACGAAGTACACATATTGCCAAGGTATTATCTTTACATATTCTATCCATCTCTAGTAGCAAATTTACACCGTTATGGTGCTTATCGCTACTATCACCCACACATGACTGCAAGTGGGGGGAAAAAACACCCTATTGCCCAGTAAATAAGGGTGGAGTCAGGCTCGTGACTCTAACAAAAACAAGCGCTTCTTGGGAGGCAACCCATTTTTGTCTTTTATTTTGTTTTTAGTTTATTTTTATTTTCGTATTTCTGTCAGTTGGTCAATACGACGCATGCACTTTTAGTGGATGCGGCGTATTAGTTACAGGAAGTTGATGTGGCGTATCCAATATTCCATGGATACGGCGCATCGACACTCTGGCCTGTAATTTCCCGTACTTTTATTTTCCTAACCAATGATTAACGAGATGCTCTCGAGATTCTTTTTCTGTGGTCTCTATATTTTTACAGGTCTGGACAATTGAAGAGGTTGATGGACTCCCGCATTATATTACGCTCACACGTTTACATTGGAAGATCATACCGAGCAAATCTCAGGGGAGTTCTCCGTTCTAATTCTTTCTATCTCTTGTTTTTAATTTCAAATACAAACAACGAGGACGTTGTTTAACTTAAGTGGGGGGATGGAGAATTAGAACGTTACTTGTCCTTAATTTTTCAAAAATATGCTTTAATCTATGCTTAATTATAAAAATTTAAAAATTTTTTTAGCATGTTTTTGTTTAATCTAAGTTGCATAGCTGCACACATAACCTTATTTTCAAAAATTGTGAACTTATCAAAATCCACAAATCTATGAGTGTGCCGGTGACTTGTAAACTTTAGAAACTTGGCTTGTATACTATTCGAGACCACCATAATGAGTATTATTGATATAATTGGAGTGACTTGTCTAACTTGGTAAATTTCTAGGATTTCACCCAAAAAGCCTATATATGTTATGTGTTATTAACTAACTACACTGGTTAGTTAACATCCGTATAAACCCTTTGTTTACTCTCATTTTTAGAGTAAGATACCCCTAGAAAAACCCTCAGAGCCATTCCTTTCGTTTCTTACACCAATGTTTAAAATGTTTCGTTACACCCTTACACCTTAGCCTACCCTGTAGATTAAAGTCCGTGGTTAGTTACTTTAGGCAAAGTGTGTTTCCTTACAATTAACTGTGTTCGCGTGCGTAATTCATTATCTATGGTTAAGGTCGGGAAATTGCACAATGCAATTGGAGTGAAAGTAGATATTGTATAATTTGAGTCTTGTTATTTTTCGTGTGTTTACTACTTTCACTATTACTGTTATTTCTGAAGTCATGAAAAGTATGGAAAAATTATCCAGAGTTATCGTTATAGTGATGTGGTGAAATTTTACACATCTATGTATATGTTTAAAGTAAAAAAAAAAAAAAAATGAAAAAATAGAAAGAAAAAGAAAAAGGAAGAGTTGGAAGTTCGTTTAACCAACTCATGTAAAGTTTTGTATTAAGTGGTCGATATCACCACTAGTTGTTGTATATTATATCTATGGATTGAATGGGAGTTGGCCGTTATGGGAACGCCAACTAAAGGATATTCTTTGATTGAGATTTTATTGAGTCTAATTCGTGTCTACCCAAAATGTGTGTTTCAAGTATTAAAGCGTGAGTTATTCTATGATATGAGTCTTATTCATGGGATGGTTGGGAAAGTGATTAACCACACTTAGGATTTTAATCTATTTGTTTTGTTTATTTTTCATTTTACACCAATTTATATCCCAAATATTATCCATACCCTATATCATTCTTCATCCAAACCTTTGATTTATTGAGATTAGGGATTTGAGCAATCTTAAGTATCGTAGTCGTGGATTCGACTATGTATTTATGATTTTGTCGCCCTTTTTGATATAATATTATTGGTAAAGATTACTTGGTCCTATCTTTAGCCTATTCGAGTTAAGGAATTGAGCAATTGCGAGTATCGTGGTCGTGGATTCGATCATGTATTTGTAATTTTGTCGCCTTTTCTGGAATATGAGATCGATAGAGATTAAAAAGGATGATCAACCCTTAACCAAAAAAAACCCTTTTTACCGCTTTAGACTTGTTACTCCTTAGCTTTAGTGGGGGAGATGTGTATACTTGCCAAGCTTATGATAGAATATTCGTCACGACTGGACAGTTAAACGATTAGATTTGCTTTTATCGAAATATTTTATTTTATTCCTAATTCGTTAAGTGTTTGGTTGTGTGATTATGATAAAACGAATACATGCTTAAATATAAAAATAAATCCTAATATCTTTTAGGATATATTTTCATAAGATTAATTCTAAGGTTTACTTGGGGACAAGTAAAGTTCAAGTGGGGGGATATTTGATGAACTCAAATAAGTACATTTTATTACCATCATTTATCCTATGTATTTGACTTGTTTTATTATATTATATATGAGAATTGATACTTAATTGCTTACTTTTGTAATTCTCAGGTAAAAACAAGCATTTGGTGAAACTAAGCGATTTTGGACTAAAAATGGAGCAAAACAAGCAAGATTGGAAAAGTCTACTGAATTGAAGAGATTAAGGACCATTGCCTGACTTTGAAGAATGCGCCGCATGGATTTATCCCATGCGCCGCATATGAAACCTTGGTCAACGAGAAGAACCAACTTGTTTTACTCCAGATGCGCCGCATGAAGCTCCTGATATGCGGCGTATCAATCTCAAGACTTCACCAGATATCCAAGATATTGAAGAATATTCGCAAATATTATAATCCTGGACCCCACGCGAAGTTACCTTGATACGCCGCATCGGACCAATCCGATGCGCCGTATCGGCCATATACAATCCTTACCAAGAATTCAAGAGATCAAGTGAAGATTAGAAGCTTAATGAAGAAGTCAAGATTACAAGTTGACACTTGAAGATGCTTTCGTATTTTGGCCATAAAATCTTCATCCGGACTCCGTTTTAGGTGATTCAAGCGGCCACGGAAAGAGAAAAAGGAGATCTACCTATATCTGAAGGAGATGCGGCGCATCTGGTCCTTAGATGCGCCGTATTGAGAGATGAGGCGCATCTAGTATTTAGATGCGCCGTATTGGGTCAGTTTCAGACTTGGAGGCTACGTTTACTTATAGATGCGGCGCATCTAACTCTATAGATGCGCCGTATCGACCCAGATTTCAGAATCTATAAATACCGAACTCATTAACGAATTTGGGGATCTTTGGGAACCCTTAGGGGCATTCCCAGACGATCAAAGCCTCTCCAAACAGTAGAAGATCAATATTGAAGACCTAATCATCCTTGAAGAACATCTCTAATCATTGTTATATTACTTAATCATTCGGTTAGCGTATCGTATTCATTATGTTTCATACTTTATTCGTTATGATTATGTTTATGTACTTTGTTACAGAGATTATGGGCTAACACCCTTAGGTGTTAGCCATGTTTATGAAGTTTTATTAGTTTTTATGATTTTGTCGATGTGTTTGCTTTGTTATTGGATTGGGTGCTTATCGATAAAAACTCGTTTATTGCTTATAACTAGTAAAAGTCTATGTAACTAGATTATGAACTTATTGGTTTAATATTGTAATTTAACTATCTGTAATTGTGGTTACTTTAATTGAATCATAAGTGTAGTAATCCGAATCCTATATAGACGGCTTAGAGGGAACACACCGGAACCGTGCCTCATGCCACTATTAGGACTAGTAGCGCGTAATGCCAAACTAGGTTAGACGGTTTAAAGCGATAAGTTAGTATTGATGCTAGACGAGTCACTATGATCTTTCGTCATATCCGCCCCGAGGGCTAGTTACTTAATTGTGACAGAATTTCGTAATTGATATGCCGATTAACAATTGAATGAATTAAAACAAGTAGACATAAGCATGTATAACTATAAAATGGATTAGACTTGGCTAACCCGTTCTTCCTATCTTTGGTGTCTTCATACTTGTATTGTTTGTTTATCTTAGTTTAGTTAGAATAAAACCAAACCCGTGCCAGTCTCTCAGGCTGAACCCCCCTTTACGTTAGTTAGGAGAGTCGAATACCTCTAGAATTAGTATATTAGAAATCTCACTCCTAGTGAACGACCCTTGCTTACCTAGAAACTATCTACATTGACCGGGTACACTGCTCGTTAGTGTTTAGAGTCTATAGGTTAGTTCGGCAAAATATAAATTTAAAACTTGGTAGTTTATTATAGACTATAAAAAACACATCATGCTACCACTAACTGAAAGGCAGCTGGTCAAGTTCCTCAGGAAATCCAACACTGCCCTCTTCAATGAGCTAATCACCGTGCAATGGGATCAACACACTGAAGCAGCGGCCTCTTATGCTGACTTTAGGGCGGCTGTTGAAGGGTCACAGGGTCAACTTCAAAAAGTCACTGCTTCTACTGACAAACATGTCAGTGACTTAAAGGCCTCCATTGAGAAACTGGGTCTTGATCAAGGGATGCAATTCAACAATTTGCTTCAGTCTCTCGGTGCCATTCAAGAAGAATTCAAGGATGACCCAGTTCTCATCACCAAGCTGACTGAGTTCATGGATTTACACAAGACCACCTCCTCCAACATTAGTGAACTCCTCAGGTTTCTCAAGGAGGTGGATCTTGCTACACTCAGGTCTCAGCAGGAAGCCCTTCAAAAGTCAGTCACTGATACCCAAGGCTGCCGGACCAAGATCTCCACGACATTTGACCAGCTCTCTAATAAACATAATGAGCTGGTCAACCACTACATCACCAAGGTCACCCAGCTTTCTGAGGCTCAGGTCACCATGACTGATGACATCTCCTCCCAGAAGACAGAGACCTCCAAAATCATGGGCATGGTCTCTACCATCCTGACACTTCTTCAGTCTGCTCCAGCTCACCCTGCTCCTCAATCAACATATGCTTCCACTGAAGCTCCAACATCTGTTGAGGGGGAGAAACCTATCTCTGATGAACCAATTCCTGCACAAATGACTGAAGTTATTACTGAAGCCGTCCCCCTTCAAAGCATCATGCCAGGAACTACAACATCTTCAGCACTGGTTGTTGCCACAACTCCTATTCCAACTGAAGCAACAACAACCACAGCATTCCCGGAGTCCTCCTTTAGCACACCCCCACCCACTGACAAAGGGAAGGGAATCATGGAGACTGAAGATTCACCTCCCAAACTGGTTAAGGCACCAAGAGAAGTGCATCCTGACCCTGATGCACCAGTGCTTATGTAAGTCATCTTGCATAATGGGAAAATCTTCAGGGGAACCAATGAAGAAGTGGCTGCTGTCTTGGAAGAATAGGATAAGATCAAGGCTGAATTGCTCAGTAAGCCTGTTATCGCTGAAGTAGCCAAGGAAGTTATCGAAGAGACTGAGCAGAACATAAGGGGGAACAGTTCCTTAACCTTCAAGCTGACCTAATCAAAGAACACAACCTGAAGGTCAAGCTGAACACTGAAAGAAAAAAGAGGAACTATGAGAATTATGTCTGGACCATGACAAAGACCAAGGGTGAAGGTCCCATTACTAACATGATTATTCATGCAAACACTGATCCTCGAGCCATAACTGTTCAAAGAGGACCAAGGAAGTCTGAGAAGAATGCTCCCTACAAGTCCTCAGAATATGGGATCAAGGAATGGGACATGATGGGACCCATCCTAAAGAAGAAGAAGAACAAGTGTGTCCCTGACCTTCTGGCTGCCCTGACAAACAAGTATGAGGAACTGGAAAGGTTAGCCAAAAGTTTAGGAATTGACCATCAGAAGGCACTTGCTTCTCAGGTACTAACAATCCCTGAACCAACTCAGAGCACATGGAGGAAGAGGAAAGCAATAGGTCAGGAACCTGAACAATTTATTGCTGCACTTCACTGCAACAGAACTCCCCCTGAAGGTGTCAAGTTCATCCCCAACAATGTGATCAAGAACCCTGAGTTTGGTATCTTCTTCATTGACGAATTTGGTCAACAAGCCTTCCAAAGAGTCAGTGACATTCACTTGGTGGAAACCACAACCCTACTGGTCTACAAGCTGACGGTACTCCATGTGAAGAGTCCTGAGAATGATGAGTTCATAAGACTGATGGAAAACATTATGATTGGAAGACCCGACAAGCAGGTGTTGGTGTCTAAGAAAGCAAAACTGGAACTCATGGGAATTAAGGAAGTCTGAGTACTTAACCCTGAGTATTTTTTTTAGGTAATAGGACTGATGTAATATTGACGAATAAGACGATGGCCCATGTTTATTAAATCAATGTCCTTAATTGCTTTATAGTATCTTTAGTGTAAGAAGAAGCCCAATTGCTCACTTACACTGATCAAACACTTAGGCTATATTTATATCCAAATAGGGGGAGATTGTTGGGTCCATTCAGTACCCAAGCTTCCTTGAACAAGGAATTGAATACAAATTAACCTAAGCATCACATATCCTTAAACGCTCTCAGGTCACTGAGTGAACAGTCACTTAGTGAGTTATCTTCAAGATGCCTAGGACGAGTCTAAGAAGAAGGTTTCTCTATTCAGTGTGGCGGAACACCCTGAATGGCACCTAAGCCAAAGAAGAAGATAATGGGTTCAGTGAGTGATGACAATAACTCACTGAACCCCAGTCTCCTCAATAACTATGAAGAATGAAGACTGAAGACTGAAGAACTTGAAGACTGAAAGAAAGGCGGGACAAGGCGAGAAGGTTTGAACTGACTTAGAGAAGTCCTTATCACTCTAAGGTCAAACTTTCCCTGAAAGGCTTCATAACAAGAACAGTGTCATCACTGTTACTCAGAAAGCACTATTGTCTTATACCCAAAATAGGTTCTTGTAACAGTGACAAAATACATCAATATTTTGTTCTGATTAGCTTAGGTCATCTTTTGTCTTATAATTAACGGTTGCTCTTTTTACTTTTCTATAAATAGGTTCATAAGTTGGAGTAAAAGTGGACAAGTTTGTGCAATTAATGCTTAGACATTCACAAACCAATTTTACTCCTCCAAAGAGCAACCTAGTCCCTGAGTTAGCTCAGTGGTTCCTTATAGTTGCCACTTAAGCTTAGCTTAGGTTTAGAGAGGAGACATACCATACTTGTCATTTCAATCCTAAGTGTTTTTTCCGCAAACACTTGGGTATAGATTCTTTTGATTAACTTCTAATAAGAATTTAAACGTTTAAAAGCTATCATCTTTATCATTTACGTTTTTACTTATTTGTCTAGTTAATCAATACATTACTAAGCTATGGAACACGGTTAGCTTAATTTTGTAGTTAATTTTAACCGTGTAACGGGAACAACAGTTTGTGGTATTGAATGAGAGTAGCAGGTGTAGTAAATGATGGGTCAAACTTGGTTTTGACTGCACTAACACTTTGAAGTTTTGTAACGCCCCGTGCCCGTTTAGACTAAAATTTAAAACTTTTTACTTTTCACGCGGAAACGCTTGACTTTTACTTGACATTTCGTTACTCTTTCAACCATTTATAAAAATCCATAAACATTCAGAACCAAGATAAACATTTAGAACCAAGATGATCATTTAGAACTAAGATGAGCATTTAGAACTAAGATGAGCAGTTAGAACCAAGATGAGCATTTAGAACCAAAATGAGCATTTAGAACCAAGATGAACATTTAGAACTAAGATGAGCATTCTTACTCAGAACCAAGATGACCATTTTAACTCAGAACCAAGATGAGTATTCTTACTCAGAACCAAGATGACCATTTTAACTCAGAACCAAGATGACCATTTTAACTCAGAACCAAGATGAGTATTCTTACTCAGAACCAAGATGACCATTTTAAGTCAGAACCAAGATGAGTATTCTTACTCAGAACCAAGATGACCATTTTAAGTCAGCACCAAGATGAGTATTCTTACTCAGAACCAAGATGACCATATTAAGTCAGAACCAAGATGAGTATTCTTATTCAGAACCAAGATGACCATTTGACGGGTTATGCATTAGACCCATTTTGACCCATTTACATAACAAATCATCTATAACACTTCATTTGCCCACCAAACTATACCAACATCATTACTTTAACATATATGACATGCACCAACGACACTTGACCCGTTTACAACCCAAATTGGGTACAATTACACTTTTACCAAACACCCTCTTAAGCTAGTTAACAAAACACACTTTTCACCCAAAAACACATAACTACTACATATCCATTTGGACTTACACGTATTTTAACATTTCTAATATATTGAAAGAGTATTAGTACACAGTTATGACCCGTAAACTCCCAAAATGGGTAGATTTGGTTATTTGACAAACACCCCCTTAACTGTGACTCTAAACACATAAAACACACCTTGACACGACGGTTGATCACCAAATCATTAGGACAACCTTGACATACAATAAAGAAATCATAAGAAAGACTCTCGGGGGTACAACCTTGACTCGAGCTCGGTATTCTACCTAGCTCCTAACGTATATTATCTTCCAACACACTCATCAATCCGAAAGCTACAATCCAAGCCAAGCTACCTTCATCACAATTAACCTACAAAACATTAACAACTAAAAGGGGTAAGCTTACGCTTAGTAAGTAACCCAACATAAAACACATATCATACACATACTTTCACATAAGCATCATAACCGCTTTAAAAGCTTCTAAGCCACAACATTCAACCTATATCATACATGTCCTCATAACATAACTAACATCAATTCACAAAAATCACAACCAATTACATACCTTACTTAGTCCAAAGCCGATAGACTAACATATTCCTAGCCAAGTCACTAGCCACCACTTCTTAACTTACAACCATCCCGAATTCAAGTCCCATGTTCTTACACCATGATAACACATACATGATAATACATACATAACACATGTTTTAGGGAGAGCTACTTACCTTAGTCCAAGCTAACAACATCAAAGTCATCACCATCACCACAATCATCCATCATCATCATCATCAATCTTCTATAACATATCAAACCCTAATAACATAAAAATCAATACATATCAAGGGTTAACATAACCCATTAAACACACTCATCTTTCTTCCTACATCATCATATGATCATATCTTGATCATATGATGAAATCCCACTTTACCCTTAATCTATAACCTCAATAACATAAACAACATAATTACTTACTTGTGATAGTCATAACTAGGAAGGACTATAAACTTGAGAGCTTCATCTTCTTCATCTTCTTAGATCATCATCTCACTTTCCCTCTCTTTTCTTCTCTCTAAAAGACCGGACTTCTTATCTCAATAATGGAGGAAGTATCTAGATAAGGCTAGATATAATTAGTTAGGTGGTAACTTTGGTCCCTTGGCACATTAAGCCCCTCAAGTCTCATTCCTTCTTATTCAACCACAACTAACTTATAACACATAATTAACACTTGGTAACTTAGGTCCCTCTAGTTTATTCATCATCTTCCATATTACTATATTAGTCACACTTTGACTATTAGTTTGACTATCGGGTTTGATTTCCACATGACTTTGTTGACTAACCAATCACATTAGGTCTTTATCCACTTTCATCTAGGGTGGGGTCCCAACACCCGGGAAACGGGTCTAACAATTCTACCCCCTTATTTAGATTTCGTCCCCGAAATCTCTCGTCTATTAATATCTAAACAAATTCATAACATATTCATATTCTTATTCTCATGCTCTCTAAGCCATAACCTTGCAACGATCTAAGTGATCTTGCAAATTCTAAATTTCTATACCATAATCTCAACTCATAATCTACTATAATCAACACTCATCATCGCAACTTTTCTAAGATTTCCCATAATGACTACTTGTCATCCGGGAACATCTACTACTTGACTCTAGATAAGTCAAACTTCATCACTATAACACGGCCTTCAACAATGCACTAATCATAACATAACATCATATACCGGCCAATCTCTCATTCCACATAATACCAAATACGTATCTATGCCAAAAACCGGTAACTTATTTCAAAAATATACGAAGTACCATACAACCGGTACCTTCAAAATCTATCACACACAACACTTAAGCAAACTTTCTTATTAATTCCGGGAATACTTACCCAATTTCTTATCAACTCAACGCACAAACTCATTCTAAGCGTCTATCTTAAGGTTTCACACATGACCTTAACGACACTATAAGTTTTATTCATATCTTGCCTTCCTTATGACGTCCAACACATTTATGTTTTCACTTTCTCATTTTATTATCCATGCTCACATCATATCGGCTACACATAAGCCTACTTATTCATTCATGCCATTTTCGATTGCCTTCTAAGGCTTATGGAAATATTACAGGAATCAGCTTTGTAGCGCCATACTTTAACATTATCGCCTCATTACACAAGACATTTATCATCCACTATCTCCGTACTCACATTTTCACTTCGGCGTAATTACGCATATAACATTTTGAAACATCATTACGATTCCTTTGTTCCGCCAGTTAACTTAAGACTCCAAAACCTAGATTTCTCGCAAGATCTCACTACAAGACACAATCTAATCTTAATTCTCTTATTCTTGGTCCTTATAATTCCCAGCTAACTCTAAACTCCCGCCTTTTACTTCTCTAACCCTACTCGTGCCGTGTCAGCAACACATAAGCCCACTCGTTTATAATTCTTCATTTACATGGAGAGGCGTCCCAATCGATGTAAATCAAGAGATATAAACTCATGGTTATGTACTCCCGACGTAACACTACTACTCCTATTCTCCAATTTAGTTTTTATTCTTTCATTTTCATTTTATATTTCACTTGTTATTTAAACTTTTCCATTTCCTAGCTTGGATCCATTTTACTTTAGCATTTTTCCTGAAAGGACTTTTACCCATGCCAAGGATGTAGGCAATCTTTGCCGGTGAAGGCAATACGTTTTATCCCGAAGGATCTTTAACACACCCCGAAGGATTCTTTATCATTCATTTACTTGGTCATCCCGAAGGATACCACCTTTAACATTCATCCCGAAGGACCATTAACATTCACACTTCATCATTTTCACATTACAACATTGGATCCAAGCGATTAATATTTAAACACGCACACCTTATTCTATCCATTTCATTTGGTGAACGCAAGCTCATAATGCATATGAACTTGCTTATTATAGAACTTGCTTATTATAAGTACACGTTTTTACGTGTTTTCACTCTTTATTACCTCTTGCATTATTAACCCACATTAATCATTTTCACATTATTACATTTTAATCTACTTAATTTATTTACATCTAGACCGAGCACATATTGCCAATCGTATCTCATGCATTCATTATAGTAATTACCGCTAATCGCCTTAGCAGTAACATGACAATTTCAGGACAATGCCTTTATCTTATACACGCTCCTTTCATTCTTTCTTACATTCTTAGCTCGTTGCATTCTTATTCTCATACCTTATCTCATTTCTTAATTTATTTATGTATTTAAGCGATATTATTCTTTCTCGCCATTTACATATATGCCCTTCCTAGATCAATAACGTTAACACCTTCATTAGCGTTACCTTTTCTTTTCACGCATTCTATTTACGTAAGTTCGTTACGTTACCGCACAATGTATTATTATGTTATTGCTTGCACACTTGACTCATCCTATTCGATCATTAGCATTAAAACGTACTCTTTTTATCTTGTCATTATCTTACCAACACACCTTACTTCAATCCTGTAAATTTTACGTCATGTTAAGTATACCATGTACATTCTTAACTTATCACATTTAATTTCTGACACTCAAACTTTTTCATTTAATTTCCGTCCGTTATATATCCTCGCTTAATCGCAACTTCACCTTCATGCTTAACTCTCAAGTACTTTACCTTACTGTTACCCCATCTTTATGCCAATTTAACTTTAGTCCTTAATCACTAAATTTAATGAGACCCTATGTGGGTCACAATTCATGCCATCCCTTCCTATCCTCATTCTTTAACCCTCAAGTTATCAAACACCTTAATATTAACTCGTTAGTTTCGTCTAGTCTCTTCACACTATACGTTAGTACACCCAATATCATCACGATCCATACTTAAAGCGTCGTTACTAAATCTTATTTGTTTTTCTTATGTCAACAACCCCTAACAATTAGCGTGTCAATTTCATCTTATCATTACACATTATGATTTAGTACACTTCTCGTCATCACAATCCATTATTTTTGCGTCGACATCTTAAGTTACTCATTGATTCCATCCGTAATACCAGTTAGCATCTCTCTTCTTGTCTTGCTATGGCTATTCTTTTATCATACACAATCTTGTGTTGTTTACCCTTACGTTGATCCACTTACTTACACATCTACAACCCAACTATAACTCGTTCTTACGTTCGTCAACAACTCACTACGTGTCATCTTTATTTTAGACAAGTTCTATATAATATTTGTCCATTATAGTTTACACATTCTATGTGTTCTTACAACGCACTTTTACTATTGCCCGTCAACCCCGTGTTGACCATATTCTCAACTTATACCATTACTTCATTTTAGTCTATTCAACTTTTACGCATATAAACCTTACATAGGTTTATTCCATCGCACTCACATAAGTCTCATCATACACATTTCAATATAGATATATTGACATGATTATATTCATGTTTTACAATTCTTTCTAGCACACTTCAAGTTACTTTTGACCTCTAGCGGAACTTATATCTCATTCATCATTTCTACCCATTTGGTATTAATATGTTTTAGTTATCATGTTTTATATGATACATGACCTCACCACATCTTATTCATACACCCTTACTTTCTCATTTGGTTTAGCATATAAAAACTCATGCCCCAAGCATATATTCATTCATGTATCTCCAATCATCAGACTACTAACATACTTTGTTATTCATTTCTTACTTTATATTACACTTTCAAAACATCTATGTTTTCCAAGTACTTACCCTGCTTCTTAACTTATTTCACATATCGATGTGTTCTTTTTAATTTTCTCGACCACAACTAGGTCAACACATAACATGCATTCTAATGCATCTCAACTCATACACTTCTAAGCCATCGTGCTCTCAAGCACACCACATAAAATTTAGACCTATAATGACTTACCATAGACTTAACATCGCATAAACGACAACACTTAACATCGTATAAGAAATCATATCGTAACTCTTAACACTTATCCGGCAAGTGTTAGAACATTCATAACATAATCAAAACATGAAGTCTATGGCATCATATATCATATCGCATAATCAATCTATGCCTAAGCATCAATATTCTAGCTACCCGCAAGCAATAGCCAACCTTATAACTAAGGCATCATAACCCTTTAATTTACTTACTAGCCCGTCTCTAATACCACTTAGCATTGCTACTCGCAATTCATCACTATAGTTCTATCGTACGTTCACATATCGCAATACTATCCCCGTCACCAACCAAGGTGCATGACTAACTAATCATCTAAGTATCTCAAGTCCCCATGGACTTGTAACTCAAACACAACAACACTATTATAAGCATACATCACCTATCATCAATAGGCTCAACTAGCATCAAACGTAATCCATCTAACACTTAGCAATTAATTTCCGCGCAACCAACACTTACGTCCAACGCTTCTAAGAGTGGTTTAAGTCTAGGCAATCCTAAAGAAAACCTAATTCACTTAAACCGAAGCTCTGATACCAAGTTGTAACGCCCCGTGCCCGTTTAGACTAAAATTTAAAACTTTTTACTTTTCACGCGGAAACGCTTGACTTTTACTTGACATTTCGTTACTCTTTCGACCATTTATAAAAATCCATAAACATTCAGAACCAAGATAAACATTTAGAACCAAGATGAACATTTAGAACTAAGATGAGCATTTAGAACTAAGATGAGCATTTAGAACCAAGATGAGCATTTAGAACCAAAATGAACATTTAGAACTAAGATGAACATTTAGAACTAAGATGAGCATTCTTACTCAGAACCAAGATGACCATTTTAACTCAGAACCAAGATGAGTATTCTTACTCAGAACCAAGATGACCATTTTAACTCAGAACCAAGATGACCATTTTAACTCAGAACCAAGATGAGTATTCTTACTCAGAACCAAGATGACCATTTTAAGTCAGAACCAAGATGAGTATTCTTACTCAGAACCAAGATGACCATTTTAAGTCAGCACCAAGATGAGTATTCTTACTCAGAACCAAGATGACCATTTTAAGTCAGAACCAAGATGAGTATTCTTACTCAGAACAAAGATGACCATTTGACGGGTTATGCATTAGACCCATTTTGACCCATTTACATAACAAATCATCTATAACACTTCATTTTCCCACCAAACTATACCAACATCATTACTTTAACATATATGACATGCTCCAACGACACTTGACCCGTTTACAACCCAAATTGGGTACAATTACACTTTTACCAAACACCCTCTTAAGCTAGTTGCCAAAACACACTTTTTACCCAAAAACACATAACTACTACATATCCATTTGGACTTACACGTATTTTAACATTTCTAATATATTGAAAGAGTATTAGTACACAGTTATGACCCGTAACCTCCCAAAATGGGTAGATTTGGTTATTTGCCAAACACCCCCTTAACTTTGACCCTAAACACATAAAACACACCTTGACACGACGGTTGACCACCAAATCATTAGGACAACCTTGACATACAATAAACAAATCATAAGAAAGACTCTCGGGGGTACAACCTTGACTCGAGCTCGGTATTCTACCTAGCTCCTAACGTATATTATCTTCCAACCCACTCATCAATCCGAAAGCTACAATCCAAGCCAAGCTACCTTCATCACAATTAACCTATAAAACATTAACAACTAAAAGGGGTAAGCTTACGCTTAGTAAGTAACCCAACATAAAACACATATCATACACATACTTTCACATAAGCATCATAACCGCTTTAAAAGCTTCTAAGCCACAACATTCAACCCATATCATACATGTCCTCATAACATAACTAACATCAATTCACAACAATCACAACCAATTACATACCTTACTTAGTCCAAAGCCGATAGACTAACATATTCCTAGCCAAGTCACTAGCCACCACTTCTTAACTTACAACAATCCCGAATTCAAGTCCCATGTTCTTACACCATGATAACACATACATGATAATACATACATAACACATGTTTTAGGGAGAGCTACTTACCTTAGTCCAAGCTAACAACATCAAAGTCATCACCATCACCACAATCATCCATCATCATCATCAAACTTCTATAACATATCAAACCCTAATAACATAAAAATCAATACATATCAAGGGTTAACATAACCTATTAAACACACTCATCTTTCTTCCTACATCATCATATGATCATATCTTGATCATATGATGAAATCCCACTTTACCCTTAATCTATAACCTCAATAACATAAACAACATAATTACTTACTTGTGATAGTCATAACTAGGAAGGACTATAAACTTGAGAGCTTCATCTTCTTCATCTTCTTAGATCATCATCTCACTTTCCATCTCTTTTCTTCTCTCTAAAAGACCGGACTTCTTATCTCAATAATGGAGGAAGTATCTAGATAAGGCTAGATATAATTAGTTAGGTGGTAACTTTGGTCCCTTGGCACATTAAGCCCTTCAAGTCTCATTCCTTCTTATTCAACCACAACTAACTTATAACACATAATTAACATTTGGCAACTTAGGTCCCTCTAGTTTATTCATCATCTTCCATATTACTATATTAGTCACACTTTGACTATTAGTTTGACTATCAGGTTTGACTTCCACATGACTTTGTTGACTAACCAATCATATTAGGTCTTTATCCACTTTCATCTAGGGTGGGTTCCCAACACCCGGAAAACGGGTCTAACAAGTTTTGACACATATGACCCCTTAACGACAAGTTTTGCATAGTTAGACCATTTAACTCCCAAAATGTTGAAAAACTCAACATTTATTGACAAGAACAACTTTCAGTACTCACCCTTGACTTTAGGATATAACAACATTTTTGAATCAAGGAAAGTAGTACGAGGATAGAATTACCACTACATTTTAAAACAACATCATTTGAAAATATGCAAGTACAAAAACAAAAAATTAAAATTAAAAAAAAAATGAATAAAGTTTGAATTTCATACTCCCCCTCAACACTTGTTCGGGAAAATTGGTAAATATGTTTTAAAGAACAATGTGTTGATGGAAATTATGTACTTGCATTTTTATTTTCACAAAGAAAAGTAAAAGTGAAAAATCTTTTTGTGTTTTTTAATAAGATATTTACAAAAAAGGTTTTGGTGTTTGACTTTCTTAGTAGTGTTTAAGAAAGTTTTTCAAATCATCTGGAGTCAAACACCGCATACCAATTTGGTGAACTAATTCCACAAATCTTGCATGGGGCAAGGCTTTGGTGAATAAGTTCGCTAATTGGTATTCAGTACCCACAAAGTATAATTCAATTGTACCCTTTTCAACATGCTCTTTGATGAATTGATACCGAAGTGCGTTATGTTTTGACTTTGAATGTTGAACCGTGTTGCATGAGATGGCAATGGCACTCTTGGAGTCGCAGTACATGGGAATCTTATTGAAAATGTAACCGTAGTCCATCAGCTGTGATCGCATCCAAATGACTTGAGCACAACATGCTGACATGGCTACATATTCCGATTCTGTAGATGACAATGAAGTGCAATCCTGCTTCTTTGACTGCCAAGATACAAGTTTGTCTCTTAGAAACAGTACTCCCCCAAATGTACTTTTGCATATGTCTAAACATCCTGCGTGATCAGCATCTGAAAAAGCTATTAGTTCAAAACCAGAATCCTTTGGATACCAGATCCCCAAATGGATGGTTCCTTTTATGTATCGAATGATTCTTTTAACCTCAGAGAGGTGTCTTTCAGTTGGTCGTGACTGATAATGGGAGCATAGGTATACAACAAAAACTATATCTGGTCTGCTGGCTGTTAGATACATGAGGGACCCAATCATACTACGGTATTTTGTAGGGTCAACAAGTGTACCATGTAAGTTAGCATCCAACTTTGGGTATGATGCAGACATAGGTGTGTTATACGTATCACAACTTGTCATGCCATATTTCTTTAAAATCTCAAGAGCATACATGGATTGACTAAGAAAAATTCCACGGGGTGATTGATGAACTTGGAGTCCTAAGAAGAATGTAAGTTCACCCATCATGGACATTTTAAAGTTTTGTTTCATTAATCTTGCAAAAGCATTTGAATATTTTTTGTTTGTTGACGCAAAAATAATGTCATCGACATAGATTTGAACAATTAAAATGTCCTCCCCATGTTTTTGAATAAACAAAGTTGGATCCAATGAACTTTTAGTAAAATGATTGGCAGGCAAGAAAGAAGTTAGTTTATCATACCGTGCCCTTGGGGCTTGTTTAAGTCCGTAAAGGGCCTTCTTGAGTTTGTACACATGATTGGAATAATCTGGATCGACGAATCCCTCTGGTTAACTAACATAAACTTTCTCACGTAATTGACCGTTTAGAAATTGTTAGGTTACTTTAATAAGTATAACACAAGTAATAAAGCATGTATGAGATGAGAGAAAGAGAGAAGTAGAAGAGAATGGTCGGATTTCAATTCACACGAATGAATGACAAAGGTTTCCTTACAATAGTGAATAAAACCAACAAACAAAAGAGTAGTATACATGTCTATTTATAGGCGTGCATTAGGGCAACACCTTGCCTAATGCTTCTAGAAACTAAAGCTACTAAGTCATAGCCCTTATGTTTGTGATGTTAGTATGAGCATGATAGAAATGGTGGTGGTAGAACTCCTGGTCTCCATAAGTACCTGCAATTAAATAGTTAGCAATAAAGTATCCGGCACTTACAGGTTCGGACTTCGAGATCGTTAACAACATAGTGTGAAAACTTTCTCTAATCCTTGCCAAGGCCGTTCCAGAATTGGATGCCCCCAAGAGAGCTAACTCAGATACACTGAAGTGTATCAACGATTTAGGTGTGCCGCTGAAGTATACCGAAGTATCACTCCACGACTGTAGACCGTTTTGAACCCCCTCGAACACTAAGCGTAATCCACAAGGGATTACTGAAGGGACCTGCGGTCAGGGTTGTTTGATGTTGACCCTGGCAGGAATTTCCACTCAATCACTGAGAATCACATTTGTGAATTCCCTCATGAATGTTCTTGGCAGATTACTAAGATCTGCGTAGGACTCTTGTTATTTACAACTGGTGTCCATAATGTTGACCAACCAGTGTAGAAATATTAAGTGTTCCTAAGAGATCTTTTGATGTATCTCACGGCTCTAGACTCGATTTAGTGCTTTCTGGTTTTAGTCATCGGAGGCATAGAGCAGAGTGCCTCCTTTTCAATATCAACTCATCTCAGAATGAGAGGTTGATAGATAATGAAGGGTTCTCCATGAGAAATGAAACAAATATCTTTTGAGAGACACTTAAGTGGCTAAAAGGTTTAGTGCAGTGTGTCACTGGGTCCATGACGGCTTAGTCTTCAATACCGGTGTCACTTGTAGTGACATCCAGTAGCATATGAATTAAACCCGGTTTTTGCCCTAAGGTTGAACATTTGGAGGGCTATTTCTTTTCACCCTTTCATTTACTTTTCTTTTTAATTCTTCAACCCCTTCTTTCCCCTTTCATTTCTTTACCTTTTTTTTTTTTTTTTTCAATCATACTTAAGGACTTTCTAGTTCTAAACTATTGGTATTGTCTATGGGTAGATCCGATCGTAGGACGTATTTCCTATCCTTAGTCACCTTATAACTTCATTACTATCCTATGTTGCCATAAACCAATTATTTGAAAATCTCTCAAAGTGTTTATGATTATAAAAACATATTTTGTTAACACATTGAGAGTTTTGGGTTTATAGAAATACTCCCCCTTCACATGTGCTCATAAGTTTTTAATGTAAATTTGCGCATGTCGGGTGGAGTTAGCACTTTTGAATTCATTGATTTTTCAGTGAATTTGACCGTTGCGAGACACGTTTACATCACTAGTTAGACTAGCTTGAAATTATTACCCTTCCTGGTCAGATTCAAAGAGAATCTCTCAAAAATGGTACACTCTACTCAGAATAGTCCGTTGCGAGACACGTTTACATCACTGGATAAACCAGCTTGAAATTATTACTCGTCCAGGACATGTCCTTTCGATTAATGACATTTGATATTCGTCAATTCTTGGGTAAAATCAGAGTCGAGCTTATGCGAGATTTCATCCTTTTAATTACCATATTTTAATCTCATTATTATTCCCCCCCTCAAAAATAGCATATTCATGTTGTTTTTGAAAAACTTTTGATTAAAATATGCTTTTTGAGGTTTACGGGAATATTTTCAACAAGAACTTTTGTGTTGAACAAAGATTAGTTTCAAGTACTCCCCCTCAACAAGGGAATACTTGTTCTTTTGAGCAGAATTTTGAAAAACTTATCAAAATTTTGATTAATTCTACTCAAAAGTAAGAATTTTTCGCTCTTTATATTAGGATTTAGGCACTGAAGTTTACCTCAGGGTCCTTTCTTTACAGAGAACGGGTTGTGCACTGTTATATGTACACATGCCATAATAAATAACACAAGCAAATATTATGAATCAAAAAATTATCCAACTCTTACATCATTCCGTTCTTCTGAAGACAGTGAAAACTGGATCAGGTCTTTGAAAATTCCTGATCGGGAATGATGTTCTTCCTCCAACATAGCTTTCAAGTCTCCTCATGTGGTCTCTATGAACAAGCCTTTTCTCAATCTTCAGAATAAATTGATGAATTTCTCTTAGTTGAGAAGCTTTCCACCTGCTGGTCTTGTAAAGTTCCCGATCTCTTACTCGTATCACCAACCCATCACGAACTTTCTTGAGCGTGTGGTCACAGAACTTGTGAACCTCTTTGTATCCCATGAAGCAGTTGATGGAGATATCACTCTTGTAGACAAAACCGAAGGTTGGTTCTTTCTTCATGGTATACTGGGGCTCTTGGTTGATCTCAGGAAGATGTAGAACTGGTGCGGTTAAGTTGATCTTCCTTTGATAGCTCTCGACCCCAAGCTGCAAGTCTTCTATGCGTTCTTGAATGATCTTCCTTTTGATGAAGTATAGCAGTGAAGTGTTGAACACGTATGTAAGTTCAGTGGAGAAATGAGGCATCTTCCCTTGAACCTTAATGAGATACATGTCTTAAAGATCATTGAGATTCAATTCTGGGAAGTCTGCTTCTGAGAATGTATACATCTTCTGGTCTTGTCTTCTAACCTTGATTTTTTGTAGAAAGGTATAATCATATCTCTTTTCCGCTTCAAGGCTAACCACAGCAATTATCCTGAGATCACTCATCACTGGAGTTGGAGACTTCTTTGTGAGTTTACTTTTGTACCATGTTCTCCTTTTCTCAAACCAGTGATATATTCCTAGTTGCGCATCTTGATCGTACTGCACTCTGTGTGTAACGAAGAGTCTTGTAGCAGTTTCTTCGATGACAGGTTGTGGATAGCTTGCTGCAGGAATCAGGGTTATGAAAGTTGCATATTTGGGTTGACACTTGATGCCGTGCACAAGAAGTTCGAGATCGTTGTTGAAGAAGAATCTATACGGGACAGCAGGTTGATATGAAGCTCCAATCACTGGCAGAGGCTTAGTCCAATCCGTAATGTATGGTTGGTTGGGTTGAGAAGTGCTATCAACCACATGCATATCCGGTTTTGTCCAGCTGAACTCACTAGACATTGCTCGTGCAATGTTTTCCAGGTGATATTCAAGCTCAGATGCACTGGAAGACCTATCTTTTAGTAGATTGAAGGAATCATTCTTGATTCAACGGAGGTCTCCTTTAGTAAGCTTTTTGATGCGTTGTTCATGTTTTAGTTTTTGCGTAAACTTAAGTGTGCGACCTTCGATCATGGAGTCATTGTCTACATAAGGTAGAGCACTGACAAGTTGATCGAACCATTCATTCCCTTTTGTCATGTCTTCGTCCAGCCATGAGACAACAGCTGGTCTTTTGGATGTTGTCTTCTTTTCAGACTTAGACGTTGTTGCTTTTGTCTTGGGAGGAGATTCTGGTTGATCTTGATGTTGTTGAAATTCTTCATCAGCAGTGAACTCAAACTGATGCTCCATTGTAGTAGGTCCAGAGCTGGAAGCCTTAGGTGGTTGGGTGGCTGTTGTAGTTGCTGGAGGTCTGACAGGTTCTTGGTGTTGAGAAGCAGATCTGCCGACATTCTTTTGTTTCTTGGCTTGTGAGTTTGGATCTGGGTCTTCGTTCTCTCATGGACGTTTACCTTTGTCAGCCTCAGCTTTGCACGAATCCTTTAATATGTTCGCCTTTATAGCCTCAGAGATGGCTATTTGCTCAGGAGTTGGTGAGGTAATACTTGTTAAGCTTTCAAATAGTTTAAGTTGAAGCTCTTCTAGAGTTGGTTCTTTAGGCTTCGTTGGTAGGGTTTGAAGGACAAGTGGAATTGTAGCCACAATATTCATGAGAATATCTTCGATGTTTGGCTCAAGATATTCTTCCACCTTCTTAGATGTGATCTTAGGCAAGTACTTTTTCAAGTAGATTTTAGTGTTGCCCTTGATCGCAGTGAGCATCCTTTCTTGAACGTCATCTGAAAGGAATTCATCGACACGAGCTTTGGTGTTTTGAAGCTCGTTTACTTGTCCTGCAAGGCCGGTGACCATATTTGTCAAAGTTTCGATTTGGTCACAAAACTGGTCATTTTTCTTGGCTCGTGCCAGCTTTACGGCCTGCTTCACCCTTTTTTAAGCTTGGGAGATTGCTTCATCCCTTTTGAAGCTGGTCTTCTTTCTTGGTTTCTTTCTTGACTTGCTTGTTGTTGCTTTTGTTGTTGGTGGTGAAGAGTGTGTAGATGGTTCAGGAAGTTTTTGGACTTTGGGTGGCGAAGCTTGCTCAGATACCGGAGGTGTGTCATAGGTAATTGGAGGAGAGTGTGGAGGAGTGGTTGGAGGTGATGGAATATATTCGTCAACTTCCTTCTCCTCAACCCTTATCCTTGCCATCCTTTCTTCCTTCTCCTTTTTCCTTTCCAATTCCAACTCTGCAGCAGCTTTTCTGATTACTTCCTCATCAATTAGCACCTTCTCTGTGTCATCATCCTCATCCATATCAAAATCTCTAGTCTGTTCATCATCATTCTGTTCCTCATCATTACCGGGTTGATTAACCGGATCTGAACAAGGTGGAATAACTTCTGCTGCAACTCCAGACCTATCGGGTTGATTAACTGGATCGACTAGGGTCTGGCCTTCATCAAAGTCTTTAGTGATTTCCTCATCGATTCTCATCTGTTCTTCAATCATCATCTTCCTCCGCCTTTCTTCATCAGCTTTAAAGGACTCACGACTTTCTTCTAGAGCAATCTTGGTAGCTATTTCTTCCTTGTAGATTGTTGGTTCATCATCGGTTTCCGTATCAGAACTGGATCCCTCTTCTTCAACAATCTTTTCTTCTTTTGGCACGGGCTTACCAATCTTGACCGGAACTCTCCTCTTTGTGTATTTAGGAGGCCTTGGTTTGATCTTCTTAGATGTGCTAGATGTGCTGCCTGACTTGCTACCTTCCTTTGATCGAGTATTATCTGGAGCAGGCTCATCATCGTACTTGTAGAAACTGACATGTCCCTCACAGAATGCTTTTTCATAATTGATCTATGCTTTCGTTTTCTTTATCTTGTCCGTTAGAAGAGCTTCAGGTAGTCTCATCCCTTGTTTGCGTGTGCTTCCTTTAGGGATTTAGACTTGACTGATGGTTTTATCCATAGCAAATAAATGCATTTCTTGGTCTTCAAGACGTTGAGGGATGTCATGGTTGTCTTCAAGTAGATGTGTTAGGAACATGTTTTATAAGTATTTCAAGTCTTGTACATTTCACTAATAGGTTGCTTAAAATTGGATCATATTTATGTACAAAGGCCACGATCCATTAAGTGGTCCATGGGC
Organism: Artemisia tridentata subsp. tridentata; assembly: GCA_021014915.2. Lineage (NCBI taxonomy): Eukaryota > Viridiplantae > Streptophyta > Magnoliopsida > Asterales > Asteraceae > Artemisia > Artemisia tridentata. The sequence goes on along the minus strand of CP139509.1, from coordinate 349,690,758 downwards.
CTTGAAGCCCATACGATTTACTCATCCAAACATACTAGCCTATGTTGCCCTAGATTGTTTCTATAAATAGGGAGCTAGTGTGTTCATTTCTTTTGTTGGTTTTTCATGCATCTTGCGTAAGCTTTGTCCTTGTAACATTCGATTATTGAAAGCCTTCCATTCTCTATAATTCTCTTCTTCTTCTCGTATTGCTTATTAGCTTATTTACTTATTTCCTTTTCGTAGCTTAATATATAGTAGTAGATCGAATCTTAGCTTTCATATCGTGTGTGTGTGTTTGAGATATTAGTGACCTACAAGTGGTATCATTCGCCAAAGGTAGTTAAGTTTAGTGTTTTAAGAGTAGATTTAATCGTTATTTCATTTGTTTTAATTGGTTTACGTAAGTTTTTGTCATTCGTTGCGTTAAAAGTGTGAAAAACGTGAGTTTTGCAAATCGTTGCTTATTCCTTTTCATCAAATCTTCGTGTTTTAAGGATAAAGTTGTAAACTTTGGTGCAAATTTGGTGTTTGAATCGCTAATATTCATCAGTTGTACGATTTTCATCATCATCCAACGTTTTAGGTTGAATTTCGAAGGAAAAGGGTTTCTCGCAATTGGTCTGCAAAAATTCAAGGGTTTCTCGCATTTGGTAAAAAGGGTTTCTCGGAATTGCTAGTTTAAGGGTTTCTCGCAATTGGACTGAACAAGGGTTTCTCGCAATTCATCAGCTTCTTCGGATTTGGTACTCGGTGTTTCCTTCCTTGTATAAGGTTGTGAAACTACCTCGACTTGGAATTATTCTCATCTTTTGTATAAAAGTTTGAGAACGTGATCGAAATTGTAATTTTTGAAAAATCTTTCGAAATTGCTTGATCTTTCGCAATTCAGAGTTATCTCTCGCAATTGCTAAGTTCTCTCGCAATTGAAATTATTTCTCGCAATTACAATTCTCTTTCGCATTTGGTGAATCTCTCGGAATTACTCAGATCTTTCGCAATTGGACAACCTCTTTCGCAATTCAGAATCTCTCGCAATTCAAACAGTGTTTCTCGCAATTGGACTAAGAACATTAAGTAAACTTAACATTCAAATATCATAACTCTTAAAACACATCTTAATTATCTAAAGATCCAACAAAATGTCTCAACCACCTCACTTCAATTACTACTATCAGCTACTGCAATATCCTCAACAACAGCAATTTCATCCTCAGTATCAACAACAACAAGCATTCGTGCAACAACATCAATTTCTCTCTCCACCACAAGTATCCCCACAACAAATCATGCAACAAAATCAAATGCTGAACAATCCATCCTACTCCAGAGAACCACATTGGTTTAACAAGATGTGTGAAGCAATCAGTAGTCAGCAATCCCGACATGAAGCTGGGAATCAGGATACTCCACCTATGCTGACACCTGGTAACTATGTGCAGTGGGCTAGTAGATTTCTCAGATTCATTGAACTCCGTAAACCCCATGGGAAATATCTTAAGCAAGTCATTGAAGAAGGACCCTTTCCACTTCCAGTTAATGTTGTTCCAGGAACTACAGAAAGAGATGAAACATCAACTCCCATTGCTGTCGCTAACTACACAAATGAACAAACACTGCAACAAGAGGCAAATCAATTTGCAATGTCTTACATACTTCAGGGGATTCCTAATCCTATTTACCGAAGTATTGATGCTCAAAAGACTGCCAAAGACATGTGGGAACATGTGCATCTTCTCATGGAAGGGACTGAGTTAAATCAAGAAGACCGCAGAGTAAATTTAATCGTTATTTCATTTGTTTTAATTGAACCTATTTCATTCTCACTTTCCGCCATCCTGAGTAAACTCAATGGTATTACTTGTCACAAATTTGTCATTTTCTCATCATTTGCTTTTATATGACAACGGCTTGTGCACACATAACAGTGTACAACCCGAACCCCAAAGAAAGGACCCTGAGGTACGCTTCAGTGCCTCAATCCTGAAAAAGGAGCGAAAGCTTCTTACTTATGAGCAGAATTAAAACCAGAATGTTTTCTAAAGTTTTTTCAAACATTCTGCTCATAAGGACAAATATTCCCTTGTTAAGGGGGAGTATTTGAAAAATATAATCTTTGTTTAAAGAATTTAAATGTTCTTGAAATTCTTCCCTAAAACTCAAAAACAGCATATTTTAATCATAAACGTTTTTTCCAAAAACATCATGAGTATGCTATTTTTGAGGGGGAGAAGTAAAAGATGATTAAAAGATGAAGTCTCATTTGCTGGAATCTCTTGTGCTCAAACTCAGAATTGACCCTCGAATTGACGATAGGAAAAGTCAGTAGTCGAAAGGACATGTCCCGGACGGGTAATAATTTCAAGCCAGTTTATCTGGTGATGTAAGCGTGTCTCGCAAAGGACGTGTCTGAGTAGAATGTACCGATTTCGAGCGATAATCTTTGAATCTGATCTGGACGGGTAATAATTTCAAGCCAGTTTAACTGGTGATGTAAGCGTGTCTCGCGACGATCAGGTTCATTGAAAGTCTATCAATTCAAAAGTGCCTACTCTTTCCGGCATGTGCAAATTTAAAATTATTACTTATGCGCACATGTTAAGGGGGAGTCTTTCTAAAAATCATCAAACTCTCAAGGTGTCAACAAAATGTCTTTACAAATTATCGATACCTTGCGAGATTTTTCAATGATTTTGATTTTATGGCATCATTAGGATAGTCATGGAGTTATAAGGTGAATAAGGTTAGGGAAAACCGTCTTATGATCCACCAGAGCCGGAGGGATCTACCCAAGGACAATACCAATAGTTTAGAACTAGAAAGTCCTAGGTATGATATAAAAAGGAGAAAATGAATGAACGGAGAAAGAAGGGGTTGAAGAATTAAAAAGAAAAGCAAAGAAAAGGGTGAAAAGAAATAGCCCTCCAGTTGTTCAACCTTAGGGCAGACACCGGGTTCAATTCATAATCTACTGGTTGATGAGCATCACCGGTATTGAAGACTAAAGACGTCATGGACCCAGTGACACACTAATAAACCTTCTAAGCCACTCAAGTGTCTCTCAAAAGACATTTGTTTCATTCACACGGAGAACCCTTCATAATCTATCGACCTTTCATTACGAGAGTGTTGATATTGAAAAGGAGGCAATCTGCTCCATGCCTCCAACTACCAAACAAATGTGCACTAATTGAGTCTAGAGCCATGAGATTCATAAAAGATCTCTTAGGTACACTTAGAATTACTCTGGTGTTCTACATCATGGGCATCAGTTGTAACTTAGGAAAGTGTCCTTCACAGATCTTAGCAATCTGCCGAGAACATTCATGAGAGAAGTCACAATTTGTGATTATCAATGATTGAATGGAAATCCTGCCAGAACAACATCAAACAACTCTGACAGCAGGTCACTTCGGTAACTCCTTGTGGGTTACGCTTAGTGTTTGCTCCAAACGGTCTACAGTCGTGGGGTGATCTCCAGCGACTCACTGAATCGTGGGTGCACTTCGGTGTGTCCGTGTTATCCCTTTCGGGGGAATCCGGTTCAGAACGGTCTGGGTTAGGATTTGAGAAAGTCTTCACACTATGCTGTTGATGATCTCAAGTCTGAGCCTGTAAGTACCGGTTGGTTCGTGCTGCTGTTGCTGCTGCTAATGCTGAGGAGCTGGAGTTCAACCATCAAGACTCCATCACGTTGGAGATTGGCAGATCGAGACAACATCATATCATCTTAAAACAAGAACAAAGAAACAAAGATTATGAAGACGTCGGAAGCCTAAGAAGCAAAGATGACGTCAAGCAACCAAGATGTTCAAGACTTAGGGGGAGATTGTTAGGAACATGTTTTATAAGTATTTCAAGTCTTGTACATTTCACTAATAGGTTGCTTAAAATAGGATCATATTTATGTACAAAGGCTACGATCCATTAAGTGGTCCATGGGCCTTGAAGCCCATACGATTTACACATCCAAACACACTAGCCTATGTTGCCCTAGATTGTTTCTATAAATAGGGAGCTAGTGTGTTCATTTCTTTTGTTGGTTTTTCATGCATCTTGCGTAAGCTTTGTCCTTGTAACATTCGATTATTGAAAGCCTTCCATTCTCTATTATTCTCTTCTTCTTCTCGTATTGCTTATTAGCTTATTTACTTATTTCCTTTTCGTAGCTTAATATATAGTAGTAGATCGAATCTTAGCTTTCATATCGTGTGTGTGTTTGAAATATTAGTGACCTACAAGATGATAGATGATAAGCTTGGTATATCTGAAAAATGGAATTTTGGTGAGAGGTTTGAGGTAGTGAATTTGAATTTGAAAGACTATGTCTTCGCAGATAAGTCGAACATAGTCAATTTGCTCCTGGTTCATAATGCCCCAGAAGATTTGTAGATGAGATAGACGAGGGTTCTCATGTCCACTTTCCCTTCCGGAGACTGATTGAGCCAAGATATAATATATTGTTCTCCAAGGTTGGGGGATTAGCTTGGCTTCAACCTTTGAGAATGTTTTCGACGGCTTGTCTGGTTGTACATCATGGCCAATCTCCATTAGGAACTGGATATAATTTCTTGGCAGGTGTAGGAGCTTCCGGCAAGAGTAAGGCCTTGCGAAGATAGTTGATATCTACAGTCACTTCCTTTCGGTCCAATGTGCAAGTAAAAGATTCTTCTCCTAAGTCTAGCTTCATTGTGTGCCACATTTGATGAATGTAAAACTCGGGAATAGAAGAGGACTTGTGCAGCATGCTCCTACACTTATGCAACTTGAGAATCTCTATGGCTATTTGACAGGTTGGTTCCGCACACTTTATCTTGTGAAATTCCACGCGAGCATTGTTCTTGCCAATTTTCACATCGTAGTCTTGTGGAAAAGTGTTTTCCTTGGTTAGCATTGAGAGTGGTTATTGTGCAGCCATTTGAGATATCTGAAATATCAATCAAAACAAATTTGCAGGATACATGAAGGTTAACAAATTGTTAATCTTGTTATCATTCATGTGACCCTTTTGTTGTTTAATTTGATTTTACATGTTTTAGTATTGTGTGGATTACTAGTTAGAAACAGATTTCCTTTAATTGTACATTAATCAATTTTGACAACTTTTGATTCATTTGAATTTCGACAGTTTTAATGAATTGCGACATATCTCTTTAATTGCGATAGTTTTGGCCAATTTCGATGGTTTTTAGAATTCCGACATATTTTTATCCAATTTTGATGACTTTTGAATTTCGATGACATTTGATCAATTGCGATAAAAACATCTGAATTGTGATAAGCCATGTCCAATTGCGATGGAAATTTTGAATTGCGATAAAGTTTCCCCAATTGCGATGGAAATTTTGAATTTCGACAAGTTTTGTGCAATTGCGACAAATTTATCCATTTCCGATGGATTTTGCAATTCCGACAAGGCTTATCCAATTTCGACGGATATTGCAATTTCGAAAATTTCTTATACAAGAAATTGCGACAACACTGTAGACGTACATTTTCTTGAATCTTTATCGAATTTGGTTTTCCAGTCCAATTTAAATCAAATGACAAGTTATAATATGCTTATTAAGTTCATTTACACACATCTAAACACTATTTATTGAATTTGAATGCAACAGGTTGCAATTCCGACAAACCCTATACTTAGAATCATCGAAATTCATTTTAACATGTTAGATGTTTGTTTGTTTGATTCCAATAGATTCCTATGATGTTTCAGAGTTCACTGGTCTATACATTAACACTTTTTAGCCACGAATCAGTAAGATTGAACCTGGTCGAGTTCATCTTAAACCCTACATATCTAAATTCATTCAAACGTGTTTCTGGGTTTGATTCGATGATCAAATCATGTTATACGACATATAAGAACACTATCCCAAACAATTAATTAGGCCAAAACACAATCATGTGATTTTCCCCAAATTAACGTATAAACCCTAATTTTGAACAATCATCAATTCGAGTTTCTGGGTATAATTAAACACTCATAATATATTCAGGACTTAATTCCGACCATATCCCACCATTCAATTTAGTCTCAAACACTTAAAATCATATATACCCAATTCGACTTAAACCCTAATTCAATTTTGTATGATTTAGAAAAATTAAACCATTGGATCACAAAATCCTTAAAAACCGTGTCTTATAATCATGTAAACATTGTAGAAACACTCACAGTTTTGTGGATTCCTGAACGGATTTGTAGATTGAATTTGAGTCGTAGATCTTCGTTTGGTAAAGGAGTAAATATGGTTGGTGAAATGTAATAACTACAATTCAGATGCAGTTATTGCATTTTTACTTTTGTTTTGTTACAAAATTTTAAGTTTCCAACTTTGTCACATTAAGTCCCTTAACCACATAATTTTCCAATTAAAGTCCTTACTTACAAAGCCTTAACTAGACTTGACATAAATTTGTCAAGAATAATTTAATACACCCTCTTGACTTATGAGTATTAGAAAACATTTTAAGATCAAGGAGGGTATCACAAGGATAATATTACCACCACATTTTGAAACTTGTTAGACATAGAAATGGTGTAGAGACTAGTTCCACATTTTCCCGTCATGAGATCGTTTCCTTGTAGATCACGAACGAAACAAGTTTTCTCCCGAAAAGCTACTTCCAAATCACCATCACAAAATTGCCCTACTGAGAAAAGGTTGTGACCAAGGCCTTCGACATTATATACCCGGCTAATTTCGATGTTGCCATATTCATAGTCTCCATAGCCCATGATAGCAGCAAAATGATCATTCCCGAATCTGACAGTGCCTATGAACTTTGCAACAAAGTTTACTAAAAGTTTGAGATTGCCTATCATATGTCGGGAACAGCCGCTATCAACAATCCATAGGACAATTTGAATCACCTACATCACATAAAGACAACAAAGATGGAGTGATGGTAATGGTGGAACCCGTTGGGTTAGTAGCACATTTATTAATCACTTTAGGTAACCAAGTAAAACTAGGTTTCCTTTGTAGCCAACATTGCCATGTCCAACTAGTTTCAGCTTTCTTCTTAGTGAATGCACTAGGTGATTAGATTTTCTTAGGAGTGTTATTTGCAACTATGGTTTTGTCTACGACATTCTTAGAAACTACACTTGTGTAACATATTCATAACAATTAAACACACAATATAGGTGGATATGGCCGACGGTTTAGAGAAATTTTAGAGAGAGAAAGAAAGTTGGGAACTTGAGAGAGAAATGAGAGTATATTAGATTAAGAGTGAAAGAAGTTCCAACCCTCTCCCTAGGTGGAGAGGGGTATTTATACTACTTACTAGATGTGCCCCGAGTGGGCTGTGGAGCGAGCTGACAGTGGGTAAAGACCCGACCCACTCCACAAGTTCTATAATAACTAATCTACTATTAATATTACTAATAATCCTACGAGCTATTAAATGCTAATAAGTACTCGGGGTAACCGAGTCTTCAGATGAATATTTATATTCCTAACAATCTCCCCTTAAGGGAGGTCACCCCAAAAATAATGTTCTGAATTCTAGCATTCTATCCTTGGATCTTGACTTCATAGCTCGTAGACTTTGATTCTTCAATATCATCAATCTTTGTGCCTTCAGCAGTGTACTTTAGATGACTGTTCTTCTGTCTTGGATGATCTTTGAGTATTCTTTGACGTTATCACCCAACATGTGTCTTAAAGTCATCTTACAGCTTCGATTTCATGTGAAATTATGATCTTTAAGCCTTCTTTGAGATCATCAGTCATCGTAAATCTCTGAGCTTATCCACTGCTGTGATATTGCCTCCATGTGATTTTGTTTTGACCATTGGACTCGCATGCTCACACTTTTCTGGATCATAATAGATTTCATCAGAGTTGCGGAAGCAATGTTGTAGGTCTTTCAACTATCATGATGTCTTTGATAATGAGTTGGAAGTGTGAGCATGGAGTGAGGATTGACACATCTCCACTGGAATCAGGAACCACCATCGCCATCTTTATATGAATCTAAAATAAAACAGTTAGCAATAAAGTTGGAGAACGAATGTGGCTTTGTCATTCGTTCGATGTGGTGGTTGGATTTAACCTTCGGTTCTGTGAAGACCGACCTGTGATCAGGTAGAATCCCCTTTAAAGAGGATTCTCCTTGACAGGAATTTCCAGCATGTAGTAATGAGTCTTCCAACAAATTAATGTCAGAATCATCATACTAAGCATGTTCTCATTCCGGAACGTCTCAAAGCAGATAGCACGGTAGAGTGAATCAGTGAATTAAATACCCATTGATTGACGAGAAATTGATTTGAAAAATCACTTACGTGTCACTGGTTAAACATTTTGTGCAACACGACAAGGGTTTTATAAATTGAATCACATTTCTGTCAAAAATACTTTTGTTTGAAAATTTTCACAATCAATGTGCTCGAAACTTTGTTGGTGAGCACATTGAAAGGTTTTCCCAAAAGTATCCGTCAATCCATTTCCAGGAACAAGTTTGATTCAAATTTGAATCGCCCCATCGTTTCTTTCCAGTTGTCACAAGCTTGATCCATGAAGGATCTCACATGTCACCCACCAAGAGCTTGTTTGATGTTGGCTCTAGAAGGATTTCCATCTTCATTGTGAATACTTTACGTATCACTCGGATGTTTTGGCAATACCACAAGGATAATGCGTAGGACTCTTCATATATATTTTCTTGCTTTTCACGGTGTATGAAACAGCAAGCATATTGGAAATGTGTCCTAATGAGATTAATGGATGATCTATTGGCTCTAGACTCAATAGTGCGTTTTGATTTAGTGATCGGAGGCTGGAGAGGACTGCCACCTTTTCAATATCGTCAAACTCGGAGTGAGAGAGACGATAGAAATGTATTGATCTCCGTGAAAAATGAAACAAGAGTCCTTTGAGGGACCTTGAGTGGCTAGGGAGGGTTGTGCAGCGTATCACTGGGTCCATGATACTTTGTCTTCAATGTCAGCAATCAACTTAGTGATTCTGACAGCATATGTATTGACCCGGTTTCTGCCTAAAGTGTAAGGAGGGCTTCTTTCTTTTCACCCTTTATCTTTACAATTCTTTTTTATTCTTCAACCCCTTCAGTGCTTACCGAGACTTCATCACTAGCACCTTGTTGGGTTTGTTCCAGTACTAGCTCCATCTCAGTCGGCACTCTTCCCTTATTCACTTTTCTCCTTTTTTAATCATTCCTAAGGACTTCTATTCTAACTAGAGGATTGTCCCTGGGAAGATCCCTCCGGTTCTGGCTGGATTATGGGAACTAATACCTAACCTCACCATCCTTATAACTCCAATGCATTAAAATAAGATTGGTCGGTCTTTGGTATTCTTCCACAGTTGCCATCATAAATCATCCGCTCCCCCTCAATATGTGCATCGATATACGAAAAGGTTTAGCACATATGGGAGAGCCTACACTTTGAGTTCCAAAAAGATCACATTTTATCAGAATTTCATATTTAAATCACATTCTCTCCCCCGATCAAAAATTTCAAACCATTTGAGATTTGTGATCCCAATTGATTTAAATAGTTTAGAAATTATTGGAGAAAATGTGGTCAGGTTTAATATATTCTGATTCCGAAGCATACTATGCTCCCCCTTAATCCACGAGAGAGTGGCACTACTGATGTTGCACAATGCGTAAAATGGTGTCAGAAATTTGAACAAATACTCTCCCCCTCAATTAATGACCCGTTTTCTATTTAAAGAGCTGTAGTCATTCAATTGAGCGGCAAATATTTGTGAAATTTAAGTCCAGTTACCACCTTGTGAAACACCAAAACTCTCCTGAAGAATCATAGAACTGAAAGAGTTTGTGGTGTAAAGAAGACTTCTCTTCTTATACAAGAAAGGATGCACTGAATCGTACATCAGATCAAAGAAACATGGATATAAAGTAATCCATGCCCAGGTGAACATCACCCAGTTGGAGGAACAGCTGTCTTTTTGGCGACATGCTTTCCCCATTTAGAAACGCGGGTTGCTATCTAAAGTAATAGCAACCCATTAAGACATGTTTTAACTGGTTAGTATAACTTCTGCTCGAGCTTCATTTAAAGACCCGTGTCATTATTGAATGACATTTCTAGGTCCGTAAATGTTATCGATAAACAGAAGACATGCCTAGAAGAACTATTTTTGGGATTTCTGATTTTCTGATTTTTATGGCTTTTATAGGTTTTATATTTTTCTATTTTCTTTTTGTTTTAAGATATATACAAATATATACAAGGATATGTGAAGTCAATCCTTTACTCCTCCTGTTCTTCTTGAAGACATTTGAGTGATTCAGGTGACAAGCTCTTCATTCAAAGACGAGGGAGAATAAACTGAAATCGTTCTCTTGGTAGGGCCTTGGTGAAGATGTCAGCCAGCTGAAACTCCGTCCTGACGAAGTATAGTTCCACAATCCCTTTTTCAACTTGTTCCTATATGAAGTGATGCCTGATGTCGATGTGCTTCGACCGTGAGTGTTGGACATTGTTACAACAAAGAGCGATGGCACTTTTGTTGTCACAATATAGAGGAATCTTGTTGTATGAAAACCCATAGTCTGAAAGTTGTGATCTCATCCAAAGGATTTGAGCACAGCAGGCAGACATAGCAATGTACTCGGCCTCTGTAGAAGATATAGAAGTGCTCATTTGCTTCTTAGAAGACCAACTAACCAACTTTTCCCCCAAAAACTGAGCTCCCCGAAGTACTTCGACGAGTATCTTGACACCCCGCATGATCAGCATCAGCATAAGCCGTGAGTTCCATTGTCGTGTCCTTAGGATACCAGAGACCCATGTGAACCGTGCCTTGAAGATATCTGAAAACCCTTTTTACTGCTTCTAGATGCTTTTTGGTAGGCTTGGACTGATACCGAGCGCACATACATACTGCGAACAGAAGATCTGGCCTGCTAGCAGTAAGATACATCAAGGATCCAATCATGCTTCTATACTTTGTTTGATCAACCGGGATTCCAGAAAGGTCTTCATCCAGCTTTGATCTTTCAACCATGGGAGTGTCAACAGAATCACTTGAATCGAATCCAAATTTCTTCAGAATTTCGTTTGCATATTTGGATTGATTAATGAAGATGCCTCCGGGACTTTGAGAGATTTGCAGGCCTAGGAAGAATGAAATTTGTCCCATCATTGACATCTAGAACTTAGAACTCATCTCTTTTGAAAACCGAGCACATTCACTAGGGTCAGAAGAGGCAAAGATAATGTCATCTACATATATCTGAACATGAAGTAGATGTTTGCCCGCCTTTCTGGTGAATAGTGTGGGATCAACTACACCCTTGGAGAATCCATTTGCAAGAAGGAACTTGGACAATGTGTCATACCATGCCCTAGGTGCTTGCTTCAACCCATAAAGGGCTTTCTTCAAGTGATAGACATGAGTGGGACGATCAGCGTCCATAAATCCTTCAGGTTGGCTCACGTAAACTTCTTCCTTTAAGTCACCATTCAAGAAGGATGTCTTAACATCTATCTGGTAGACTATCATATTTCGGCTGGCAGCATTTGCAAGGAAGATTCTGATGGCTTCAATTCGAGCAACTGGAGCAAATGATTCTTCAAAGTCTATTCCTTCTTCTTGTCGATACCCTTTTGCAACTAGCCGTGCCTTGTTCTTCAGAACATCACCATGCTCATCGAGTTTCACTTTGAAGATCCACTTTAGAGCGATAATCATCGCACATTCTGGAGCAGGAACTAATTCCCACACATCAAGTCGATCAAATTCATGAATTTCATCTTGCATAGCATTAAACCAGCAATCTTTGGACATTGCTTCCTTGACATCTTTTGGCTCGACTTTGGATAGTACAGAATTGAAGAAACACCACAGGGCATCGGTGGCAAGTTGCTTTCGTGTAGATACCGGACGTGAAGGATTACCAATGATGTTGTCAATTGGATGATCGTTGGTCCATTTTCTGAGATGGTCATGGGGTTGAGGATTTTGAACTAATGTTGCCGAGTTGATATCTCCTAAAGTGGATGTGTCTGCTGAAGATTCAGGAGCAACTATGTTTTCAAATGGAACATCATCCACAGGAGCAAATGGATTAACTTCAAAAGAATGGTTATCTGCAGATCCTTGCTGCACCGAAGAAGATTGAATATTTGTTGATGAGGGTGATGGACTAGCAGACGGTGCATCGAGGCTGATTGAGACATATATTGATGGGCCTTCTGAGTCATGTGGAATTTGAGCATCAGCAACAGGAAGTACAGCTGGAGTATCAGTGGTAGTATCAATTGTTGTTGGCTTAAAATATTCGTCAAACATCGGATCAAATAACTTCTTCAACTCTTCACTGGTGGGAGGTACATAAGGAACTGCAGGCGTGGGATTCTGTACAAGATCCAAACTGATTGGTCCGGTTGTCAAAAGGTTAAGAGCGGGTCCAGAACTAGATTGTCCAGAAGCCGGTTGCTCAGACAGCTCATCGAACGTAACGTGAATTGTTTCCATGATTTGTCGGGTTCTTTTGTTATAGATTCTGTATCCTTTACGATCTGGTGCGTACCCAACGAAGAAACCTACGTCTGCTTTAGCTTTCAACTTTCCCAGATCTTGACTGTCATATGTTAGATAACACAGTGCACCGAACACACGAAGAAAGGAGAGATCTGGCTTCTTATTATGAATCAGCTCATAAGGTGTCTTGTTTTGAGTAGTATGAATCAGGGATCGGTTTTGGGTGTAACATGCTGTTGCAATTGCTTCTGCCCAAAGAAACATCGGAGCTTTGGAAAATATTAGCATGGTTCTTGCAGCCTCCACCAGAGTACGGTTCCTTCTTTCAACCACACCGTTCTGCTGAGGAGTGCGTGGAACACTTTTCTGGTGTGTTATGCCAATACTTTCATAGAAATGACTAAGTTGTTGGTTGACAAACTCAGTTCCATTGTCTGTACGGATGATTCGGACAGTTTTGTTGAGCCTTACTTGCAGCTGTTTAATTAGTTTGATGATAACCTCTGGAGTTTCATCCTTTGTTCTCAAAAACTTTATGACTACCACAAGAATGTATTTCTTCCCGTTTATACTCTGTACTCTCATTGGACCGAACAGATCCATGTGAAGGGTGTGAAGAACTTCCAGGATGGTGTTGACAGTTTTGGGTTTGTAGGTTTGTTTCTTGCTTTTGCCCAGTTGACATGCAGTACATAGATGATCTTTCTCAAACTTTAGTCTGGGCATGCCTCGTACAAGGTCCTTGCGAGACAAGTCATTTATGGTACCGAAGTTCAAATGGTTTAAACGACGGTGCCAAAGCCAAGACTTAGTCTTTGAGGCCTTTGAAAGCAAGCAAATAGGAGAGGACCTCATCATTTCTTCAATGGAGATGGTATATAAATTGGTGCCACGACTGCCTTTGAGGAGATCTACACCATCCAACTCTCTGACGAAACAAGTGTGTTTCCTGAAGGCCACTTCAAGATCAGAATCACAGAATTGACTAACCGAAAACAAGTTATGCCCTAGTCCTTCCACATAGTATACCCGAGAGATTACACTGTCCCCAAACACATAATCTCCATAACCCATAATTGCCCCAAAGTGGTTGTTCCCAAATCTAACTGTCCCGATAAACTTTTTCACGAAGTTCTTGAGCCGTGAGCGATCCCCCGTCATATGTTTTGAGCAGCCTGAGTCCAAATACCAAAGGACGATTTGTACGACCTGCATTTGAAAACAGACAACGATGGATAACTGAAATATGTGGATCCCCACGTGCAGTTGGGGTCCGTTTGGTTAGCACACACAAATTTAGGAGTTACAGGGTTCACAGATGTTGTTGTCATTATAGTGGAGACTACCCTAGATGCTGCAGATGACCTAGTTGGAAGGCATTGTGTTTCTAGAGGCAAAATTTGACCAGTTGGTCTCCATTCCTTAGACTTCACAATCTTATGATTATTCTTTCTAGGCAAGGGACACTGGTTTCCTAAAGTGAACTTCCTTCCAGTGGGTCTCCATTTGTATCCAACATTAGCAAACATTTTTCCTGTTGCTTTCCAAACTTTCTTACTTGTTTCAGTTCTCCTAACATTCATAACATGGGGTTGTTTGGGAGACATCAAAAATGACATAACACATCTATCATGATTGCCAGAAATTAAACATTCATCACATGTCTTACAAATAGCAACAGAATTCGAATCAATTACAGTACTTTTAAGACAAATACTAGAATCAACACGATTCTTTTTCATAAAAACAAACTTATTGTTCCTAGGATGGGCTTCTACTTTCTTCTCACTATCACTTTTAGTCAGCGCAGTCCTATCATTCTTGGTATTGCTTTTAAGCTTTGACTTGCTAGCTCTAGTGACTTGTTTTACTCCTGTAGAAGCAATAATGGGAACATTAGTTTGTTGTAGTGCCATTTGGTTTTCTGGTTTAGATGTGCTAGGATCAGATGCTTTCCTTGTTTCATCAAAAGTTGCATGCTTGCTCTTAATTATGGATGATGATGCAACAAATCTATCTCTTTTGTTATCGGTCTTAGGGCCAGTGCTAATGGCATATTCTAACACTTCCTGAATCCTTTTTGTGAGAACACAAGCATACACAACTGCCTTATCAAGCGGCTTTTCTATTCTGTCCTCTTCTACAACCTCACGAAGTGTGTCAAGGCCGTCCCTAAGGTGATGGAGATATATTTGATGGGCAGGTCTATTGTTTCTAAGGGGAAATGGAATAGGCCCAACATCAACATCATACTTTTTAATAGCAGAAATCTTTGGTGCAACACAATCACAGGTGATACTTGGCATTTTTCCTTTCACCTGAGTCTTAAGATTCTCAATTTCATTTAACAAAGAAGTTATCTTTTCGTTATGACTATTTCTTGTAACTTTAATCGAGTCATATAACTCTTTTTAATGCTGTTTAATCTTAGAATTCTAAGCTCGAAAACATTCATTTTCATAGTGTAACTTATTGATGGTGTCTTGATAGTGAAAATTCTGAGAATCTGAAGATGAAGGTTTATTGGTGCCATACACATCACACTTGTTTGATTTTAATTGGGCAATTTGAGCCCTCAATTGCCAAATCGTGTTCGTGTGAGCTTGAATTTTCTTATCCCGTTTGCTTAATTCAAAATACGTATCAAACTCAGGAGCATCCAAAGATGTCTTGACATTTAATAGTTTACATTTTTCTTCTAAGTGTTGATATTTTAATTGTAAATTAAGATACTCAACCTCTAGTTTTGAAAAACGTTTAACCATGTTATCATGGTCATCATTTTGAATTTTATCAAGCAATTTCAAATTCTCCCCCTCAAGCTCAACAACACGATTCTGGGTAACATTCAAAGCAATAGAATACTCATGAAATTGACAAGCAGATAATGCAGAATCAATAGCAGTATAAAATACATCTTGTGCAATACATCTAGCAATCAAATTCTCATTTGTGATGAGAATGTTGTTTCTCTCAATCTCACGGCTCTTAAGTTCTATCGCATTTTGAGTTACCTCATTTTCCATATCTTTAAACACTACTTTCATTTCATTTACTTCTGTTTTAAGGGTATTTTGCATCCCTTCAAAATGTTCTTTGAGTAGTTTAAAGAATGGCATGACCTCAGTCAAGTAACACCTTTTCGTCTGTTCAAAACACCTTTCTCCCTCAGTAATACCGGTTGGTGTTATTCTCTTCTTACATGTTTTGTCAAAATCAGTAAATAGTTGACCAAGTACATATATGCTAATTAAGGTTTTACATTCAGTGGGAAGAGTCAAATGGACCAAATTCCTAGGTGTATTGGGGGGATACACCGTTGCAGGTGCAATTTTCCTAAGGGATGGCATTTTGGCAACAAGTTCATCGGCCTTTCTCTTTTCTATGTCTAATGACCAAAATATTTGTTCAGGTGTTAACTTCTTTTGAGGAACAAACACAGTCAATTGATTTTCCTTGTAATAATCATGGGGTTTGACTATTACTCATTTGGCTATGCTTATGGGATCCTTCATTTTCTCATTCAGTTTCTCTCTCTTTCTGTCCTCTAACTCATTACTCTCTTCTAAAGATGTAACATTAGGTGGGGCATGACCAGGCCTAAACATCACATTGTCATCATATAAGGCCGGTTGTGCAACTAAGGCCTTCCTAGAAATAGCAAGTTTAGGTTCACCTAAAGTACTTTCACTATGCTTATCACACAGCTTTTTGTGCTTCTGAAGCATTTGGACAGTGAGTCTGGATTGGTCATGTGTGTACAACTTATTTTCAAGCTTATTTTTTAAGGTTTTAAGCCTGGAGAAGTCATTCAAGAGCTGTGTTTCCTTTTATTTGAAATCTTGTTTAAGTGTAGCTATGTGCTTTTGGGCATCCTGTTTTTGTTTAACAGACAGATCCAGTTGATTTTTCAAAGACTTTAACTCTTGTTTCAATGTTTCTTCTCTTACATTACGCTCAGTTATAAGTGTATGCATTTGACTTTCCATTTTTTGCTCACATTCAGTTAGTTCAAACTTAGCACGCTGTTCATAAAGGGCTACCTGATCTTTATATTTGTTTAATCTAGTGGTCAAGGTATCATCAGTGACAAACACAGTGTTTTCATGCGACTCACAAGTATTATCTATAGCACAAGCATTATCTAAGGCACACACATTATTTACAACAGAAGCAATGTTTTTAACAGAAGATGCACCATCTTGTTCATCAGACATGTTGTTGTGATTCACATATTGTTCATATGGAATAATATTACTATTTCCCATGTCAACAGTATCTGAATCAACCACATCTGTCTGTTGTACTTCGTTGGGAATCTTCTGTACATCAACCACGTTATATGTGTTATAAAGTTTTAGTACCTCAGAAATCACAGATGAGTTGGAGGAACCAGCTTGTTGAGGTGATGAGATAACAGAGGACAAGTTAGCCATGTAGATCATTTGAGCAGTTGGTTCTTCATCCACATCAGAGTCAAACGCATCACAATCATCGACTTTGAAGATGTTCGGATCATTAAGTGCAAGGTTCTGAACTGGCTGTTCGTCCACATCAGCATCAAAATTATTTCCCCCATCGCCAACAAGAAACAACAATTCTTCTTCATCCAACACAGCACCACTTTCTTGTGCTTGCATCAATAACATCTTGTCCTTGAAATAGTCAGAGTTTTGAGGACGTTTAGGCTGATTGCAATTCCTAGCAATATGTCTCAATCCACCACAATTGTAGCACTTTGCTTGCCTTCCTTGTCCCTGGTTGACATTTCCAACTCTGTTCTGAGCATTCCCCCACCAACATTCCCAACATTCCTTGGATTCCCATTTTCTCTTCCCTGCACAGTCTGAACAATAATTCTACCATCTTCCACAGTAGCCTGATTGGGTGGGTTAGATGAGTTTCTGAGTTGATTGTTTGTTTGAGAAGCTTTGAATTGTTGCACAAGTAGGGACACTTGATTGGAAAGCTCATCAATCATCTGATCAGTGCGAGAATATCCAGAGTCTAGTTGAGAGTTCATAGTAGGTTGTGGGTGCATGGATGATTGAGCAAACAATGACTGATTCTTTGATGGGATGGGATTTTGATATGATTGATCAAGTTGTGGTTGATTGTATTGCTGAACATTTGCAACATAGGCCAGTGGATCACTTGGTGCAGTAGGATTGAGTTTTTCTCTCAACAGACGATCATAAGCAGCATGTTTCTCATGTTTTTGCAGGTATGCATACAACTGTTCATAGTTTGTGTCCCTTAGACCTTTGTTGAGTTTAACTGCGGTAACAAATCTGTCCCATTCTGGTGTCATGTTGTTCACAAACTTTGAGTTCAGTTGGATGTTCTGCATAGTCATTCTTATGATTCTCATATCGTTCACCAACTTGTGGAACCTTACATAGTAGTCTGTGATATTCTCTCCTGGGTTCATTTTAAAATGCTCAAACTTATCGTATAGTTGTGACTCACGATCTTCTTTTGTGAGTTCTGATCCAGCCAAAAGCATCTTGACATTGTCCCATACTGCTTTTGCTTCCGTGTTGAAATTGATGAGTTTGTAAACATCTTTGGGCAAACCTTGAATGACAATATTGGAGGCCCTAATGTCTGCATCGTACCTCTTCTTTTCTTCTTCATTGAGATCATTGTACGTGCGTGGCCTGTCAATTCCCAACGTAACCGTTCCATCCTCACTAGTAGTCACAACATCTCTTGTGGTTCCTATCTGAAATGGTCCTTCATCAATTGATTTGAGAATATTAACTCCATTCTCTTTACCCAAGCAGTAAAGACGTATTCGTTGTGCCCAAGACTCATAGTCTATCCTATCCAGCATGGGAGGACGGGTGTCGGACCCTGCTGCTTGTATGTCATCAGATGCGGTGCTTGGTATGGTTGCCATACTGTATACGGGATTTTACAATTCTTGAGATTTAATCGAGAAATAAGTTCTTTCGCGGGATTTTATCAAATTCAAGAACAAACCGCCAGACAGTAGATATCAAACCGCTAAAATACTAAGCAAACCGCTAATATCAAACCGCTAATATTAAACCGCTAAACCTGAAAACCAAACCGCTATATATAAACCGCTAACACACAACAAACCGCTAAGTCAAACCGCTGAATCAGAAGACCAAACCGCTAGTATCAAACCGCTGAACCTGTAAACCAAACCGCTATATATAAACCGCTAACACACAACAAACCGCTAAGTCAAACCGCTGGATCCAAACCGTTGGAATACTATTCAAACCGCTAAAGTCTAGCCGCTATTGCCTGAACCGCAAAGACTTAAACTGCTGAATATTAAACCGCTGAAGGCTAAACCGCTGAGAGCTAAACCGCTGAAACTAGAGCCGCTAAAACCAGTCAAACCGCCACCACTAAGCGACAAACCGCTAACGACAAGAACTGACAAACTGCTACCGCAAGTGGACAAACTGTCCTTTTCAATACGTTTTGTCCCTTTCCAAAAATGAATACACACCAAACCGCTAACAACCAAGCCGCTAGATAGAACTACCAAAAGAACTATAACTGCTACAAAGAACAATTTATCCGAGAGTCAAACCGCTATGATGAAAACACTTCCGAAACTCAAGCCGCTGCGAAGAAACTCTTCAAATCTTCCACAAACAGCCACCAACCAAGTTGTATGTTGTCAAGAAAGATGTGAAATAGTTCAATGAACACAAAAGTACACGTTTTCAACCGATTTAACCAGAAACAAAGATTAAACAATGATTTTCATCAACTTTATAGTCAACCTAAAAAAAACTACAAAAGTGCCAAAATCTCACCACGAATTCATGAATATGACTAGCTAGAACCTAACCATGGCTCTTGATACCAATTGTAACATATTCATAACAATTAAACACACAATATAGGTGGATATGGCCGGCGGTTTAGAGAAATTTTAGAGAGAGAAAGAAAGCTGGGAACTTGAGAGAGAAATGAGAGTATATTAGATTAAGAGTGAAAGAAGTCCAACCCACTCTCTAGGTGGAGAGGGGTATTGATACTACTTACTAGTTGTGCCCCGAGTGGGCTGTGGAGCGAGCTGACAGTGGGTAAAGACCCGACCCACTCCACAAGTTCTATAATAACTAATCTACTATTAATATTACTAATAATCCTACGAGCTATTAAATGCTAATAAGTACTCGGGGTGACCGAGTCTTCAGATGAATATTTATAATCCTAACAACTTGGCGGTTTTCCTAATATAGAGTTAGAAGCAGTAGTAGGCCTAGAGGAAATGCCATATGTACGTTTCTTATTACGAGATAAAAGAGATTTTGCAACACACTTTGTATGATCACCAGATAACATGCTTTTACGACAAAACACACAAGAAGCATCAACATTCAAAACATTCAAAGTCTTAGCATTCGTTACATCAAGATTAGAATTACAAGTCTTCTTTTTGTTGCTTTTAGGCTTGGATCTGCTAACGCTAGGAGGGGTGACTATTCTTGTAGAAGTCGAAGCATTCAAATTAGTAGTCTGAGGGGATGTTTGCCTAGGTGTTTTGTCCATTTTATACATTCCTGGTGCAATCACATTTGTGTGAACAAACTTCCCTTTTTCAAGTAATTTAATTTTCTCTTTGAGTTCAATGATGATGTGATTCTTTTGTTGAATTTTTGAATCAAGTTCTCGATTTAAGCGAACAGTGTCATTCCGATTTTGACAAACTTCATCAATGTCCTTTTCATATTCAAAAATTTGACGTTTTAAAACAGCATTTTCATTTTCAAGATTCTGAATTTTGAATGTGTTACTGTTTTGAAAGGACATTGTTTCTTTTTGACTTTGCAACTTTAATTCAAAATCAAGACTCTGAGTTTGACACCATTGCAGCTTTTGATTGAGTTGAAAAATTTCTTTTGACAGTTTACTTTGCACGTCATCATTGAGTTTACTGATTCTCTCATTTTCTCTTTTTAAATTCGTAATTTCATTTCTCAATGTTTCAGTGTCAACAGTATAATCATCAACAAGCATAGCATTGCAAGACACATAAATGGAATTCATGAACACAGAGATAATATCAGAATATAGAACATCTTCCAATAGTCGATCTGCTTCCTTTTGTAAAACTTTGTTTTGACGTTTTTGTTTTAAGATCGCATTTTCAGTTGCATTGAAAGTGTTCATCATGGATGTTACTTCTGTTTGAAGTTCCTTTTCCCAGTGTGTAGCACAAAAACGCAAATGTTGAACATATGGTAAAAATTGTTTTTGAAATTTTTTTCTCTTTCCTTTTTCGTAGGGAGAAAGAAAAGTGGAAACGTTTATCTCATAATTACGTTCAATTGCTTGTTTCAAAAACCTTATGTCATCAAAATATCTAAGTACAAGACATCTTTTTGGTAATGGTGCAATTACTCCCGAATTTGGTAAAGGACCATTTATTTGTGCCACTGGTTTGACAGGACCAACCTCTGAAGAAGATTCATTAATTTGCATTACAAACCATGATTGTTCTGTTTTATCTTGTTGAGGAACGAAGGTGTCGGTAATATGAGGTACTTTTGAGTAATCAAATGGTTTATTAAACTTAACATTGCTCATTTTAGATCGACTCTCTTCTTCCTGTTCCTGTTCTTCCTCACAGTTATGTACAACAACACGCATAATAGAGTCATCAAAGAGATGTTCTGCACTATACAACTTTGGATTTTCCATGAGTGCTTTGTGTAGAAAACGTGGTTTGTCATCACCAATAGCAAAACCATAATCGTGGGGATTTTGCTTAAGAGGAAATTTTGAATTGTTGTTACAGACTCACCAGTTTTATAAACAACTTTTGAAACTCTTTTAATTTACATTCCAACTCTACGATTTCCTCAAGATAAGAATCAATCCGTTTCCTAGACACTTGTTTATGTTCAGAAAAACTAGCTTGACAAGTTGACAACTCTGTTTTTGTTTTTGAAAGTTCAGAATTTAGGTGTTCAACCTGTTGTTTGAAATCTAATTTTTCTTGTTCCATTTGAGAAATCAAGTTATTTTTGGAAACAGTTAATTCTCGTATTTGATGTTCTAAATCTTGTTCTTTGACATAAGCCTTTTGGAATGCAACTTGAAAACTTTGTTCGCGTTTTTTTTTTGTTTCATAACTTGTAAGTTGTATTTTATAGCACTCAAGATCCTTAGTTAATAATGCAGCTTTTGCTTTTAAATTTCTGTTGATCTCATTACATTTATCAATCTGGGATTTTTGTGAATCCAACTGGGTTTGGGTGATCAATAGAAAGGTCATGAGTTCTAGATCAGGAATAAGCAAAAAATCATTTTGTTCAATTTGATCATTGTTATCGTTATCAATTGGATCATCAAATGTAACAACTGGGTTAATTTGATCATCATCAAATGTAACAACTGTGTTCATTTGATTATCTTCTTGAGGAGATTAGAATGAATCATCTTGAACAACTTGCTCCTCGTTTAATGCAAATGCAGATGGTGATACAATTTCATGTATTAGACATGTTGAATCAGGTACCTGAGACAGACCGTCAGTATCATATACTGAGCCTGTGTCACTCATGTGCAATTCCTGCATGTTGGCCATAAGCATCACGGCTGCATTTGCTTCCAAGTCTTCCATGTCATCATCAGAATATGCACTTGCCATGAAGTTGTTTTCTTTCTCGGTGAGAGTGCCCCTAGAATCATCCTTGAGAGCAAGAAGTAGTGCTTGCTTGTGATAGTCACTGCCTCTTATTCTAGGTTTGGGACATGCACTAGCCAGATGACCTTTCCCATTGCAGTTGTAACATTTAACCATTGTATTTGCAATCCCTTGATTCCCAGTCTCAACTATTTCACTCCTTCTTTGTGGAGTACCAGCAATGTTCCAACTGCCACTTGCTGTATTAAACCTTTGTCCAGTTCCTGTATTTCCCATGTAACCTCCTGATCCATTTCTTCCGTAAGCTCGATTCTGAATTTCAACTCGACCATCTTGTATAACAGCTTGATTCCTTGTATTGGATGAAGTGCGAAGACGATTGTTGGATTCGTTGGAGAACTTGCTGAAAGAACGAGCAATTAATGCAAATCCTTCATTCAATGAGTTGAATGCATCATCTTCATCATTGTTTGTATTGGAGTAGAGCATGGTATCCGTGTTGTCATAGGGAACAAGTTGATTATCAGTTGTTTGCGGTTTCATATGGAATGAGTTGAGTTGATGAGGTTTGTTGAGGATAAGCAAAGTGATGTTGTTGTTGGACAAAAGCTTGATTTGATTGTGGTGGTGGAGCAAAGTGAGATTGAGCTATCAATGCCAGTGAGTTTGGAGTAGTAGAAGGTGAATAAGTACCACGAGCAGCTCGATCTTTGTCAACTTTTGACTGATGGTGCTTTAAATAATCATACAGCAACCCATAAGATGTGTTGTGTAGATTTTTTGCTTGACGAACAAAGGTGACATATTTCTACTAGTCTGGACCACGACAACTAAGGAATTTTGTGTTCACTGCAATCCTGGGTAGAATAATGTTATTTCTGTCCAAGTCAATAATGATGTTGTTGAACCGATGGTAATAAGACTTGTGATTCCCCTGCTTCAATCATGAACATTGTGTATTCGAGATATAGTTTTGATTCCATATCTTCTTGGTTCAGTTCAGTGCCTTCCATTAGAAGATGAACGTGTTCCCACATGTCCTTAGCAGTTTTTTGAGCATCAATACTTCTGAAGATTGGATTAGGAATTCCCTGAAGAATGTAGGACATTGCGAGTTCATTGGCTTCACAATGAAGTATTTGTTCTGCTGTAAGCTGAGCATCAGGAATAGGGGTCACAGTTGTTTCTCTTGGAGGAATAGCATTTGGATCTTCAGGAACCGTTGTAGTTGGCATTTGGAATGGTCCTTAAATGATAGCCTTTTTCATGTATTTGCCATGCGGTTTCTTGAGTTCGATGAGCCGTAAGAATCGACTTGCCAACTGAACATAATTACCAGGAGTGAGCATAGGAGGTGTGTCTAGTGATCCAGCTTCATGTCTTGATTGTTGACTACTTATGGCTTCACACATCTGATCAAACCAGTGTGGTTGTTTTGCTGGAAGTGGGTAGGATTGCATTGGTTGTTGAGGGAAAAATTGATGTTGTTGCATAAAGAGTTGTTGTTGAGGATACTGTGGTTGTTGAGGATATTGTTGTTGCTGATGATACTGCTGTTGTTGATTGTAAAAATAGTTGTAGTTCGGTGGTTGAGACATTCTGTAGAAGTAACTTGTGTTCTTATGGATCTTGTAGACAATTGAGAAGTGTGTTGTGAGTTATAAAGTTTTGTTTTGGTTAAGTATGAATTAAGATGTTTTACTATTCACTTTCAATTCCGACGAACACTGTTCACATTTAATTCCGACAAGCACTGTTCACAGTTTGTCAATCGCGAGGAGTTCACAGAATTGCGATGGATTATCTGAATTCCGATGAAATTTATAATTCCGATGGATTTATCCAATTTCGACAAAAGTAGCTGAATTCCGATGGACTAATCAATTTCGATGAATCTTGGGAATTGCGATGGACTTTGCAATTGCGACAGAACTTTGCAATTTCGGTAACTTATCTGAATTGCGAAAGAACTTGGCAATTCCAATGATTTCTCACTAACTTATACAAGATAGGAGATTTCCTCAAAGTCGAAGTATTTTCACAAGCTTGTACAAGCAAGGAATCTACTGAGTATACAATTCCGATAAGTCTTTGGTCATCAAATCCGATAAACCCTTTTAGTTCCAATTCCGATAAACCCTAATCTCCAATTTCGATAAACCCTCTTAATGAATTCCGATAAACCCTTTCATCCAATTCCGATAGAAATACAATTTAATCAAAACACTTTTTTCTAATAAAAAACGATGTTTAAACTGAATCTCTTTGGATCAAAACGTTTAAAAACACTTAAATAATAAGAAAGTTTGAAGCTTTAATGTGTTAAATGAAATTTGAGTAATTTCGATAAGATGCAACTATGTAAACCGAATGTAAAACTAGTGTAATTCGAAAAAGATCTAACCTTTTGACTATAAATCAAAATTCTACACACTATAGAGATCTTAACACTTTACAAGTGTGAAGAATAAGTGCTAGAAATGAGATTTTGTCACTAATAAACTACAAAAGCAAACCGTAAACTAAAATAAGCTACGAACTAATCACAATCACACAACTCAATGATCGTCTAGCGTATGATACCACTTGTTAGGTCACTTTAATAAGTATAACACAAGTAATAAAGCACGTATGAGATGAGAGAAAGAGAGAAGTAGAAGAGAATGGTCGAATTTCAATTCACACGAATGAATGACAAAGGTTTCCTTACAATAGTGACTAAAATCAACAAACATAAGAGTAGTATACATGTCTATTTATAGGCGTGCATTAGGGCAACACCTTGCCTAATGCTTCTAGAAACTAAAGCTACTAAGTCACGACCCATAGGCCTTCTAATAGGGCCGTGACATTACAAGCAAACCTAAAGGTCTTAAGCAACCTTGTACAAAAATATGACCAAGACTTGATTACATATGAAAATGTGTTCCCAACAGAAATGCCATTTTCACATCCATTTGATAAACAACCATATTCTTGTGTACAACATATGCCAGAAAGATACGGATAGCCTCAATCCTAGCAACTGGAGCAAAGGACTCTTCAAAATCAATTCCTTCTTGTCGAGTGAATCCTTTAGCTACCAGACGCGATTTGCTACGAATCACTGTGCCTTCTGCATCTAACTTGTTTTTCCAAATCCATTTCAGTCGGATGACATAGACCCCATCTGGTCTTTCATCTAACTCCCACACTTCTAGTCATTTGAATTGGTCGAGTTCTTCTTGCATTGACTCAATCCAGTTGTCGTATGTGAGTGCATCTTTGATGTTTTTGGGTTCATCTTAACAAACTGTGAGTGCGTAGATGTAGTTTTCAGCATCGGTGTGAAGTTTTCATCTTATCATAACTGGAGCTGAGGGATTGCCAATAATGTTTACTAAGGGGTGTTCTTTAGTCCAATGATGTGTTGAAGGGTGATGTTGATAGAAACTATGCAGATTAGACGGGTCCAAATCGCATTTGGATGACTCTTCAATCTCAGGAACGGTTGGAGTCGGTGCAAATGGATTAAAGAACGCATTTGGGTCATAATCTGCAGGTTCGGGTACTGGTTGTTGTTGAAGATCTTCAGCTGCATTGTCAGTGTTGGAAGCGGTTTGTTCTGCTGTTGATGGAGATTCAATTGGAGGTGCATCTGTAGCAACTTTTGTTGTTGTAGTAGCAGGTGTATCAGGTATTCGACTGTCATCAGGTTGTGCAGCGGAAATTGGTGATACATTTGGTGCATGACATGCAAAAGAATCATCAAAGAATGGAGCAAAAAGTGTTTCCAATTCTTTATTGTGAAGTGAAAGATGTGCAGCTGATTGATCTGGAAAATTGTTTTGCTCAGAAGCCATCTCTGTAAGCTCATCGAAATTAGCATGAATGGTCTCCTGAATTTCTCTAGTACGAAGATTCCAGATTCGAAAACCTTTGGAGTTCTCATAATATCCAATGAAGATATCAATGTCAGCCTTTGCTTTGAGTTTTCCAAAATCATCACGATCATTATTTGGATAGCAAAGAGCACCAAATACATGAAAGTATTGAATATTTGGTTTGCGGTTGTGAACAATCTTATAAGGAGTTTTGTGATGCCATTTGGTGATCATACAACGGTTTTGGGTATAACATGCAGTTGATACAGCTTCTGCCCATAAGTAATCTGGTAATTGAGCATTGATTAGCGTCATTTTTGCAGCTTCCACTAATGTCCTGTTGCGTCTTTCGACAACCCCATTCTGTTCTGGACTTCTTGCAATGGATGTTTGATGTTCAATTCCCACTTTCTCAAAATAAGATCGAAGAGTTTGATTTTTGAATTCAGTTCCATTGTCTGTTCTAACTTTTTTGACCGTATTATGAAGTTGAACTTGAATTTTTGTGAGAAAGGTGACGATCATTGAAGGAGCTTGATCTTTGCTTTGGAGAAAATAGACCCAAGTCCATCTGGAGTAGTCATCGACAATTACTAGAATGTAGCGTTTACCGTTTATCGTTTGAACACGCATAGGGCCACACAAATCCATATGAAGTAGTTGAAGAACATGATCTGTACTGTGTTATGTTTTTGAAAGGAAATGTGCACGAGTAATTTTTCCTTGTTCATAAGCTGGACATAAGTGATCATTTGAATATCGAAACCGTGGAAGACCATCGACTAGTTTGTGACGTGCGAGTTCAGTCATGGTTTTGAAATTCAGATGAGATAGTAGTTTATGCCATAACCATGATTTTTTCGAATGTGCTTTGGAGAGCAGACATATAGGAGAAGAAGTAATCATATCATACATTGAGATGGTGTAAAGACTAGTTCCACGATTTCCCGACATTAGATCATTACCTTGTAAGTCACGAACGAAACAAGTTTTCTCCCGAAATGCTACTTCCAAATCCCCATCACAAAATTGACCGACGGAGAAAAGGTTGTGACCAAGGCCTTCGACATAATAGACACGACTAATTTCGATGTTGCCATTGACGTAATCTCCATAGCCCATGATAACAGCGAAATGATCATTCCCGAATCTGATAGTGCCGATGAACTTTGCTACAAAGTTTACTAACAGTTTGAGATTGCCTGTCATATGTCGGGTACAACCGCTATCAACAATCCATAGAACAATTTGTACCACCTGCATCACACAAAGACGACGAAGATGGAGTGATGGTAACGGTAGAACCCAGAGAATTAGTGGGTTCCGTTGGGTTAGTAACACAGTTATTAATAACTTTAGGTAGCCATGTAAAACTAGGTTTCCTTTGTAACCAACGTTGTCATGTCTAACTAGTTTTAGCTTTCTTCTTAGTGAAATTGCTAGGTGATGGGATTGTCTTAGGAGTTGTATTCGCAACTATGGGTGTGTTTAAGGCATTTTTAGAAACTACACTTGGCGGTTATCCTAGCACAGAATTAGAAGCAATAGTGGGCCTAGAGGGAATGCCAGATGTACGTTTCTTGTTACGAGTTAAAGGGGAGTTGGCAACACATTTTGTATGATCACCAAATAACATACTATTACGACAAAACACACAAGATGCATTAATATTCAAAACATTCGAAGGTTCATCATTCGTTACACTGATAGTACGATTACAATTTGCCAAATTAGAATCTAAATCAGATGCAACATGAGTTTTATTTAAATTCCTAAGTTGATCTTCTACTTCTGGTGATTCTAGTTTTCTGCTTCTACGTTGCTAGATCCTATTCATCTGTTTGTTGCTTTTACGCTTTGATCTGCTAACGCTAGTAGTGGGGACTATTCTTGTAGAAGTGGAAGGATTCAAATTAGTAGTCTGAGGGGATGTTTGCCTAGGTGTTGTGTCCATTTTGTACATTCCCGGTGCAATCACATTTGTGTTAACAAACTTTCTTTTTTCTAGTAACTGAATTTTCTCTTTTAATTCAATGATAATGTGATTCTTTTGTTGAATTTTTGAATCGAGTTCTCTATTTAAGCGAACGGTGTCATTACGATTTTGACAACATTCATCGATTTCCATTTCATATTTGAAAATTTGACTTTTTAAAACAGCATTTTCATCTTCAAGATTCTTAACTTTGGATGTGTGACTGTTATGAAAGGACATCGTTTCATTTTGACTTTGTAATTTTAATTCAAAATCAAGACTCTGAGTTTGACACCATTGTAGCTTCTGATTATCAAATTTCGTGTCTCAACGTTTGGTAAAAATTGTTTTTGAAAAATTTCTCTCTTTTCTTTTTCGAAATTGAAATGGAAATCGGAATCTGATTATCAAATGGAAATGGAAATCGAAATCTGATTATCAAATTGAGATGGAAATCGAAATCTGATTATCAAATTTCGTGTCAGCAGTGTATGTTACTTCTGTTTGGAGTTCCTGTTCCCAGTGCGTAGCACAAAGACGCAAATGTATAACGTATGGTAAAAATTGTTTTTGAAATTTTTTTCTCTTTTCTTTTTCGTAAGCAGATTGAAAAGTGGAAACATTTATCTCAGAGTTACGTTCAATTTCTTGTTCTAAAAGGTTGATGTCTTCCATAAACGTATCAAAGTATCTAAGTACAAGACATCGTTTAGGTAATGGTGCAATTACTCCAGAAGTTGGTAAAGGACCATTTATTTGTGCCACTGGTTTAACAGGACCAACGTCAAAAGAAGATTCAGGAATTTGCATTACAAACCATGGTTGTTATGTTTTATCTTTTTGAGGAAAGAAGGTGTCAGAAATATGAGGCACGTCTGAATAATCAAAAGGTTTATTGAATTTAACATTGCTCATTTTTGATCGACTCTCTTCGTCTTGTTCCTGTTCTTCCTTACTGTTATATATAAAAACGTTGGGTTAGTAACACAGTTATTAATAACTTTAGGTAGCCATGTAAAACTAGGTTTCCTTTGTAACCAACGTTGCCATGTCCAACTAGTTTTAGCTTTCTTCTTAGTGAATTCGCTAGGTGATGGGATTTTATTAGGAGTTGTATTCGCAACTATGGGTGTATCTAAGGCATTTTTAGAAACTACACTTGGCGGTTATCCTAACACAGACTTAGAAGCAATAATGGGCCTAGAGGGAATGCCAGATGTACGTTTCTTGCTACGAGTTAAAAGGGAGTTGGCAACACATTTTGTATGATCACCAGATAACATACTATTACGACAAAACAAACAAGATGCATTAATATTCAAAACATTCAAAGGTTCATCATTCGTTACAATGATAGTACGATTACAATTTACCAAATTAGAATCTAAATCAGTTGCAACATGAGTTTTATTCAAATTCCTAAGTTGATCTTCTACTTCTGATGATTCTAGTTTTCCGCTTCTACGTTGCTAGATCCTATTCATCTATTTGTTGCTCTTACGCTTTGATCTACAAACGCTAGTAGTGGGGACTATTCTTGTAGAAGTGGAAGGATTCAAATTTGTAGTCTGAGGGGATGTTTGCCTAGGTGTTGTGTCCATTTTGTACATTCCCGGTGCAATCACATTTGTGTTAACAAACTTTCTTTTTTCTAGTAACTGAATTTTCTCTTTAAGTTCAATGATGATGTGATTCTTTTGTTGAATTTTTGAATCGAGTTCTCTATTTAAGCGAACGGTGACATTACGATTTTGACAACATTCATCGATTTCCATTTCATATTTGAAAATTTGACTTTTTAAAATAGCATTTTCATCTACAAGATTCTCAACTTTGGATGTGTGACTGTTATGAAAAGACATCGTTTCAATTTGACTTTGCAATTTTAATTCAAAATCAAGACTCTGAGTTTGACACCATTGTAGCTTCTGATTATCAAATTTCGTGTCTCAACGTTTGGTAAAAATTGTTTTTGAAAAATTTCTCTCTTTTCTTTTTCGAAATTGAAATGGAAATCGAAATCTGATTATCAAATTGAAATGGAAATCGAAATCTGATTATCAAATTGAAATGGAAATCAAAATCTGATTATCAAATTTCATGTCAACAGTGTATGTTACTTCTGTTTGGAGTTCCTGTTCCCAGTGTGTAGCACAAAGACGCAAATGTATAACGTATGGTAAAAATTGTTTTTGAAATTTTTTTTCTCTTTCTTTTTCGTAAGCAGATTGAAAAGTGGAAACATTTATCTCAGAGTTACGTTTAATTGCTTGTTCTAAAAGGTTGATGTCTTCCATAAACGTATCAAAGTATCTAAGTACAAGACATCATTTAGGTAATGGTTCAATTATTCCAGAAGTTGGTAAAGGACCATTTATTTTTACCACTGGTTTAACAGGACAAACGTCAGAAGAAGATTCAGGAATTTGCATTACAAACCATGGTTGTTATGTTTTATCTTTTTGAGGAAAGAAGGTGTCAGAAATATAAGGCACGTTTGAATAATCAAAAGGTTTATTGAATTTAACATTGCTCATTTTTGATCGACTCTCTTCGTCCTGTTCCTGTTCTTCCTCACAGTTATATACAACAACACGCATAATTGAATCATCAAAGAGCTGGTCTGCACTATACAACTTTGAATTTTCCTTGAGTGCTTTGTTTAGAAAACGTGGTTTGTCTTCACCAATAGCAAAACCATAACCTTGGGGATTTTGCTTTAAAGTAAACTTTTGAATTGTTTTTACAGACTCGCCAGTTTTATAAACAACTTTTTGAAACTCCTTTAATTTACTTTCCAAATCTACGATTTCATCAAGATAAGAATCAATTCGTTTCCTAGACACTTGTTTATGTTCAGAAAAACTAGCTTGACAAGTTGACAACTCTGTTTTTGGTTTTGAAAGTTCAGAAGTGAGGTGTTCAACCTGTTGTTTGAATTCTAATTTTTCTTGTTCTATTTGAGAAACCAAGTTATTTTTGGAAGTAGCTAATTCTCGTATTTGATGTTGTAAATCTTGTTCTTTGATATAAGCTTTTTGAAATGCAACTTCAAAACCTTGTTCTCATTTTTCTTTTGTTTCAAAATATGTGAGTTGTATTTTACAGCACTCAAGGTCCGTAGTTAATGATGCAACTTTTGCTTTTAACGTTCTGTTGATTTCATTGCATTTTTCAATCTAAGATTTTTGTGAGTCTGTTGTTACTTAGATTTATCACACAAGCTACCTTAGATCTAGAGAGAGAAAGTTAGAGAGAGAAAGAGAGTGGAAGGTTTCTTAAAAATAATGAAATGATAATCACAATTAACCAACCAACCCTCTCCCTACAAGGGAGGGGGTATTTATAATTTTCTTACAAGGATGGGCTTTTGCCCTAATTAACATTATTAATTAAACTACCTAAATAGACACAGCCCATGGGTCTTCTACATAGGCTGAGTCATAAAACTAACATAAAGGCCTAAGCAACCTATTACAATCTATGATCAATACTTGATAATTAATAACGTATTCCCAACAATCTCCCCCTAAGTATTGGTCATCAAGGTTGCTTGAAGTCATCTTTGTTTCTTTGCCTTCGACGTCTTTAGTATCTTTGTTCTTTAGTTCTTGAATTATGTGATATGGTAGTGTCTTTATCTGCCTTCCACCAACGTTCTTTGATGACAGCGTCTTTACGTCTTTTCCACCATGCTCATATGTCTTTTGACTTTTGTTCTTCATGTATCAAGTAGTTCTCACATCACAAGCTTCAATCTTTGACTTGTGAAAGTTTGTTCTGCTCTATCTTTGACTTTTTTTAACTTCTTTGAACTTTTGTTATCTCTTAGTCTTTGTGAGAACTTTTCTTCAGGATATGAGCAAGATGGAATGGTGGTGGTGGTACTCCGGGTCTCCATGATTTCCTGCAGGTAAACAGTTAGCAATAAATCATCCAGCACTTACAGATTCGGACTTCGAGATCGTCAACAACATAATGTGAAGACTTTCTCTAATCCTACCCAAGGCCGTTCTGAATCGGATACCCCCGAAAGGGCTTACACAGATACACCGAAGTGCATCAACGATTCAGTGAGCCGCTGAAGTATACCGAAGTATCACTCCACGATTGTAGACCGTTTGGAACCACTAAGCGTAATCCACAAGGGATTACCGAAGTGACCTGCTGTCAGGGCTGTTTGATGTTGACCCTGGCAGGATTTCCATTCAATCACTGAGAATCATAATTTATGAATTCTCTTATGAATGTTCTCGGCAGATTACTAAGACCTGCGTAGGACACTCTTATAATTTACATCTGGTGTTCCTTTTGTTGAACAACCAGTGTAATAATGCTAAGTGTTCCTAAGAGATCTTTAATGTATCTCGTGGCTCTAGACTCAATCAAGTGCTATATTTGGTCGTCGGAGGCATGGAGCAGAGTGCCTCCTTTTCAGTATCAACACATCTCGGAGTGAGAGGTCGATAGATAATGAAGGGTTCTCCGTGTGAAATGAAACAAATGTCTTTTGAGAGACACCTGAGTGGCTAGAAGGTTTAGTGCAGTGCGTCACTGGATCCATGATGGCTTAATCTTCAATACCAGTGTCACCTTAGTGACAACTAGTAGCATATGAGTTGAACCCGGTTTCTGCCCTAAGGTTGAACAAATGGAGGGCTATTTCTTTTCACCCTTTTCTTTACTTTTCTTTTTCATTCTTCAACCCCTTCTTTCTCCTTTCATTTCTTTTCTCCTTTTTTCATCATACCTAGGACTTTCTAGTTCTAAACTATCGGTATTGTCCTTGGGTAGATCCCTCCGGCTCTGGCGGATCATAGGACGGTTTTTCCTAACCTTAGTCACCTTATATCTCCATGACTATCCTATTGTTGCCATAAACCAAACCTTTTGAAAATCTCTCAAAGTGCTTATGATTGTAAAAGCATATTTTGTTAACACTTTGAGAGTTTTATGATTTTCAGAAATACTCCCCCTTAACATGTGCTCATAAGTATTTAAGGTAAATTTGCACATGTCAGGAAGAGTTAGCACTTTTTGAATTGATTGACTTTCAATGAACATGATCGTTACGAGACACTGACCGGATCTAAACACACACGTTGTGTTGGGGATACTTTGAGTATATACTTGATAGCACGCGGAATTTACTACCAAGTACTTAGAAGAATATGAGTTTGTGTTTGGTGATTGAATGACTAAAGCAATAACAAT
The DNA here is from genome assembly GCA_021014915.2 of Artemisia tridentata subsp. tridentata. NCBI lineage: Eukaryota > Viridiplantae > Streptophyta > Magnoliopsida > Asterales > Asteraceae > Artemisia > Artemisia tridentata. Next base: position 349,657,584 of record CP139509.1, on the reverse strand, counting down.
AAGAACAATATCAACCAAACGTTTTGCTTCAATAAATTGAACGATTACAATGAGATTGTGAAGCTAAGATAATAACTCACATACTTAGGATATGAAAACCCTAACTGAGGATCTCTTTTTATAGCACAAAGAGTCCTTTACAAGTAAACTATATTCTATACAAATAAGATATACATCATATCCATTCCATATTTATCTTCACACGGTTTTACCTTGATCTCTTAAGCAGTCCTAACTTTTCTTCATCAGCAGTACTAACTGTTCTTGTATTCTTCTCTTCATCAGCAGTACTAACTGTTCTTGTATTCTTCAACCGTACTAACTGCTTAATTTAATTCCCAACAATCCTCCCCTAAACTTATGATTTCTATGCAAATCAACAAGTTTCTTGAATTAAACTTCTGCTTATGTTGATGGGGTAGATTCTTTCAAACACTTATCTTTAATCTCGAAACACTTGGGAATTTTCTTCACATATCGTACTCTTTTTGGTCAACTCCTCAAAAATTACCATAAATAAATTTATTCTTATAAGGAATTAATTCTAAATACCAACCCAAAGAATTTACTTCCTTATACCAACCTAAAGAATTTACTTCCTTATACCAACCCTGCATTTAATTACTTTAATACTCCATTGGTTCTATAAAAAGCCTTAAATTCTCATTACTATCACCATTACACACATCAACCTTCAAATCACAACTATCAAACCCAATGAGTTCTTCCAATCCAAATATTGTTGAGATTTCATCAGAATCTTCTTCAGATTCAGAAAGTGATGGATGGAGATCTTACTTTCCACCGAACTACACTAATCTGACTATCAAAAACCCATCTCCAAAAGCTCAAGAAGTATCTTCTGACGATGACCTTTCAATATCCTCTGATGATGATGATCAACAAGCACTTCCACTATCAGTTGTATTGAAAAGAGAGATAGAGAAAGCTGTGGCAAAAATGAGTAAGGTTCAAGTGCCCGAAAAACATCAACCACTTCCACTTCCAAGACCTGAGAAACAAGTTTTGGGACTTCCTAGTTGGAAAGTGTGGAACTCAATCAATAGCAAAGGAGTTCACAAATCCATGCCAGACTTCAAGGACAAAGGCATAAGGAAGCTTGAGTAGTGGTTATGTGTTAGATTGGTTTAGGTTTTTGTGTTGTTTAGGTTTGTGTGTTGGGAGTTGGTTGGTTTTGTTGGTTTTTCTTATGTGAAGCTCTTATGTAATGAATCCATCTTTAATGAATAAATTTTATGCACCTTATGCACCTGTTTATAATCCATCTCTGACTTCTTAATTCCTCCCCTGAATTGCATAACCATCTATAACAGCAACTAGAACAAACTTTTAATTCCTCCCCTGTTTGGAAGAATCTTCACCATCAGATGAACTAGAACATATGACATCCAAGCTCAGCATCTAATATGACAATTTGTACAAGTTACCATCAATTCAGTTATTTTAGTTTCAAACTGCTCTCAACACTTCCAGATATATTACCTTCTGAGAGAGGTGTATCACAGAGCATAAACTCAGTAGGAACTAAGTTTGAACAATCAGTACGAACTGGTGAAGCCAGCAGTACAAACTGTTAACCCCAGCAGTACAAACTGTTAGCAAAAAGTTTTCAGAGATAAAATCAAGTTGTAAGTTTAATGTGGATTTGAAAACATTTTTGTCCACTTATAGTGTTTAGCAAACTATCAGCTATGAACGGATTTGACATGTCTTTACCATAGCTGTTTGCTATGGACTAGCCAACTCTTCACACTTAGATTTGGTGAGTTGATAACCAACCAGTTTTTGGTAAACTGTCAACCATAAACGGATTTGAGTAGTCTTTACCAGAAACCATTTGATCTGGACTAGTTGATTCTTATGTCAGTTAGACATGGTGAATCAATTACCATTTGTTGTGTGACAAGCATTCACACTTGACAATCCAAACCACCATACTTTCCAAAGCATAATCCAAAGAAAAAAGGCTTTTCTTAACCTGAAATGTTAGTCCAAAACCAAAGAAAACACAATACACAATATTCTCTTTTAACAGTTATCACAATTGACTAACAAATTCACAAACAGTACTAAAAATTACCAAGCAGTACTAACTATACAAATAGCACAACTAGCATTACAAAAACTAAAAACACTTAGACATTAATCTTTTGAAGGATTAAGCATTTCAATACCTGTTACCAAGTACTGAAATCTTCCTACATCAAAACCTTTTGTTAAGAGATCAGCACAGTTGTCATTAGTGTGTATTTTAACAACTTTTATTAACTTCTTTTCAGCACAGTCTCTTATAAAATGATGTCTAATTTCAATATGTTTAGTTTTTGAATGTTGAACTGAATTCTTAATGATATACATTGTACTGCTATTGTCTATATGTATAATTGTGTTTAAGAAATTGTACCCATAATCAAGCATCTGGTTTTGAATCCAACGAACTTGAGTACAACAACTTGTTGCTACCACATATTCTGCTTCAGTGGTAGATGTGGCCACCATAGTCTGCTTCTTACACTGTCAAGAAATTAATCTACGACCTAAGAACTGACATCCACCTGTTGTAGACTTTCTATCCATGCTAGCACCAGCATAATCAGAATCAGAGAATGCTACTAGATCAAATGCAGACTCTTTAGGATACCATAGCCCCAAGTTAGGTTGACCTTTAAGGTATCTGAAGATTCTCTTTACTGCTGTGAGATGAGACACCTTATGATTTACTTGGAATCTTGCACAGGCACAAACAGCAAACATAATGTCAGGCCTAGATGATGTAAGGTACATCAGAGACCCAATCATAGATCTATACATGTGCACATCCACATCTTCACCACTGTGATCCTTTAATAGCAAGTGTGTCTCCTTATCAACTGGTGTGCTAACAACCTTGGCATATGTGAATTGGAATTTCCTCAATATTTCACCAACATATTTATCCTGAGAGATAAATATACCATCTGGCTTTTGCTATATTTAAAGACCTAGAAAGAAGGTAAGCTTTCCCATAGAACTCATCTGAAATTGGTCTTTCATCATCTTTTCAAACTCCTTACACATCTGTTTCTTTGTAGAACCAAAAATGATGTCATCTACATAGACTTGTACCAGTAGAATATCACCCTTTTTCTTTTTAATAAAGAGAGTTTGATCAATTTTCCCTCTATGAAACCTATTCTTCAGAAGATATTTAGCAAGAGTTTCATACCAAGCTCTTGGAGCCTGATGCAATCCATATAGAGCTTTCACCACCTTATAAACCTTGTCAGGATGCTCTGGGTCTATAAAACCTGGAGGTTGTGAAACATAGACCTCCTCATCAATAGTACCATACAAAAAGGCACTTTTCACATCCATTTGATAGACCATAAACCCCATAAATGAAGCATAAGCAAGAAATAATCTTATTGCTTCAATCCTGGCAACTGGAGCAAAAACTTTCTCATAATCTATACCCTCTTCCTGAGTATAGCCTTGAGCAACCAATCTTGCTTTGTACTTTATCACAATGCCCCTCTCATCCTTCTTGTTCCTGAATACCCACTTTGTACCAATCACTCTCATTCCCTTTGGTAGATCAACTAGAACCCATACATTCTGAATTTTGAATTGAAACAGTTCTTCTTGCATAGCTTCAACCCAACTTGATTCTTCTAAAGCCTTTAACACATTCTTGGGTTCAATCTGAGATAGAAAACATACAAACATACACTCATGCTCATCATCATGATGTTTTTCTTCATATACCACACTGAGAAATCCATGATGATCTGGGTCTTGAATTTGCCTTCTGGTCTTGACTCCAGATTGTACATCTCCTATGATATTGGTAAGTGGATGATTCCTATGGACAATAGTATGGGGAGTAGAAGGAACAGCATAGCTGGTAGGCATGTTTTGTAGACCATCTCCAAAGAAATCAAACTCATCAGCTTGAGAAGCAGTATCAGCTGGTGAATCAAGATGAGGTTGACTTGGTCCAGCAGCATCACTATTTTGCTCAGCAGTTGGAACTTGTGGCTGAGCAGTACTAACTCCATTTGTACTGCTCGTTGGATTTTCAGCTTCTTTACCATTCTAAACACTGGTTTTAGCAACATCTTTCTCTTTGACTACACCACTTGATGAAGGAATATCATCTTTCTTTGTAGAAGACTCATTCACTGGACTTTCTTCCATGACTGGTATGAAAATGCAATCTTCATCTTCCTCCTCTGAACCTGCATCATGGTTAGTATTTGTACCTGTAACAGGCACATAATTCATGGAATATGAAAGACTGTCAATATCAAAGATCCAATCTGGACCTACACCTGCAACATTTGGTTTATTCTCCAAAAATTCTATGTGCAGATTTTCTTCTACATGCTTGGTGCTTGTATTGTACACCCTAAAAGCCTTACTGTGCAGAGAATAACCAACAAAGAAACGTTCCTCAGATTTCCCATCAAACTTTCCTAGTTGGTCTTTGGTATTAAGGATAGTAACATGACAACCAAAAGGTCTCATGAAGCTTAAAGCAGGGGTTCTACCTCAAAGAAGCTCATAAGCAGTCTTATTGTGAGGTTGCACAACTGAAACCCTATTCAATACATAACAAGCAGTGCTAACTGCTTCAGCCCAAAATGAAACTGGTAGCTTAGAGTCAGCTAACATTGTCCTAGCAGCCTCTATAAGAGTCCTATTCTTTCTCTCAGCTACACCATTTTGCTGTGGGGTTCTAGCTACACTAAACTCCCTCTTAATACATTTTTCTCTGCAAAAATCATCCATCACCCTATTCTTGAATTCAGTCCCATTGTCACATCTGATTATTTTAACTTTCTTATCAACTAGGTTTTCTACTTCAACAATGAAGGTCTTAAGGATTTCACTTGTTTCATCCTTAGTTTTCATAAAGAACACCCAAGAAAACCTACTATAATCATCAGTGATAACAAGACAGTATCTCTTAAAGTTCAAGCTATTTACAGAGGTAGGACCAAACAAGTCCATATGCAACATATATAAAACTTGAGAAATAGAGTTCTGGGTCTTTGGCTTACATGAGGCTCTGTGTTGCTTACCTTTAAGGCAAGAAACACAGGTTTGGTCATTGAGAAAAGTTTTCTTTGGTAAACCTCTTACCAACCCATTTTTAGCAATATTGTTAATGGTTTTAAAATTAACATGACCAAGCCTCCTGTGCCACAACATTGATTCTTCCAATGTGTCTTTTGCAACAAGACAAGTAAGTCCAACCTTAGGAACTAGTTTATTCATCTCAACACTGTATGTATTATCCTTTCTAGGGATTTTAAGCAATACTTGACTTTCATCAGGTAGCTTGAAATCAGGAGAAAGAATAAGACAATCAGTATCAGTAAATAAAACTTTGTCCTGTTTATCACAAATTTGTGATACACTGAAAAGATTGTACTTAAGTTCTGGTACATAATACACATTTTCCGAATCAAGATTACCAGTTTTAATTACCCCTTTACCTGTAATCCTTCCTCCAATACCACCACCAAAGACAACTGGTCCTCCATCCAGAGCAATAAAGTCTGAAAGATATGACATGTTGCCTGTCATGTGCCTTGAACATCCACTGTCTGAGTATCCTCTATCTTCTTTACCATTTGAAAGATGTTCCTGCACACAAAATAAAGGTGTTAGTTTCTTTTGGGGATCCAAACCATCACTGGTTTGGATCTGCCTTGTGCATCAAGATGAGAAAACTTGTTGGAGGTCTTTGATGCACCATTGGGTTTTGTTGATTGTCTAACCCAATGTGCTGAGGCCTTGACAGCATTGCCCCTTTTTCCCTTAACATTTAAGTGCATTGCAGTAGGATTTGCTGGTCTAGCAGTTGGAACTGCTGACCTAGCAGTTGGAACTGCTTGTTTAAATTTTGGCACCCACTTCTGATTGGTCATTGCTGTTTTCTCATAAAAATGCCTTTTAACTGTTTGTGCATGATTTGAAAATTGTTTTGCACTTGAAACAGTTTGCTTGTTATTAAACCACTTATTTTGACTAGCAGTTGAAACTGTTTTGATGCCAGTCTTTAACATAACAGCTTTGGGTGACATCTTATGATTTGCATTCGGGCTTGTCAATCTAGTTGGACTATTTTGAGTTACCCTAGCATTGTTATTCCTATTCACCCTTGTATTCCCAGAAACCTTCTTTTTCCATGGGTTAGAATCACAATAAGCAGCCATATGATCAAAACTTCCACAAATAAAACACACTTTTCTAATCATGGCAAACTTATCATCCAATTTCATAAATTTTGAGTAATTCTAGTTCCTATGACTACCTTCAGAACTTGGTGATCTGTTCTTAGTCCTATACATCTCAGCATATTGAACACTTTTCCTAACTGGTTTTATGTTTTCAGTTTTAACCACTTTAGGAGCATGTTTAACTTCTACCTTAACAACATTAGGTTTATCCTTAACCTCTACATTCTCATCATCAGATGTCCAATCCTCAATAGTTGGTGCATCTGAGTTCCTATCAGAGGACATCTTTTCCTCAGAAAAAGATTTATCACTAGCACTCACAAAAGAATCTTCTGCCTTAACAAATTTAAAAGGATTCTCACTAATCTTAACACCATATCCAGGATAATCCATATCCTTAAACTCTTCTAAACCTGTATGAGCTAAATCAATTCCTGGTGGAACAAACATTCCTCTAAGAGGGGGTGCAACTGACTTATAACCTAAACCAGATTTAGCTTTGTTAAGTATTTGACTCTCTACTATCTTCTTAACTCCGTTTGAAGTATATTCAAGAGTATCTACACTTAACTAGATGTTTTCTTTTTCCTTTTTAGGCTTCTCTAGTTCATATACAAATCCACTCATTTTATTATCTTTTATTTCTAAATCCCTCTTTAAAACACCTATCTCATCAGAGAAGTTTGACTCATTCTGTCTATAAAACACAATTTGTTCTTCCAAAACAGCTAATCCTCTTTTATGATTTGTCAGACTGGAATTTACTTGATTAAATTCTACTCTAAGATCATCATACTGTTTCTTAACATTTTCATAATCTTTTAAAGCACGACAAGAATTTGAGCATTTTTGAAGTATATGTACCTCAGAGTCTGAGAAAGCCATAAAGCCCAAGTTAGCTGGTTCCTCTTCTTCCTCCATGAAGCTCCAATCAAATCCAGGTCCATCTACAGCTACCATAGCCTTGGAAGAAGGCTCTTCAACATTAACTGTTCTCCTTGTTCCTTGCTGATTCTTAAACCCTTGACCCTGGTTGCTTTGTTGTCTTGGACCTCTACATTCCCTGGCAAAGTGCCCCATCTTGTGACAATTAAAGCATTCCACCTTAGACTTATCATACCATGCAACATCTCTTCCATTGAAGGTAATCTTATTCCCAGTCCTTTGGTAATACTTCTTAGCCCTGATGCTTATCAAAGCCAACCGCCACTTTAAATCCATAGCTTCCAAATCATCTTCAGCAATTTGAAGAAGATCTTCATTAAAGATCTTAGACCCACCAGACTGTTCTGACACAAATGCATATATGGTCTCTTCAGTCAATCCAGCAGTACTAGTTTTTACACTAGCAGTGCTAACTGTTGGTTTAGCAGTACCAACTGCTTCTTCATCTTCATTATTTGAACTGTTTGAAGAAGATACAAAAGCCATATTCCCTGAACTAGAACTGGTGTTACCATTCTTCTTCACCTTCTGCTCAACAATCTTAAGATTGTTGTAAAGCTCATTCATTTTCATTTTCTCCAGCTCTGGTTTATTGCTCCAAACCACAACATAAGTGTTCCATTCAGCAGGTAAACTATTTAGAAACTTCATGTTGAGGTCTTCCTGTGGAATCACAATCTTCAACACAGTAAGTTGACTGATGATCTTTTGAAGCCTATTAAAGATATGGTCCAAAGTTTCATTGCTTGATGCAGTGAAGTTCTCATAACTTTTCTTAAGTAGGGTTTTCTGTGCCTTCTTGGTAGCTTCATTGCCACCAAATCTTACCACCACTGCTTCAAAAAGATTTTTAGCAGTCTCGTAATGGCTAAAATTCAGCACTTGATCATTAGAAATTGCCATTAGTAACAAATTCCTAGCCTTCTGATCATTCTTATTTTTTATTCTCTCCTCGTTTGTAACTGGCTCAGTGTTAAGCTTTGTGATCTTGGAACCATCAGCACGTGTTTCTTCAACAGCAATTGGTTTGAAGGAATCACCATTGATAATGATATCCCATAATGCATAGTCTTGCACCATGAAATATTGCTCTATTCTGAGCCGCCATAAATCGTATTCATTCTGTTTCAGCATGGGGAGTTTAGCAAGGATTGAGGTTTGAGGTGTCTCCATGTCCATCTTCTTGGTTGCTAGTGAGTAAATAACCTGGATCTTCTAAACTCAAAGTATCAGAAACCTGTCTCTGATACCACTTGACCGGATCTAAACACACACGTTGTGTTGGGGATACTTTGAGTATATACTTGATAGCACGCGGAATTTACTACCAAGTACTTAGAAGAATATGTGTTTGTGTTTGGTGATTAATGACTAAAGCAATAACAATAAGAACAATATCAACCAAACGTTTTGCTTCAATAAATTGAACGATTACAATGAGATTGTGAAGCTAAGATAATAACTCACGTACTTAGGATATGAAAACCCTAACTGAGGATCTCTTTTTATAGCACAAAGAGTCCTTTACAAGTAAACTATATTCTATACAAATAAGATATACATCATATCCATTCCATATTTATCTTCACACGGTTTCACCTTGATCTCTTAAGCAGTCCTAACTTTTCTTCATCAGCAGTACTAACTGTTCTTGTATTTTTCTCTTCATCAGCAGTACTAACTGTTCTTGTAACCGTACTAACTGCTTAATTTAATTCCCAACAGACACGTTTACATCACTAGTAAAACTAGCTTGAAATTATTACCCGTCCAGATCATATTCAAGGAAAATCTCTCGAAATTGGTACATTCTACTCAGACACGTCCTTTGCGAGACACGTATACATCACCGGATAAACCGGCTTGAAATTATTACCCGTCCCGGACATGTCTTTTCGATTACTGACTTTTGATATCGTCAATTCGAGGGTTCAATTCTGAGTCGAGCTCATACGAGATTTCAACTTTTATTACCATATTTTAATCACATCTTTATTCTCCCCCTCAAAAATAGCATATTCATGTTGTTTTTGTTAAACTTTTGATTAAAATATGCTTTTTGAGGTTTACGGGAAGAATTTCAAGAACTTTTGTTGTTTAGAACAAATATTTTGTTTTCAAGTACTCCCCCTTTAACAAGGGAATACTTGTTCTTTTGAGCAGAATTTTGAAAAACTTTGAAAAATTCTGGTTAATTCTACTCAAAAGTAAGAAGCTTTCGCTCCTTATATTAGGATTGAGGCACTGAAGCGTACCTCAGGGTCTTTTCTTTACAAGAACGGGTTGTGCACTGTGATCTTTGCACAAGCCATTATCATATATATAAAAAATGATGAATTGATGACAAAATATTACAATGATACCAGCAAGTTTACTCTGGACGGCGAAAAGTAAGAATGTTCGGTATTCTTGCTTGTCCTCCCACATAGCTCTCCAATTGTCTCATCGTCACCCGAAACTTGAGCCTTCGGTCAATCTTGTCCATGAACTTGATGGCTTGCTTCACATCATTTTTACTCTAGGTCATATGCCTTCGCCACCCCTGCTTCTTTCTTTTTCTATGGTTCTCCAGAATTTGAGTATGTTCAGACTTGACTAGTATCAAAGTTTCATCGCTGAATTTGTGAATGTCTTGATAGCCCATGAACTTTGATGAATTTCTTCTGACGAACACTACTCCAAATGGTCTATCACCGAAAGTGTATGGCCTCTTTTCTGCTATCCCTGGAGGTTTTATATCTGGCTTGATTAAGTTCAACTTCTTCTGATAGCTTTCCACCCCAAGATGAACGTCTTCAACTCTTGATCTGATTACAATATTGCGGATGTAAAGCAGAACAGAGTTGATGATGTCGTACTGGAGACGCCCAGGAAGATGTTCGAGTTTCCCTTGAACTTGTATTCTCTGTCATCTTGCCTCCTCACAGTGATCTTTGTCAGAAAGTTGTATCCATACTTTGATTCCGTTTCAGCACTTGTTATGGAAAGAATTCTACTTTTCTGATAAACTTCGGTCTTCAAAGGAAAAGTGAGCTTCCATTTGTAGAACCATTTCCTCATATCAGGCCAGTGATAGATTCCAAGAGCAGCTTCATCGTTGTATTCTTCAATTGATTTGACGAACAATTCGCTGATCTGCTCTTCAAAACCTTCTAACACATAAGATGCTGCCTGGTACTTGGTGAGGGAAGTAGCGTAACATTTTTCTGGGTTTGTGTTACCATAGATTAGATACTCCAAGTCGTTGTTGAAGAAATACGCCTTGGGTATCTTCGGATTGTGAGTGTGACCAACGAGGGGTAGGGGTTGCGAGTAATCATGAAGTTGAAAGTTATCGGATGGATGAGAGGAGCTAGAATCTTCAATGTTTACATTCTCAGACAACGCCCGAAGTTATATTTAAATTCCAGATGTGAAGTTGTTACAGTTTTGAACTCAGAGAAGCCTTCTTTGCGGACTTTGATGATGTCAGACAATCGCAACTTCTGAACTTTCATCACTTTCTTCAATCTTTTGGTGAAGTCCACAACAGAGCCTTCAACAGGTGCTTCATCTTCCTCTGGAACATCTAGATATGCATCCACCATTGCTTCAAACCATTCGAATATTAGAGCGTTAGGGTTGACCCATTCTGGTGCAGGTTTGAGTGGAGCATCAACTGGTGGTGCTAGCACATTTGCAGCTCTAGGTGGTGCATCAGCAGTTTCTTGATCAATGCTTAAGTCTTCATGAGATTCAGCCTCATCAAATGCTCCAATTTCTAGAGGTACGAACTTGTCTTGGCTTGTTTGTTGAATGCCAGAAGAAGGTGTTGTAGTAGAAGGGCCAGTCGATTTAGAACTTTTCTTTCTTCTCTTAGCTTGATCATCTTTTTCACGATCATCACGACGACGTTGCTTGGCTTGTCCTTCTTGCATGCCTCACCTTTCTATTCTGCTTTCGTGATTGAGTCAAGCAAGGCCTGACAAAGTTCTTCTTCTTCGGGATAATCGATGATAGCCTCGAGCAATTTTTCTTTGAGTTCAGCAGTCGAAGGCTTGGATGGTAAAGTCTGAATCGTGATTGGTGTAGTTTGCATTTGATTAGCTACAATCCTATCCAGCTTTCGTTTGACATGTTCCTTAAGGAGATCAGGAATTGTCTCATTAAGGAGTCTGCTGACTTCTTGTGGCAGGTGAGTGTTAAGATATTGTTCTGTTGCTCGCTCATGATCAAAAGGTTTTGACTTATGGATGTCTGTTTGTTGTCCTGTCACTTGAGATTGTAAAGTGGTGAACTGCTCTTTCAAGGCGTTGAGCTCACTTTCGTCTGGTTGTTGAAGTGTGGTTACCTTGTTTTGTAGTGCAGTAAGCTGCTCTTTTAAGTCTTTGAGCTCACTGGAGGATTGACCCACAGATGATGGTTGTGGAGAAGGTATAGGGTTGTCACCTTGGTTGTCATCTTGGTCGTCATCTTCTTCATCGCCTTCATTGTCTTTGTCATCATCATCCTCATCATCTTTATCCTCTTTGTCTTCTTCTTCATCATCCTTTTCTTCTTCATCTGATTTAGATCCTGGTGGTGAGGGTGTGTGTATAATTTCATCTGACTCTTCAGATTGAGATAAAGGTTGTTCTTCTTCAACATGTGAAGCTGATCCTTCACCTCTTTTTATTCTTTCAAGTTTCTCCTGATCAGCCAGCCATTTAGCTTTGTTTTCCTTTGCAGCTTTCTCGAGCTGTGCAATCTCTTCTTCTCTGGTCATGGGTGGTTCAATGGGTTCAAAAGATTGGTCAGTCATTTTGATCGATTTTCCCTTGCCCTTGCCCAGTCCTTTATCTTGCTTTGCCAATTCCCTTTTGATTGTTGTAAGCTCTTTCTTTTTCTTCCTTTCTTTCCTGAGATCTACTTCCTCTTCTTCATCTACTTCAGTGGGCTCATCTCTGAGCTTCAGTTTCCTCTTCTCAGTTTTTGTGACTTTCTTTGTTCTAGAAGAAGCTGCTGGGACAGTATTGCCTCTTCCTCTACCTCTGCCTCTTGTTGAGCTTTTACCCTTTGCTGTTATCCCGACCGTTCCTTCCTGTTCTGCTTTGTCGTACCATCTGTAAGCTTCAGTTTCCATCACTGCTTCTGATAACATCCTGGGTGGAATTCTCAAACCTTGTTTAGTGGTGTTGGTCATGTGAACTTTAAGCCTAGTGAGTACATGATCCATCTGTTCAGTATGAGCTTTCTCATTTAATCGTTTGTCAATTCCTGGATGGTTATTCAAGAAGTGTGAAATCAGAAGTTTTGTGAATCGTGGGAAGGGTATCTTGTATCCCTTCTTCACGTTGAACTATTGAGCTTGGTAAATCATATCTCTCCATATGTACTGAGCAAAGTCCATATGAAAGAAGTTGACGACACCTCAAAAGAACTGCAGATGTTCAAGTCTTGGGTGTTCAAGGCCAGTTTCCTTCCCGGTGGTACAGTGGATGATGATAGTGTAAAGGGTTAACCAAGGTTGTGGAATATGCTTCCTACCCACCTTAGAATGAGAAGTCGGCTCATCACCCGGGTCATCATAACCGAGGCGTGTTAATGTCCCGACCATGATTTCAAAATCTGGGTCGTTGTAGTATCTGCCTTTTGGGCCCGAAGCTTCTGAAGGAAGATCAAGAACATCACGAAGAGTGCTAACACCAAACTGGATCTCTGTGCTATCAATGGTAACTGTCATGGTTTGGTTGTCATTGCTGATGAACAAGGTGTGCCAGAACGGGTTTATGTAGACTTCAGGTACCCTTGCAGACTTGGTTATAACAGAACTGACGTAGTGCCTCTTGAGTATTTCCACTATTGTTTGACATGAAGGATGACACGGTAGTGTCTCGAAGTCTACTTTTGAGTTGGATTCACTGATCTTTCGCTCATCTCCTTCTGGGATCATATCCTTTCTAGTAACAGATGCTTGAGACATGATTAACTTGTGAGGCACAAACACAAACAACAACACACAATGGAAATTGCATATCTATGTTAGTGTAAGTTTCTTATTGCACGATCTAAGCCTAACTAATACGATTCATCACATATTGAAACTTAATCATGAATAACATTTACATATTAAACAAGCAATCCATATTGAAGCAAGCACATTTTCCATTCAATGATTTCTGAACATAACAAAAATTTCTAAGTCTGAAAAATGGTAAACTCGAAGAATAAAGGGTTACTCGAAGAATAGTCACAAACTCGAAGGATTTGAACTAGAATTGAAAATATTGGACCTTACTCGGAGACTACCATTTTTATCCATACTCGAAGTATTTGAGTATTCTCCTAACTCGGAGAATCCCAACATACTCGAAGAGATTTGTCAAACAATAGATACTCGGAGAATCTTACAACTAATGCCTTACTCGGAGAGTTTAAAATTTTCCATGACTTACTCGGAGGAAAAAGTAAACTTAGAAAATTTTAATAAGAATCCTAAGTCGAAGAATTTATTCAATACTCGGAGAATAAAGAATAACTACTTACTCGAAGAATTTTTATAAAGTTTTCTAACTTTACTCCTAACTCGGAGAGAAAGTCGAAGAAATTCTTTGCTTTCTCAAATTCCTTGTTAAACTTGAACAACTAACAAGCAATGATCAGAAGTCTTCCTAATAATGTTCTAGTCAAGTTCTATTACTCAGAAAACCAATTACAGCAATACATTACTCATCACAGACAATTCAAGCTTATGCAATTCTTTGATTAATACAATATGTTAAGCTCAGGTTATGAAACATGAAGCGCATAGCTCAAGACCTTAGACAAGCAAATCCCACCACTCAAACTCTTAAACTTATTACTCATTAAACCTTAGCACATAAAGTCGACTTTATAAACCTTAACAATCTCAAATCGCATTTCCTGATGTTGTTTATCTCAATTAAACGTTTGCACTACACACTAAGACATGTTGTTCTACTATTGCACTATTTTAATTAGATTGAATCACAACAAACAAGAAACGCCCAAATCATGCGCATAAACACTAAATCGGTAATCAAACAATTAAGCCGCAGAAGCGTTTCATGAACACGAGTGAGTGATTACACAACATAGATGATTATTAAAAACACTTACAATCGAGTTATAGAGCAAAATCAAAAAAATCTTGATATTGAGAGATTTTGGCAGGTTTTTGAAATAAAAAATGAATACTGTGTGTTTTAAGAATCTGAGAATGGTCTTGTATACACTTAAGTTTGGTCGTTTGTCACCTAAAGTCCCTTAACTTGTTTTTTTTCAATTCACACAAGGTCCTAATGTGACAACTTTTTACAACTTGACAGATCCAGCCCTTGAGGTTTATAATGGTTAAAACCTTGATCCAATTTGATGAAAAACTTGAATTATTTTCATTCCTCCCCCTTGAACTAAGATATATTTTTGAAATTTTGACAAGCTAGTAGTTCAAGAGATCATAGAAATACTGTTTGATGAAGATTTTGATAATGATGAAGAATTTAAGACAAAATGTGCAAAAGTTAGAAAAAATTCTCACTCTCAAAATATGTTCGTGATTTGAAATTGATTAAATTTGAAATGACGAGAACATATTTTGATTCGTTTTGACTTTTTCACATTTAAAAAAGTTTTTTTTTTTTTTTTTTTTTTTTTTTTTTTTTTAAGAATAAATTGGAAAATCTTTTTGTATTTTTGATAAATTATTTACAAAGATAGTTTTGATGTTTGACTCACTTAATTTTGTTTAAGGAAATTGTTTAAATCGTCGGGAGTCAAACATCTCATACCAATCTGGTGAACCAATTCCACAAATCTTGCATGAGGCAAGGCTTTGGTGAATAAGTCAGCCAGTTGGTATTCTGTACCCACTAAGTAAAGTTCA
Organism: Artemisia tridentata subsp. tridentata; assembly: GCA_021014915.2. NCBI lineage: Eukaryota > Viridiplantae > Streptophyta > Magnoliopsida > Asterales > Asteraceae > Artemisia > Artemisia tridentata. Next base: position 349,642,527 of record CP139509.1, on the reverse strand, counting down.
ATTGTACCCTGTTTTACGTGCTCTTTGATGAAGTGATAACGGAGAGCAATATGCTTAGACTTTGAATGCTGAACAGTGTTGCACGAGATAGCAATGGCACTCTTGGAGTCGCAATACATCGGAATCTTGTTGAATACGTATCCGTAGTCCATCAGCTGTGACCTCATCCAGATGACTTGAGCACAGCATGCTGACATAGCGACATATTCAGATTCCGTTGATGACAGTGATGTACAATCCTGCTTCTTCGACTGCCAAGACACGAGTTTGTCACCTAGAAATTGTACTCCCCCAGATGTGCTTTTCCTTGTATCTAAGCATCCTGCATGATCAGAGTCTGAAAAGGAAATTAGTTCAAAACCAGAATCCTTCGGATACCAGATCCCCAAATGAATGGTTCCCTTTATGTATCGAAGGATTCTCTTAACCTTAGAGAGGTGTCTTTCAGTTGGTCTCGACTGATAACGGGAGCAAAGATATGTGGCAAAAACAATATCGGGTCGGCTGGCTGTGAGATACATGAGAGACCCAATCATACTATGGTATTTGGTAGGATCAATAGGTGTCCCATGTTGATCAGCATCCAGCTTAGGAGATGAGGCAGACATGGGGGTATTATAGGTGTCACAACTTGTCATACCAAACTGTTTCAAAATTTCTTGAGCATATTTGGACTGGTTTAAGAAAATACCACGGGGTGATTGATAAACTTGCAGTCCTAAGAAGAACTTCAGTTCACCCATCATGGACATCTCAAAGTTTTGTTTCATTAATTTAGCCAAAGCATTTGAGTATTTCTTATGGTTTGAACCAAAAATGATGTCATCCACATAAATTTGAACAATCAAGATGTCCTCCCCATGTTTTTGTATAAACAATGTTGGGTCAACAAAGCCTTTTGTGAAATTATTAGATATTATAAATGCAGATAGCTTATCGTACCATGCCCTCGGGGCTTGCTTAAGGCCGTAGAGGGCTTTCTTGAGCCGGTACGCGTAATTCGTATGTTCTGGGTCAATGAAGCCTTCTGGTTGTGTGACGTACACCTCTTCACGGAGTTGTCCATTTAAGAATGCCGTCTTCACGTCCATTTGATATACAGTGATATTCTTGTGAGCTGCATATGCCAGAAACATTCGAACGGCCTCAAGTCTTGCCACTAGTGCGAAAGATTCCTCAAAGTCGATTCCTTCTTCTTGACTGAATCCTTTAGCAACCAACCGAGATTTGTTCTGAATAACCGTGCCATCAGCATCTAATTTGTTCTTCCAGATCCATTTCAGTCCGACAATATATACCCCATCCGGTCTTTCTACAAGTTCCCAAACCTCAAGACGCTTGAATTGTTCAAGTTCTTCTTGCATCGACTCAATCCAATTGTCATAGGTTAGGGCTTCTTTAATGTTTTTGGGTTCTGCTTAACAAACGGTGAGTGCATAAATGCAAGTTTCACTGTCTGTGTAGAGTCTTTTTCGTGTCATGACCGGGTTGTCTGGATTGCCAATCACGTTCACTAGAGGGTGATCCTTAGTCCACTTGTGGGTTGAAGGGTAGTGTTGAAAATTTTGGTGCATATATGATGGATCCAAATTGCTTGTGGATGATTCTGCAATGTCTGGAATGGTGGGAGCTGGAGCAAACGGATTGAAAAATGCATTTCCGTCATAATTTGCGGGTGTAGGTACTTCAGAAGATAGAGGGGGATCATCAGCTGCAGTCGCATTATTAGAAGCTGTTTGATCTACTGATGATGATGTTTCTGTTGGAGGTGCATCTTCAGCAACTGCTGTTGTTGTAGTTACTGTTTTATCATGTGCTTGAATATTGACGGGTTGTGCAGCGGAACTGCTGGATACATCGAAAGTACGACTAACGAGAGTATCATCAAATAGCGGAGCAAACAAATCTTCCAAATCTTTGCGGTTAAGAGATAATGGTGTAGCTGAATGATCAGGGAAGTTCAGACGGTTGAGTTTCTCCGGTTCATCAAAATGAGCGTGTATGGTCTCTTTAATTTTTCGGGTTTGACGGTTCCAGATTCGAAATCCTTTCGAATTCTCACAGTATCTAACAAAAATCCCTATATCAGCTTTGGCTTTTAACTTTCCAGGGTTATCACGATCATTATTTGGGTAACAGAGAGCCCCAAATATGTGAAAGTAATTTATGTTCGGTTTTCTTCATTGAACAAGTTCATATGGGGTTTTGTTGTGCCGTTTGGTGATCATACAGCTGTTTTGGGTGTAGCAGGCGGTGGAGACAGCTTCAGCCCAGAGGTAATCCGGTAATTGAGCATTTATCAACATCGTTCTTGCGGCTTCTACTAACATTCGGTTTCGTCTTTCGACCACTCCGTTATGTTTTGGGCTGCGTGCAATTGATGTTTGGTGTTCAATCCCTACTTTCTCAAAGAACTCACGAAGGGTGTGATTCTTAAATTTGGTTCCGTTGTCTGTTCAAACTTTTCTGACGGTGTTGCGGAGCTGAACCTGAATTTTGGTGAGAAAGGTGATGATCATCGAAGGAGCTTGATCTCTGGTGCGAAGAAAGTAGACCTAAGTCCATCTCGAAAAGTCATCTATGATTACCAATATATACCGCTTCTCATTGATTGTCTGAACACGCATTGGGCCACAAAGATCTATATGGAGAAGTTGGAGTACATGATCCGTACTGTGCTCGATGTTAGGAGGAAAGTGAGCACGAGTACTCTTCCCTTGTTCACAAGCTGGACAGAGATGATATTTGGCATATCGGAATCTGGGAAGACCGTCTACTAACTTATGACGTGCAAGTTCTGTCATATTTTTGAAATTCAGATGAGACAAACGTTTATGCCATAGCCATGCTTTTGTAGAGTGTGCCTTGGAGAGTAAGCAGATCGGAGAAGAAGCGGTCATGTCTTAGAAGGAAATGGTGTAAAGACTCGTTCCGCGTTTTCCTGACATAAGGTCGTTTCCTTGAAGATCACGAACAAAGCAGGTTTTTTCTCTGAATGCAACTTCCAAGTCACCATCACAAAACTGCCCTACGGAGAAAAGATTATGTCCAAGGCCTTCAACGTAGTATACACGGCTGATTTTGATGTTCCCGTTGACGTAGTCCCCATAGCCCATGGTAGCGGCAAAGTGATCATTCCCGAATCTGACAGTTCCTATGAACTTTGCGACAAAGTTCACTAGAAGTTTCAAATTGCCTGTCATGTGTCGGGAACATCTACTATAAACAATCCAAAGGATGATTTGAATCACCTGCATCAAAAGAAGATGACACGGATGCAGAGTTGGTAACGGTGGATCCCGTTGGGTTAGTAGCACAATTGTTATGCATCTTTGGTAACCAAGTAAAAGTAGGTTTATGCTGTAACCAACGCTGCCATGTCCAACTTGATTCTGCTTTCTTCCTAGTAAATGCACTTGGTGATGGATTTGTTTTAGGGGCAACTATGGTCTTGTCAACGATAGTCTTAGAAACTACTTTTGGCGGTTTTCCTAGGATTGACTTAGCAGCAGTAGTGGGCCTAGAGGAAATGCCATTAGTATGTTTCTGTTTACGAGATAAAAGGGTTTTTGCAACACATTTTTGATGATTACCAGACAAAACACTAGTACGACAAAACACACAATAAGCAACAACAATAACATCATTTAGAACATTCATAGTTTTAGCATTCGTTACATCACATTTAGAATTACACTTTGTAAAGTTTGATTCTACTTTAGACATAACATGCGTCTTATTCAAATTCCTAGTGTGAACTTCTACTTCTTCATCTTTAGGTGAGCCGCTCTTAGGTTTCCAGACACTAGTCGTCTTTTTACTCTTTTTGCTAACCTTAGGAGTGGTGCCTAGTCCTGTAGAAGTTGAAGCATGCACATTAGTGGTATGTGAAGATGCTTTCTTAGGTGTCTCCTCTACTTGATACATGTCTGTTGCCCTTTTTCAAGTACTTTGAGTTTCTCTTTCAACTCAATGATGATGTGTTTTTGTTGTTGAATTTTTGAATCCAATTCTCGGTTCAATCGAACAGTGTCATTTCTGTTTTGGCAAACTTCATCAATGTCCTTTTCATATTCAGAAATTTGATGTTTTAAAACAGCGTTTTCTTTTTCAATATTCTGAATTTGAGAAGCTTTACTGTTTTGAAAGGATAATGACACTTTTTGATTTTGTAATTTTAACTCAAAGTTAAGACTCTGTGTCTGACACCATTGCAATTTCTGTTTGAGTTGGAAAATTTCTTTGGAAAATTTGTTTTCCACATCACCATTGACTTGTCGAAGTCTCTCATTTTCTCTTTTTAAATTATCAATCTCAAATCTCAACATCTCAACATCAACAGTATGATCATCAACAAGCATTTCATTACACGACAGATAAATGGAATTCATTATCACAGAAATGACATCAGAACTTAGAACATTCTCCAAGAGTCGATCTGCTTCTTTTTTCAAATCTTTGTTTTGACATTTTTGTTTCAAGATCTTTTGTTCCATTGCTTCGAAAATGTTCATCATGGATGCAACCTCTGTTTGAAGTTCCTGTTCCCAATGTGTAGCACAAAGTCGCAGGTGTTGAACATGTGGCAAAAATTGCTTTTGAAAAACTTCTCTCTTTTATGTCGTCCATGAATGTATTAAAATATCTAAGGACACGACATTGTTTTGGCATTGGGGTAATCACACCCGGATTTGGTAAAGGGCCATTAACTTGTGCTACTTTGGTCACAGGGACAACTTCAGAAGTTTCATTCATTTCAATTAAAGACCATGTTTGTTCTGATTTATCTTTTTGAGGTACAAAAGTGTCACTAATATGAGGTACTCTTGAGTAGTCATATGGTTTATTAAAATGGACATTACTCATTTTAGATCGACTCTCGTCCTCTTGTTCCATTTCCTCTTCATTATTATACACAACAACACGCATGAAAGAATCATCAAATAAATGCTTTGCACTGTATAACTTTGGATTTTCCTTGAGTGCTTTATGTAAAAAACTTGGTTGGTCACTCCCAATTGTAAAGCCATATCCTTGGGGATTTGGTTTTACAGTTAATTTTTGAATGGTTGTTATTGATTCACCAGTTTTATACACAACGTTTTGAATTTCTTTAAGTTTGGATTCCAACGCAACAATTTCTTCAAGATATGAATCAACGCGTTTCCTTGAAACTTGTTTTTGTTCAAGAAGATCATCTTTACAGGTTGACAACTCTGTTTTTGTTTTGGAAAGTTCAGAGTGTAAAATGTCAACTTGTTTTTGAAAGTCTAATCGTTCTTGTTCTTTTTGAGAAATTAATTCATTTTTGGAAACGGTTAGCTCACGTACTTGATGTTCTATTTCTTTTGCTTGCACATATGATTGTTGGAATGCAACCTCAAAGCTTTTCTCCCATTTTTCTTTATTTTCATAATTTGAAAGTTGAAGTTTGTAGAACTCAAGATCCTTAGTTAACAATGCAACTTTTGCTTTTAAGTTTCTATTAATTTCATTGCACTTATCAATCTGGGATTTCTGTGCATCTAATTGTGTTTGGGTGGTCAAAAACAAGGTCATGAGCTCTGGATCTGTATAATACAAAAGATCATTTTGTTCAATGTGATCATGGTGATCATCATCAAGAGGATCATCAAATGAAACAACGGGGTTAATTTGATCTTCATCAAATGTAACTACGGTGTTTATTTAGTCATCGACTTGAGAGGATAACGATGAGTCATTTTGACCAATATTTTCTTGTGCAGATGCAGATGTAGAGGGTGATACAATTTCATGAATAAGATATTTAGATTCAGGTACCTAAGTCAAGCCGTCGGTATCATAGACCGGGCCTGTTTCACCCATATGCATTTCTTGCATGTTAGCCATCGACATTATAGCTGCATTTGCCTCTAGATCTTCCATGTCATCGTCCGAGTATGCATTGGCCATAAAGTTGTGCTCCTTCTCAGTCAGAGTGCCACCAGCTTCATCTTTGAGAGCCAAAAGAAGAGCTTCTTTGTGATACAAACTGCCTTGGGTGGGCAAGCATTGGCTAGATGACCTTTTCCTCCACAATTATAGCATTTGATCATGGTGTTTCCAATCCCAGAATTCCCAGTCTCATCAATTTCTGCCCTCCTATGTGTGTTACCAGCGTTGTTCCCGCTATTCCCAACTGAACTAAACCTTTGTCCCCCAGAGTTCCCCATATAACTGCCCGAACCATATCTCCCAGAAGCTCTGTTATGGATTTCAACCCTGCCATCATGAACAACTGCCTGATTCCTTGTGTTTGATGAAGACCTTAGACGATTGTTGGATTTGTTTGAAAATTTGCTGAAGGCTCTAGCAATCAGAGCAAATCCTTTTTCAATGAGTTAAAAGCATCGTCTTCATCGTTGTTGTCATTTGAATAGAACATAGAATCAGTGTTGTCATATGAAACCAGTTGATTATCAGCTTGTTGTGGTGATGCTTCGTATGGAACGAGTTGACTGGATGAAGTTTGTGAGGGATAAAGTGAAGAATGTTGTGTTTGAACATAACTCTGATTTGGTTGTGGTGCAAAGTGAGATTGAGCAATCAAAGCAAGTGAATTTGGAGTCGATGATGGTGAGTAACCTCCTCTTGCTGCTCTGTCTTTGTCAACTTCTGATTGGTGATGCTTCAAATAATCATACAGCAACCCATACGAGGCATTGTGTAGATTCTTGGCTTGTCGAACAAAGGTGACATACTTCTGCCAATTGGGTCCAAGCCAACTCAGAAACTTAGTATTCACAAAAATCCTTGGAAGTACAATGTTGTGACGGTCCAAGTCATTGATTATGTTGGTAAACCTGTGGTACTACGACTCTAAAGATTCCCCGGCCTCAATCATAAACATAGTATATTCCAGATAAAGCTTAGATTCCATATCCTCTTGATTTAACTCTGTTCCTTTCATGAGAAGATGTACATGTTCCCACATGTCTTTTGCAGTCTTTTGTGCATCGATACTACGAAAGATAGGATTTGGAATTCCTTGGAGTATGTAGAACATTGCTAATTCATTTGCTTCTTGCAGAAGAACTTGTTCTGTTGTGAGTTGCGTAATAGGAATAGGACTTGTAGTTGCTTCTCTTGGAGGAATGTGATTTGGATCTGCAGGAATCGTTGTAGTAGGAACTGGATATGGGCCTTCAATGATTACCTTCTTTAAGTACTTTCCATGGGGTTTCTTTAGCTCAATGAACCGAAGAAATCGACTTGACCACTGTACATAATTACCCGGAGTAAGCATTGGTGGTGTATCTAGGGATCCTGCTTCGTGTTTGGATTGTTGACTGCTAATTGCTTTGCACATCTAGTCAAACCAATGAGGTTGTTTAGGAGGAAGTTGGTAAGTCGGCATTGGTTGTTGAGGGACTTGTTACCGAGGAAGAAATTGATGTTGTTGCATTAAGATGTGTTGTTGCTGATACTGTGGTTAAGGATACTGTTGCTGATATGGTAGTTGTTGACGATACTGTTGTTGTTGATTATAGAAGTAGTTAAAGTTTGGTGGTTGAGACATCTTGAAGTAACTTGTAGATGTAGGATCTTTAAAGGATAACGACGGTTGTTGTTGAAGATTAGGTTTGTAAGTAGAAGAACTTGAAGAAAAATCCAAGAAAATCCTAAGTCGAAGAAATAACCCTTGCCAAACTCGAAGAAGTAACCTTTTACTAGAAGAAATATCCCAAAGTCGAAGAAATAACCCTTGCTCGGAGAATTCTAAGTCGAAGACAAACTCGAAGAATTCAAAGTCGAAGAATATTACCCTAACTTGAAGAATGTATACTCGAAGGAATATTCTTCTAACTCGAAGATGGGAAACTCGAAGGATTATATGTCTTACTCGAAGATTAGTTTCTCAAAGAGTGCTTGTATTCTTCTAACTCGAAGAGTAGTTTCTCGGAGAGTTATGCTTCTTACTCGAAGATATGTTGCTCGGAGAGTTATTCTTCTAACTCGAAGAATAACTTGTTCGAAGGATTTACTTGAAAGTCGAAGCTTGTTTACTCGGAGAATATTAACTTCTAACTCGAAGTTTAGAAACTCGGAGAATATTAACTTCTAACTCGAAGTTTAGAAACTCGGAGAATATTAACTTCTAACTCGAAGTTTAGAAACTCGAAGAATATTAACATCTAACTCGAAGTTTAGAAAATCGAAGAATATTAACTTCTAACTCGAAGTTTAGAAACTCGAAGAACTCTTCAAACTCGAAGAACACTCCTAACTCGGAGGATCACGATGAACGATAACTGGATCTTCAAATTTCTTCCTAAATCTAATCTAAAACAACCTAAATTACCCGTTGGCGATTGATACCACTTGTTGTTACTTAGATTTATCACACAAGCTACCTTAGATCTAGAGAGAGAAAGTTAGAGAGAGAAAGAAAGTGGAAGGTTTCTTAACAATAATGAAATGATAATCACAATTAACCAACCAACCCTCTCCTTACAAGGGAGGGGGTATTTATAGTTTTCTTACAAGGATGGGCTTTTGCCCTAATTAACAATATTAATTAAACTAACTAAATAGACACAGCCCATGGGCCTTCTATATAGGCTGAGTCATAAAACTAACATAAAGGCCTAAGCAACCTATTACAATCTATGATCAATACTTGATAATTAATAACGTGTTCCAAACAGAGTCCAATTGGGATTGGGTGGTCAATAGTAAGGTCATGAGTTCTGGATCTGGATCGAGCAACGGTTCATTTTGCTCAATCTGATCTGTGTTATCGTCATTAATTGGATCATCAAATGTAACAACTGAGTTAATTTGATTATCATCAAATGTAACAACCTTGTTCATTTGTTCATCTTCTTGAGGAGATAATAATGAATCATTTTGAACAACATGCTCCTCGTCTGATGCAAATGCAGATGGTGATGCAATTTCATGTATTAGACATGTTGTTGGATCAGGTATCTGAGACAGACCATCAGTATCAAACACTGGGCCTGTGTCACTCATGTGAAGTTCCTGCATGTTTGCCATTAGCATCACAGCTGCATTTGCTTCCAAATCCTCCATGTCATCATCTGAATATGCATTTGCCATGAAGCTGTTTTCTTTATCAGTGAGAGTGCCCCCTTATTCATCATTTAGAGCTAGAAGTAGTGTCTGCTTATGAAACTCACTGCCTTTGACTCCAGGTTGGGGACCTACATTAGCCAGATAACCTTTCGCATTGCAGTTATAGCACTTAACCATAGTATTCCCAGTCCCTGTATTCCCAGTTTTAACAAGTTCAACCCCTTTCTGAGGAGCACCTGCATTGTTCCTACTTTCACTAGCTGCATTAAACCGTTGTAGATTACCTGAATTTCCCATATAACCTCCTAATCCAGTTCTTCCATAAGTACGATTCTGTATTTCAACCCATCCATCTTGCCTACCAATCATAGAATGTATAATTGGGAATCAAAGGAAGTGAATGGTAAATGGGATTGGAAAAAGCCACCGAAAGAAGGAGATGGATTGTGGCACATTAAGATGACTATCGTAGATCCCGATGGAGAGAAATTTGAAAAGTCATACCAAACCAAGCCTACTAATAAAAAATTAAAAGATAAGTTTAATCCAAAGGACATCCTCGAGAAGGAACCTAACTATATGGGGTAGGCCATAACTTTGAGTTTAGCTACAGGACTCGTTAATAAAGAAAAGGGCTTCTTAGGAGGAAACCCATGTTTTATTGTTTGTTTGTTTGATTTTTTATTTTTGTCTGTGTCATATATATGTCTTATCTTAATTTTTTTAATCGTCCATGTTTCGAATAATTTGTGAAAATGCTTTATTTTGTTTTTAACCTCGTCTTAATTGCATATAAATGTATTTTACAAAAAGATAAGTGTAGGGAAGATCATATTGGTTTACAAGAACGAATTCGAACATGAAGGTTAACATATAATGATTAGCATATATATTTGTGTGTTTGTTAGAGTCAAATGTTTGTATCGAGTCACAATGAATGTTTTGCAGAATTTCTAGGTTTTAATAATCAGATTTTTCCAGAAATTTTCTAGACACAAAACGCAAAAATTACTATCAGGACAGATAAGGATTTATTTGGTACATTTTTTAGGGGTCATTTAAGCCCAAACTCGTATTTATATGGTCAAATATTGCCTCAAATCGTTTCTTTTTGCATTTTAGGTACTTGGACATGAAATCTGGAAATCGGCGCTTTTTGGATGTATTTGGACGCAAAAGTGAAGAAAACGACGAAGTCGCGAAAAAACTGTTAGACTTGGAGATCTGAGGGAGTCATAGGCTACAACGTGACGCCATCACTTGTTGATTATGCTGGAATTTTGGCTTAATTTTAACAAGAGACGCCTTAGTAAAATTTTAGAGATGCATAATCTGACGGCGTCAGGTGTTAACTGAAGAAGGGAGTCACATGTAAATTTGACAAGAGACATCTCAGACACTTTTACAAAGTGACGGCGTCAGGACCTACAATGTGACGCCATCAGAACGACGGCTTGCACAAGAAGAAACCCTAATTACGGTGAGCTGACGGCGTCAGGATCCATAGGCTGACGTCGTCAGAGTTGATTTCCTATATATATTTTCATTTGTTTTTCATTGTAAAGTGTGACATCTTTGGGTAACATCTTAGCTAGGGTTTTGGACGAATTTTAGCAGCTTTGTAAGGGTTTTTCAACCCTTGAACTTCATGTTCCAATAAAGATAAGTTATCCCTTTAATCATTCATTATGTGTGTGTATCGTTTGATTATGTGTTTATCTTTTCTTTACTTTATCGTGCTAGCTTAAATTTACTTGTGTTTGCTTAGATCTAATGAAACCTAGTTGTTAAATATTGATTTGTCATCTATGTTTTAGTTGATTGCTTCGCGTTAGGCTAAGAAAACTGACCGATCTCTTATATGTAACTGGCTTGAACGTCTTAGAAACGCAACCATAGAGTGCACTATTGGTTTTTCTCGTTGTATTTATTGCATGAATTGCGGCTTGTAGATCCTAGAAAACTTAATAAACTTTAAGGGTTTTAGGGGAGACTAAGATTCATAGAGTTGGAGACTTCGGCACCTCCCCGCGACCCATATTAAGGAATACATCGCTTCAACTAAAACATGGGTGTGACAATTTGACAGATCAATCGGAGATAACTAGGGAGTAATGAAATCTAAGTAAACACGCTTTACCCTATCATAAGAAGTCACCAATTGTATTTTCTCATTAATTTTTATTTAATTCGGTTATAATTAGTTTTGGGTTAGTTGATTAGCAACTAATTCCGCCCACTCTTCTAAAAACCCGAGATTTTTGCTGCTTTTATAAAATAATAAAATGACAAAAAAGAATCATCCCTCACCTCTTGACCTATCTCGTCATACATCTTGACCTAACGACGCTATTCCCCTAGAGAACGATCAATTCCCTGGATTTACATATACTACACTACAGCGATCAGGTACACTGCCTGGAGGATTGTAAAACTTCGTTTCGAGGTCTTACAAATCTCGCATCAAGTTTTTGGCGCCGCTGCCGGGGAATAGTTATTATTTAGGTTCAATTTCTATCTCATTTAGGTCTATTCACTAGATTCCTATCAAGTGAGATTTTTATTTTCTTTTTATTAGCTTAATTTAGTCAATCTTTTCTTCGTGCCCTTTGTTTGTAATTCTCTTCATTTGCCACCATGGTGAATGAAGGCATCTTTGACCTACACCAAGCACACCAAGCACCACCACAACAACACCAAGCTCCACCAAACCACCAAGAACAACCCCACCAAGACCCACCAATTAACCAAGACCCACCTCGATCCCGTACTCTAGGTGAGTACTCCAAACCAAGCCACCAAGGCTATCGAAACAGAATTGAGCTCCCCCAAAGAGCCAATGTGTCCCCCTTGTGGTCCGATACCATCCGGTTGGTGCAAAGCAGATGTGCATTCCATGGACTTCGTTCCGAAGATCCAAATCAACATCTCAAGGATTTCCTTAAAATCGTAGATTCCATAGACATTGATGTTGCTACTCAAGAGACGACACGCTTACGTCTCTTCCAATTCTCTCTACGTGACCAAGCTAGTTAATGGGTTGAGCGTTTACCCACGGGATCCATCACATCTTGGGATGATCTCACCTCTCGTTTCCTCGCTCAATTTTTTCCACCGGAGAGAACTGCCAAGCTAAGGAATGACATCTTGATGTTCCAACAACATCAAGGTGAAACTCTTTATGAAGCGTGGACTCATTTCAAGGACATACCCCAAAAAGTCCCTCATCATGGCATTGATCTTTGGCTTCAAATCCAAATTTTCTATGATCATGTCAACTATCTCACCAAGCATGCCATTGACCATGTGGCCGGCGGTAAATTGCGAGAGAAGGATGCGAAGGAATCATGGGACATCATCGATGAACTTGCCTTTTATAGTAACGAATCCTGGGATGATCCTCGTGATGTGAGCAAAATGGTCAACGTAATCTTGTCACTTGACAAAGTCTCCAACCTATCTGATGAAAAACTTTGTGAACTCGAAAAAAGGGTCGATTACCTACTTGAAAAATGAAGGAAGCCGTTAAAATCCAATCAGGCGGCGGTCAACTCCATTTCGAAACAAAAACCCATCCTTCTATCCGAGTCACCTCATAGGGAAAATGCGGATTCTTTTCAAAAACATGCACGTTCTTCTACGCCTCCCCGCGAACTTAGTCCCGAGTTTGAAATACGAATGAGAGAATATATGTTGGCACATTCTGAGAGGTTGGCGAAATTTGAAGAATCCATTTATAGACAATGAGAAGAGATGCAACAAAAGATGGCGGAGATGATGAGTTTATTAATGGAATACACTAAAATCAAGGCTCCAGAAAGAGTGTTAGTGAGGAAAGAAAGTCAAACCCCCATCACCAAATATGTTAATGTTATCTCTATTGTCCACGAAGACAATAATGAAGTGCGGGACATGTAAATAATGGGGAAATGATAAAAATGTCAATGAAAACATGGTCGATATTGATAATGACAAATGCGAAAGCATCGGAAAAGGTAAGTCATGTTTAGAAAAAAAACTCATGAGAAATTAGGAGGGTGCAAGGGGACGATCAGGGAGGTACCCATGTCTCACCGAGATGAATATTATTTGAAACATGACATTAACAAGAAATCCATTGATAATCTGATAAATAATTATCGATATAATGACTCATTGTGGAAAACTATGAAGGGAGAAATAGCTGAAGAGGCATATGATACGCTAGCCGCAGGACCTTTGTACGAAAGCCTCTTAAAAAAGGTGTAGCTAAGAAACGTGCCATTTATGGGAACTTCGAGATACCCTATAGCATTGGTGATTTAGAGTACATGAACGCATTAGCCGATCAGGGGTCCGATATAAATATAATACCTTTGTCAATCTGTAAGAAGTTAACCAGTGATAGGCCGTCTAAAACCAACCTTAGGCTATCCTTAGAAAATCATTCTTATGTGTGTCGTATAGGAATTCCGGAAGATATATTAGTTGATATCGGAAATCATATATATCCGGTTGACTTTGTAATTGTTAACGTGGAAGAAGATGAATGTATGCCTCTAATCCTAGGAACACCATTCTTCGCTACGGCTAGAGCAACCATTGATTTCGGAGAAGGAGTGATGACACTCAGGGCGGGAAAAAGTAAAATTAGAATGTATATGGTTCCTCGTTACAAAAGAAAGTATATGAAGAAGAGGAAGATAAATGTTGACCCAACAATCTCCCGTAATCATGTTAAGCAAAAGATTCTTAGATGGGAGGCGAGAATTAAAAACTACAAGGAACGTGAGTTAAGAAGGGAGAAATGGATAGGTAGTGATTTCATGGAACAATACTTGGCGGAACATAATTGCTTCTTGTATGGCTAAGGGGAAGATGACCTTGAGAACGTGACGGAACATGGAGTCACGTAATACGTCATTACTTTGAGTCTAGCTACAAGACTCGTAAATAAAGAAAATCGCTTCTTGGGAGGAAACCCATGTCTTATTGCTTTTTTGTTTTTATTTTGTTTGATTTCATATATATGCTCCATCATAATTGTTTATCATTCATGTTTCGAATAATTTTGTGAAAATGCTTTATTTTGTTTTTAACCTCGTCTTAATCACATATAAAGGTATTTTACAAAAAGATAAATGTAGGGAAGATCACATTGGTTTACAAGAATGAATTCGAACATGAAAGTTAACAATTATTGATTAGCATATATATTTATGTGTTTGTTAGAGTCAAATGTTTGTATCGAGTCACAATGAATTTTCTGTAGTTTTCTAGGCTTTATTAATCAGATTTTTCCAGAAATTTTAAAGAAACAAAATGTAAAAATACTGTCAGGTCATACCTGACAGCGTCAGGATCTATAACCTGATGACGTCAGGCACTGTGGCAGCACAGTTTTTCAGGATTTTGTTTTTCTGCTGGAACTTAATTTTTGCAAATTTTCAGAATTGTAAATTTCCAGGAATCTGTAGACATTTATTTTGCAAGCATTATATCTTAAGTGTTTTCTAGGAATTAGTTTTTATATATATAGTGTTTACCGCCGATTTTATGCGAGGTTTTGTGTTTGTTTTCTTAGAGAATTACAGGTTATATTGGACAAGAAGATAAAAGGATGAAGTATGATGAGCGTATATTGCATTTATTTTCTTGGAGGAGGATTTAACCATGTTTTCACCTCGTCCATGCCGAACAAATCAGGGGAGTATTAGTTTCTTTCTCTATTTTATTTTTCCCATGATCATAACTTTGTTACTTTTCAGAACATTGGGGACAATGTTCAATTTAAGTGTAGGGAGGGTAAAATGGGATACCTTAGAAACTATAACTTCGCTTGATATTTGTTTTGTCTTAGAGTAAATGTGTAATAAAACAAAAATAAATACTTGTTAAGGCAATTTTGGCACCAAACTTAAAATTTTTTAAAACACGTAGGAGTGAAACTTTAGTCTTAATAAGTGTCTCATGGATTGGAATTATATAGCTAGGCACAAAAACCCTTCCACTAAAAAATTTCCACCCCAAAAATGTAAGGTTCGCCTTTAGATCTTAAGGAAATACCTTTAATGCTTCTGAGTGTACCGGTAGTATATAGATTCTAAAACTAGCGTTTGTGATGCATCCCAAGATCGCTAGTGAGGCTACATTCGTGTAGTTAGGATTTACTAAAGGATAAGAGGCATTAGGATAACCCTTGTTTTAAACCTGTTTTATAATTACTTGACCAATGAGCCAAGTTGCTTTACCAATAAAGTCAAATAATTTTCCCACACCTTTGCGAGGTACTCACTTTTAGTACACGATACCCTTAGCACACCCCTCAGAGCCTATCTTTTTTGCGATTCTCGTAATGTTTTGGTGGATTTCGAAATATTAATGAAGAACATTGTTTACTATCCACCCCCAAATGTACAATCAAATCGCCTTAGCCTACCTTGTATGCACTCACTTTTAGTGCATTATTGTTACAACAATTGTGTTAAACCCTTTGTTAATTGTTTAATTGATTACATGGTTGCTAAGTCGAGTCAGATCTTATAAATACAGTTTTGGAGATGCATAACCTGACGGCGTCAGGTGTTAACTGAAGAAGGGAGTCACGTGTAAATTTAACAAGAGACATCTCAGACACTTTAAAAAAGTGACGGCGTTAGGACCTACAATGTGACGCCGTCAGAACGGTGACTTGCACATGATGAAACCCTAATTACGGTGAGCTGATGGTGTCAAAATCCATAAGCTGACGCCGTCAGAGTTGATTTCCCATATATATTTTCCTTTGTTTTTCATTGTAAAGTTTGACATATTTGGGTAACATCTTAGCTAGGCTTTTGGATGAATTTTAAGAGCTTTGTAAAGGTTTTTCAACCCTGTCATACTATGAAAATTGTCCAAATACTCGCAAAAACATTATTCTATTAGCCAATACGATTGGCACCATTTAAAACTCATAATGATCACAACGAGTACGAAAGCAGCTTCAGGAATCGTCTTAGGGAAAATTCATATCTACTTCACATCACCAATCTTTCTCTTCACGAATAAAACTGAAATGCTTAGAGGGGTTACTCTCAGTTAGTCAACTCCCTTCTTGGAAGTTCTTGTAGTTGCTTCTTCGGTCCTTCAAACTTAAATGAAGCCGTCTGATACGGAGTTTTCAAAGGTAGGCCAAATCAATCATTGATACGCGGAAATGGATAATGATTTCAGATAGTGATACGGTTAAGTTCACGATAGTCGATGCGCCGCCGCATGCTTCTCTCTTTCTTCTTTATGAACCAGCAGGAAAATCCCAGGATAAAGACTAGGGTGAAGAAAATCATATTTCATCAGTTCCTTTAATCTCTCAACTTCTATGGCATCATGGTTCGCCAACCGAGATCAGTTCAATGCCAACTCTACTTCCCAAGTAGGAGGGAATCCCAAGAGGTTCATCCGAGAACATCGGAAAAGTTTCGTACAACAAACTACTTCCAATGTCAGAGCTTTCTAAGGGTGGATACTAATAGATGTCAGGAGAAATTTGACAATCAAATGAGATCAGAATATGTGCTTTCATAGCAACATTAATCTTAACAATTTTAAGCGGTTGAGTGTCATTATGACAAAAGTAGGGTGAAGCAGATTGTTAAAGGTTACATTTCAGATACGGTAGTCTATGGTAGCTTTACGAAGAGCCATCCAATCCATAACTAAACGACCTCAAAGTCGACTATATCAAAAGTAACAGATCCGTAGAAGGAATACGGTCGTTAAACCAGACGGGTAGTTCATATATCAAGGTCAAGTACACGGTTCATCATTGTGTTGAGATAGATAAACGAACTGTTCAAGGTATTGGAATTTTGTTTAGCTTTTTAGCATAAGGGGCAGGTAGGGTGTGTATCATTGGTAATACGAACATCGTATAATCGTCAAAAGTGAGATGTATGGAATATTAGTTATCAGCATCATCATGCTCAGTTAACAATTCCGTACTGAGATAGTATTTACATCATATCCTTCCAAAGGAAACTGGTTGTCAGGCAAGATTCATCATTCAAAGGGAGGGAATAAAACTTCCTATATCCATGGTTAATAATTACCAGAGTTCTCATAGGGTAGTAATGGATTTTGCAGGACTGAGTAGTATCAGATGATATATTTATATCCAGCATAGGTAATGAATTTATAGAATGTGTCAAACACATTACGGTCGAATGACCTTCGGGATGGTCGGAAAAGTATCAACTGTTTATCAAACAGATCGGAAGTGGAGATCAAAATCAGGAAGTGAAACTTAAGTGGTGCAAGGTATACATGAAGTTCCCGAGGTATCTCAATCTTACTTGGTTTCTAAACTTAGGTTGCAAAACTTTCTAGCTTCTGAAACAAATGTTCTTATAAGGCATAGCTAAAGGCAGAGGCACAAATCAGAGTGATGCGGAAGCAATGCTACTTACATAGATGTCCTAGTCTACCCATTCCTCACCGGTAGTAACTTAAGTTCCTATGGGGAAATCCTAAAGCAAATTTTCAAAGGTTGTCTTATGAGCGCCTACAGTGGAAACTTAATGGTCCAAACTTCACAGGTCAAGGGTAAATGTATTACAAGTCGCAGCCTGTCTCTCTGATACCATAATTGTAACACCCCAACCCGATAAGGGTAGAAGTATTACGTTATGGTGACATATCAAAGCAAACACAAGCATATGACTAAATAATACAAAATGAATTTCAAAGGTTACAAAGGAAAATCTGAAATACAAGGTTACAAAGGGAACAATAATAAATTCTAAGTCTACAATCGTAATTACTTCTAGTCATCTCTAATCCAGGATAGCTATGAAAGTAAATGTCCTCTAAGTCCCAAGTGCTCTCCACTCATAACCCAGCTTCCATCTAAAACCTGCCGCATGGAAAGAAATGCGGCTGAGCTTAAAAGCCCAGTGAACAGATATATATAACATAACAGGACGGTAAATAAGCATAAGCAACGAAGGAATAAGAATACAAAACGAAAGTATAATTATGAAAGTCATACGAATTTAAAGAGAACTAAAAATCAGGAATGCATGAGAACTGAATAATAATTGAATCGAGAGAAAGAATGAAATAATGAAAAGGTTCATATAAGGATGTGCCATAAGAACTCCATACATAAATCATCAAATCATACTAAAGCATAACAAGTATACGAAGAGGGGAGACCTCTAAGTAAATAAAAGTGTGAGAAGGAGTGCAAGGCACACACCACCTGGTCACCATAATCACATAAAACATAAAACCTAGGATGCATCCATACGCTCCCTAACATAAGTATGTATGTCAGTACTAGACTAAGCACACACACGCATTAATGGCCAATAGTGATCACAATATAATACATAAACATAAGGGGGAACGCCGTAGATCTATCACACCTCTACGGGAGTGTCATGCCTAAGGTGCCATCAAAGACATGGTCGTGGTACCTCCACAACTAGGTAAGCTCAGGCACAGATCTATCATAGCATACAACAAATATAATCTAGCATAGCAAGAGAAACAAGATAGTAACAAAAATAAGCATGGCAAACATAAGCATAGCATAGCAGAGACATTTAAATAAATGTCAGAATGAATAAATAAGAATGACAATCATAAAATGAATGTCATGAGTTAATGAGGGAATTATATCAGGTATAGGATCTCAAAGGTTCGAAATCAAATGGTTCCTAGCAAGGTTCAATTCAAAGGTTTCTATCAAATGTTCATTTAAAGAAATCTTTTAATAATGGTTTTCATAAAAATGATCTTTAAGAATGGTTTTCATAAAGGTAGTCTTTAAAAGTAGTTTTCATAAAAGTTTAGTAAAATTTCATATAAAAGTGGTATCGCATCGTTCATAAACATCATTTTAAAATTAGTTTTTCTCAAAACATTTCCATGATAAAATTAAGAAAGGTTTTCACATCCAATTACAAAATCAAATGAACCTTCTAAGCATCAAGTGATTCGAATACTTATGTCAAATGAATCATAATATCAACGAAGCATATCAAACGAATGAATCAAAGAATAGGGGATTATAGCAATGGCTTAAGGGAATCCTAATGAATCAAGATCAAGAAAATCATGAGAACGAACGCACCCTTACTGAAAATGGGTAGAATATCTGTACCTTAGACCGCAAGTG
Source organism: Artemisia tridentata subsp. tridentata (assembly GCA_021014915.2). Classification (NCBI taxonomy): domain Eukaryota; kingdom Viridiplantae; phylum Streptophyta; class Magnoliopsida; order Asterales; family Asteraceae; genus Artemisia; species Artemisia tridentata. The sequence continues at coordinate 349,623,326 of CP139509.1, read as the reverse complement.
AAAACACAACTAGAAACGAAAAGATCGGAAGTAAATTCCATCTTCAGCGAATCTACACGAATTTATGATCGTCTGATTAATAACTTATTTTAAATCAGATTACTTATTTTAGTCAGGTTTCCCAAATTAGTAAGTTTCCATAATTAGTAGGTTTCTATATCTAGAAACATTAGTCATAATTATTTAAGTTTATCCCTTAATCAATTTGAGGTAGCAATGTAACTATATTTATAGTTTAAGGTGCATAACGTATCTTTCATAAGTGTTAGGGTTCACTATGCAAATAACAACAAGTTTAGGGATTATAGTGTCATTATGGTAAGATTAGGGTATGAAATGTAAATATTCTTGTTGATGCAAATAATGTTCTAAAAATGTTATTTATATCTTTCGATTACTTCACGTTTTGAGGATGACAAAATGTGAAATCACGATACGTTAAAATCAACGTAAACAAGTCTTTAATCGGAAGATCCCGTTTCTACGCAAATCACTCTTGAACAAAGTTACAACTTGAACTAGTGATCAAAGAAATGAATTTTTGGTTTGAGAATTCACATTTTAAATGGGACAAAACATTTTTTCAAAAATACACATGACAAATTATTTTTGAAATATTAAGAAATGTTTTAATGGAAAAATAAGTTTGAAAATCACAACAGCTATTTTCCCCCCAAAATCAGCTCCAACCTTCCCCTAATAAGTTTTCACCAGAAAAGAAAAAATTTGGAGCGTCCTAGTCTACGACGGCTCCACGGTTCCGTTAAATTTAATGGAGCCGTGGGGTATTTAATGGAGCCGTCCGTACCAAATTTTCTGTAACGGTCATATTTTCTTTGCCTATAAATACCCACCCCTTTCACAGATTTTAGGCATCCTTTCACACACAAAACTTTCTGAGTTGAATACTCTCTTCACACTTTCTTTCTTAGATCATTTAGGTTAGTTTTTATTTTGTTCAAGAGTGATCCAATCATCCTTCAAGTGATCCTCTTCATTCCTCTTCACTTGCAAGAGAAGAACACAAGTATCCAAGTTGATACAAGGTGTTATCATTCCTCTTCATTATCAAGAGAAGAACACAAGTGTCCAAGTTGATACAAGGTGTTATCATTCCTCTTCATTAGCAAGAGAAGAACTCAAGGTATTTAAGAAGATACAAGAGTTGTAGTTGTTAGGTTTTGTAACACTTGTTACATCCTTGTTGTATCTTAGCATACATCAAGATTATCTTTCTTTTGTGAGAGTGTGAGTGAAGATCATTGTGATCTTAAGAGATAGTGAAGATCTCTTAAAGCCATCGGGCTTGTGTGTGAGTGATCAAAGGATCTAGAGTAGTTAGATTAAGTAGAGTGAAGTGAGAGTTGATCTTTGTGATCGTGTCGAGATCTTGGTGATCTCTTGAAGCCACTGGGCTTGAGTGTTTGGTCACGTGGACCTTGGTAGATTGGTGCTAGCTAAGATTAGCAATCGACATTTAGCTTAGTGTCGGTAATAGGATAAGCGACGTGTACGGTTTTCTCCGCCTGAAGGGAGGTTGTTGACATAGTGCTTGAAACTCTCGAGTGTAGTACTCGGGGAGTGGAGTAGGGCGAAGAAGAGCTTCGTAGCCGAACCACTATAAATCCTTTGTCTCGGTTTGATCTTTCCAACTCTACTCTTTACTTTCATTAGTTTATATTTGTTATTTTAGTGTGTAGTTCATATTGGTGTTGATTGGTTACACATAGAGTTCGAATCAAAGTTTCCAATAGCCAACTTTTAAAACAAGATTTTTAAAAGAATTTTAAACCGGTAAACTATTCAACCCCCCTTCTAGTTTCCCACAATTCTAAAGTTACATATTTTCGCAAGTTAAGCCCTTTAGTTTATAAAAATGACAAATTAAACCCTTTAGTTTAAGAAATATACACATAACACCTTTTTAACCTTTTTAAACCCTTAACAGTTTTTATATACGAATTTGTTATGCATAGACGAATTTAAGAAATATACACATAACACCTTTTTAACCTTTTTAACCTTTTTAAACCCTTAACACTTTCAAGTCCTTAGAACTCACACTAATTTTCCCAGAATTTATTAGCTAGTATAACTATAATTGAAAAATCCATTAGGCCAATTCGTCCAGATTCATGATCAGATCTGACACGCGAAAAGTTTATATTTTGTTACCCTGTTTAAATAATTCATAAAAATCTATAAAAATTCCAGTAATTGCTAGACATATGAAATATTAATCTTGTAAAAGGGAATCCTCTAATTCGACATGGTTTCCAAATTAAAAATCAAAAACCCGGACTATTTTTTCCAGACATACGAATTCAGTTTTGACACTTGAACTTGTAAAATCAAAAAGTGTATCTTCCCGAACTCTAAAAATTACAAGGAATATATATTCAGAAATCTCTTTTCCCAAACTTAATTTTAGACCCAAGAATCACTCAAAAACACGTTGGCATCACAAAGTTTGACCCATTTGATTTCGACCCAAAACTGGACAGCCGGTTTACATAAATTCACACCCAAACCCTAAACCCTTAATTACCCGATTCAATTTCCATATTATCATAGGGTTTTTATCTTTTTCCCAACTTTTAGGTTATGTTATGAAGGCATATTAGGGCGAAAATAACCAGGTCTAACATGTGTTTAACAACAGATTTAAAAGGACTACGACAGAAAGGTAAGTCGACATATGTGTGGTATTGATCCATGATTTTATGTGGTTATCTTAACTTTTATTCGAATCCCTTTATCATTCCCTTTATTTTAGATCGACAAAGATAATTTCCAAAGTACAGATTTTATATATGATTCCCATGATCATGACGAGAAGAAAACAAGATCAAAGTTGGATATACCTTGGTGTCGATATGAGGAATGGAACAAGGACAAGAAGAACTCAAAACCCACAACATGATGCGATCAAACAAGGAACTCTCGAACCACATACAACCCACGATCAAGCCACCACGAACCGGCTTTTGCCAAGTGATGAAAAAAAAATGATCGGTGTATAGGAGAATGGAATGCCGTGTTTTGTGATTGAGCTAAACAAGGAAAGGACCAAATTTAAGGGATTGTGATCATTCAAATTCAATGCCTTCTTATCTCAATAATTTGGGCCGAAAATTGGGTTTAGTCACATATACAAGTCGCCTAACTAGGACTAGAATTAGAGGACATTGTTTTGTGATTTTTAAATCATAACGTAAAGTATTCATTAACTTAATTTATTAGATACTTAGGGTTTTAATTATCTTAGGTTAAGTACAAATGATGTTACTTATATAATTTTATAAGTTCTTAAAAGTTCAAAATTAGAGGGTATTTTGGTCATTTCGGATTGTGGTAATTTTGGGGTTTTACATACCCCTTTAATCATTCGTTATGTCTATGTATCGTTTGATTATGTGTTTATTTTATCTTTACTTTATCATGCTAGCTTAAATTTACTTGTGTTTGCTTAGATCTAATGAAACCTAGTTGTTAAATATTGATTTGTCGTTTATTGTTTAGTTTATTGCTTCGCGTTAGGCTAAGAAAACTGGCAGATCTCTTATATGTAACTGGCTTGAACGTCTTAGAAATGCAACCGTATAGTGCACTATTAGTTTTTATCGTTGTATTTATTGCTTGAATTGCGGCTTGTAGATCCTAGAAAACTTCATAGACTTTAAGGTTTTTAGGGGAGACTAAGATTCATAGAGTTGGGGACTTCGGCACCTCCCCACGACCGATATTAAGGAATACAACGCTTCAACTAAAACAAGGGTGTAACAATTCGACAGATCAATAGGAGATAACTAGGGAGTAATGAAATCTAAGTAAACACGCTTTACCCTATCATAAGAAATCACCAATTGTATTTCTCATTTATTTTTATTTAATTCGGTTATAATTAGTCTTGGGTTAGTTGATTAGCAACTAATTCCGCCCACTCTTCTAAGAACCCGAGATTTTTACTTCTTTTATAAAATAATAAAAAGACAAAAAAGAATCATCCCACACCTCTAGACCTATCTCGTCATACATCTTGACCTAACGACACTATTCCTCTAGAGAACGATCAATCCCCCGGATTTACCTATACTACACTACAGCGATCAGGTACACTTCCCGAAGGATTGTAAAACATTGTTTCGAGGTCTTACAAATCTCGCATCAAGGACAATCCTGACGGCGTCAGGGTTAACACCCGACGACGTCAGGCACTATAGCAGCACAATTTTCCAGGATTTTGTTTTCTGCTGGAACTTAATTTTTGAAAATTTTTAGAATTTTAAATTTACATGAATCTTTAAGGCATTTATTTTGCAAGCATTATATCTTACTTTGCATTCTAGGAATTAGTTTTTATATATAGTATTTACCGCCGATTTTATGTGAGGTTTTGTGTTTTGTTTTCTTAGTGAATTACAGGTTATATTGTGTTGGGAACACATTTCATATGTATCAAGTCTTGGTCAATGTATTGTACAAGGTTGCTTAGTATAAGGGAATTTAGGTTAGTATTAATGTCTCGGCCCTATTAGAAGGCCTATGGGCCGTGACATATAGTTTAGTTTCTAGAAGAACTTAGCAAGGTGTCGCCCTAATGCAATGTCTATAAATACACATGTAATACTACTCTCTTATTGTTGGTTTTTATTCACTAATGCAATGAAACTTTTGTTACTACTTCGTGTGAAAGAAATCCGACCTTTCTCTTCTATCTATCTCTCATCTCTATCATCTCTTACGTGTTATTATACGTATGTTATGCTTATTTAGTGACCTAACAAGTGTTATCATTCGCCTAAAGATAATTGAGTTGTGTGATTTTGTTTAGTTTGTAGCTTTTATTTAGTTTACGAGTGGTTTTGTATCTATTTAGTGACAAAATCTCATTTTTAGCACTTATTCTTCACACTTGTAAAGTGTTAAGATCTCTATAGTGTTTAGAAGTTTGATTTATAGTTAAAATTTTAGATCTTTTTCGATTTACACTAGTTTTACATTCGGTTTACTTAGTTGCACCTCATCGAAATTGCTCAAATTTCATTTAAAACATTAAAGCTTGAAACTTTCTTATCATTTAAGTGTTTTTAAACGTTTTTGATCCAAAGAGATTCAGTTTAAACATCGTTTTTGATTGAAAAAAAGTGTTTAGATCAAACTGTGTCTCTATCGGAATTGGATAAGAGGGTTTATCGGAATTCGTAAAAAGGGTTTATCGGAATTGGACATTAGGGTTTATTGGAATTTGACAAAAAGGGTTTATCGGATTTGAAGACCAAGGGTTATCGGAATTGTATCTTCGACTTTGAGGAAAGCTCCTATCTTGTATAAGTTAGTGAGAAAATCATCGGAATTTCCAAGTTCCATTGCAATTCAGATTAGTTATCGAAATTGCAAAGTTCTGTCGCAATTGCAAAGTCCATCGCAATTCCCAAGCTCCATCGTAATTGATAAATCCATCGGAATTCAGCTACTTTTGTCGGAATTGGATAAATCCATCGAAATTGTAAGTTTCAACGGAATTCAGATAATCCATCGCAATTCAGTGAAGTCGTCGCAATTGGCAACTGTGAATAGTGTTTGTCGGAATTGAATGTGCATAGTGTTTTTCGAAATTGAAGTGAACAGTTACATCTTAATTCATACTTCTCAATTGTCTACAAGATCCATAAAAACACAAGTTCAATGGGCAAGTCGATTCTTAAGGTTCATCGAACTCAAGAAACCACATGGAAAATACATGAAAAAGGCTATCATTGAAGGTCCATTCCAAATGCCAACTACAACGGTTCTTGGAGATCCAAATGCTATTCCTCTAAGAGAAGCAACTGTGACCCCTATTCCTAATGCTCAACTTACAGCAGAACAAATACTTCATCATGAAGCAAATGAACTTGCAATGTCCTACATTCTTCAGGGAATTCCTAATCCAATCTTCCGAAGTATTGATGCTCAGAAAATTGCCAAGGACATGTGGGAACACGTTATTCTTCTAATGGAAGGCACTGAAGTGAACCAAGAAGACATGGAATCAAAACTCTATCTCGAATACACAATGTTCATGAATGAAGCAGGAGAATCACTAGAGTCTTATTACTACCGGTTCAGTAACATCATAAATGACTTGGACAGACACAAATTGTTTTACCCAGGATTGCAGTCAACACAAAGTTCCTCAGTGGTCTTGGGTTGTTGTATGATTATTTGAAGCACCATCAGTCAAAAGTTGACAAAGATCGAGCTGTTCGTGGTACTTATTCACCGTCTACAATTCCAAACTCACTGGCATTGATAGCTCAATCCCACTTCGCTCTACCTCCACAGTCAAACCAGCCTTTCATCCTACAACAACATCACTTTGCTTATCCTCAACAAACCTCATCGACTCAACTCATTTCATATGAATTGACACCGCAATCAACTGACAATCAACTTGTTCCCTATGACAACACGGATACCATGCTCTACACCAATACAAACAGTGATGAAGATGATGCATTCAACTCATTAAATGAAGGATTTGCATTAATTGCTTGTGCTATCAGTAAATTCTCCAACAAATACAACAATCTTCTTCGCACTTCATCCAATACAAGGAATCAAGCTGTTGTACAAGATGGTCGAGTTGAAATTCAGAATCGTGTGTATGGAAGAACTGGATCAGGGGGTTTTATGGGAAACTCTGGAACTGGACAAAGGTTTACTGCAGCAAGTGACAGTAGGAACAATGCTGGTACTCCATAGAGAAGGGCTGAAATAGTTGAGACTGGGAATCAAGGGATTGGAAATACAAAGGTTAAATGCTACAACTGCAATGGGAAAGGTCATCTGGCTAGTGCGTGTCCCAAACCTAGAACAAGAGGCAGTGAGTATCAAAAGCCGGCACTACTTCTTGCTCTCAAGGATGAATCTGGGGGCACTCTTACTGGGAAAGAAAACAACTTCATGGCAAGTGCATATTCTGATGATGACATGGAAGACTTGGAAGCAAATGCAGCTATGATGCTTATGGCCAACATGCAGGAATTGCACATGAGTGACAAAGGCCCAGTATATGATACTGACGGTCTATCTCAGGTACCTGATTCAACATATCTAATACCTGAAATGGTATCACCATCTGCATCTGCATCAGACAAGCAGCAAGTTTGTCAAACCCTAAAATCCGTAATCACAATTTATTTGATAATTTGAATTTAACCTAAGTTTGATAATAAGAATTCGACATTTATTACTATACCCTATAAGTTATATAACAAAATAAAACCTACATAACTTAGAATATAAGATTTTGGTACACACTTTAATTGTGAAACCTAAAAACCGAACTTGGACCCCTTTTATTTTCTATCACACGTTTTGTTGGAGTATGCTCGTGTCATAATGACTAGTTATATGGCTAGACATATGTGAGCCTATGGGGTCACACACATATACACTGAGGTGCCACTTTATATATCGTGTTTTATCGTATTTACGATATATAAATAAACGTACGTAACTAGGAACCGCTATTGGGCTTCTAATGACTAAGTAATGGACTTAATCTATTAGTCTTGGAAAACAAATGGGAAGCCCATTTTGAGCCCATACATGGCCGGCCTATAGGGGAGAAAAAGAAGGGATTGGTTTTGTATTTTTAGTCAACATAAATCACATTAATCTTGATCATTATTGTGATTAACTATTGCCTAAAAACTCTCCCTCCTCCTCTCTTGAAAGTCACGGCTAAAACAAACATCCCATCTAGGGTTTTGTTTTCTTCCATCTCTTCTTTGATTCTTGTTCATTCAAAGAAGACTAGCAAGGTTACGGTGTTGAAGGACTAGCATCCATTGGCATATGGTGAAGTGTAGTGTGGACACACATAGAGGTGATCTACTTTGGTCACTTGGGTTTCTAGTTCTATTCGTGACATAGGACATTGGTGGTGACTCCCGGATCACGCTTCAAAGGTATAAAACTTGTTTGTTTAATTCTATGATTGATCATATGGCTATATGGATCCTTGTTGGTGATGTTTTCTGCTGCGTTTATATTGTTAATTGTTAATTTATATTTTACATCACCTATAGTGGTATCACGAGCCATCATATGATGTCATATGATCATCTAGTATGCGTAAAAATGGCTAAAAACGTGTGTTTTTAATGGATTTAAAGGTTTATTTTCAAAACAGCCCCGGGGGCTTATTTTTTGTAAATAATTCGACCCATGTGGGGTCTAATAATCTGGACTTTTTGATTGATGAATCGAAAAGTGTACCGCTTTTAGGGGGTCATTTAAGCCCTAAATCGTATTTATTTGATCAAATATTGCCCTAAATCGTTCCTTTTGTCATTTTAGGTACTTTGGAGAAGAAATCTGGAAAAGGAAGCATTTTGGACGTTTTTGGAGCATAAAAGTGAAGAAAACGACAAAGTCTCAAAATCGGCTGGTGATGAAGCGAAAAGTGTACCGCTTTTAGGGGGTCATTTAAGCCCTAAATCGTATTTATTTGATCAAATATTGCCCTAAATCGTTCCTTTTGTCAGTTTAGGTACTTTGGAGAAGAAATCTGGAAAAGGAAGCATTTTGGACGTTTTTGGAGCATAAAAGTGAAGAAAACGAAAAAGTCTCAAAATCGGCTGGAAAAGTACCTTTGACGGCGTCAGGGATTGTTCCTGACGGCGTCATGGCTTGGCAAAAAAGGTGGATATGAAAAATACACATGATAAGCCAGAGAATTTTATAATGGAAAATCTGACGGCGTCACCCTTTGAAGTGATCAAGGCCATCACGGTTTAAGTTAAAGAGGGACGGCGTCAAGCCCATTTCTGACGGCGTCAAGCCTTGATAAGCCAGAGCGGATTTTGGAGCACTAAAGAGGGACGGCGTCAAGAAGGCCATCCGGGAACCCTAGACACGGCGAGGTGACGGCGTCAGGATCTACAACGTGACGCCGTCAGCCCTTAAACTCTATATATAGTTTTGCAATTTTTTGTCATTAGTGTGCAACTTTGTGAGGAGAAACCCTAAGACGAATTTCTGCCATTTTTTAAGGGTTTTCATACCCTTGGATCTCCCATGTTTAATTGAAGATAAGTATTCATTTAATCAATCAATATGTCTATGTGTTGTTTGATTATATCTTGTTCTTGTCTTTTAATTAACATGCTAGGCTAGATTTATCTTGTGTTTGCTTAGATCTAATGAAACCTAACTATTGATTATTGGTTATTAGTGTGTTATTATTTGTACTGGATGATTGTTTATCGATGTTAGGCTTAAGAAAACTGGCTAACTTCCTATTCGGTAATTTGCTTGAACGTCTTAAGAAACATGAACCAATGCGTACTAGGTTTTTATGGTTGTATTTAATGCATGAGCGAATTCTAGTGATCCCATGTTAGGAGCTTCCTAGCCGGCTCGACATAGAAGTGAAGTAGGAGCTTGTAGAGTTGGGGAAGTACGTACGCCACCCCACGATTGGTATTAAGGAATACACCCGTCATCCACGCAATTAATACACACTAATCAACCGGTAAAAGATAGTTAGGGAGTAAGGAAATCTAAGTAAACACATTTCTCTCCACATAAGTTTCACAACTCTTTTCATTTTCAGTTATTTTATTTTATTTGCATTTGTAGTTATTTGGCGTCAAATGGTTCGAAATCAGAATACTTTTCATCTTCATCCGTTGGATTGACTAATGGTGGTAATACGATTGCAGAATATTCTTCAACGTAAGGTTCCGTATACACATCATCTTGTGCAATCTCCGGAGAAAAAGTACTATCAAGAACAATTGCCGGAATTGGTTTCACGGTATATGAATCTTCTTCATCATCATTTGACATACACCAAGTGTGTTGAAATGGCAATTTGTTTCTTTCTTTCCTTGACTTTTCATGCCCTAAAATCAAGTATTCTTCCATAGTGATTTCTTTCGTCTCAATGACTTGTGCACCATATCTTGCTCTTTTCCAATCATACATCTGATTATTGCTCAAGGCTCTTTCCTCTATAAGCTTGATATATTCTTCCATTGTAATATCCGGATCGTCCATCTTCCTGAAATAAAATTTACTCGTGCAAAAGAATGGTGAAACGATCAAAGTAAAATAAAAGCTTCTGATATCTGCTGTTGATGCGCCGTATCCTATAAATGGGATACGCCGTATCTTAATACGTTAAAAATAAATCAGACTTTTATTCAGAAAAGCAATACGCCGCGCTTGATAAATCAAATGCGCCGTATGTTTAAATAATCAAAAATTAGTTATACTTATAAAAATTTTAATGCGCCGTATCAGCAAAAACTAATACGCCGTTACTTCGTTACGTTTCAAAATATAAGATTTTTGATTCAGAAGATACGCCGTATCGACAGAAATCGATGCGTCGTATCTGTTTAATCATTCGAAAACTGTTTTTAATTAAAATAATAGATGCGCCGTATCTGCAAAAGCAGATGCGTCGTATCGCGTTAACGTTTAGAAATTTTTTTTATCAAAAACAGATACGCCGTATCTTGGGGAAAAGATGCGTCGTATCGAATTAATTAAACGCGTTGTATTTTATAAAAATTAAACGCAATACGCCGTATCTGAGAAATCAGATGCGCCGTATTGTTTGAATAAGCTCAGTACAACGATAGCAGAACACAGAAAATACGGAAAAAAAAAAACAAATAAAAAAAAACAAAACAAAAGCAACAAAAATAAAAGAAAAGAAATAACACACAAAAAAATATGCAAATAATACAATGAATGCAATTTAACTAATATACAACAGAGTTAGCGGTTAGAAAAAAAAGAAAAACCTAATTAAAATACTAATCAAATTAACAGATAATAACAATTCACTCCCCGGCAGCGGCGCCAAAAACTTGATGCGTGCGTGCGAGTGCTCTAATTTATACCCACGGTATGTCGTTGTGGTTTTAGCAGTATTCAAGTTTTAAATTTATATTTAGCTGACTTATCAATAACACACACACTTTAACGAGCAGTGTACCCGGTCAGTATGTATATAATGGTAAGTAGAGTGTCGATCACTAAGAGTGGAATGTATTATCTAGTTATTCTAATCAGTATTTTAATATCTTAAGTTAGCTATACAACCTAATTTAACGTAAGGGGGTTCAGCCTGAGAGACTGGCACGGTTTGGTTGCAATTAAATAATAAACTAACTAATAGGCACGAATCAGCGAATAGCACACACGTACACAAATAAATACTCGAGACAATAAGAAGACCTGTCCTGATAGTTAAGTAGCTTGTCACTTGTTTTATTGCTAGTTTTATATGAAGTGTATAGTTCGATGCAACGCACCGAGATTAAGTCCTTTCTCATTGGTTCTAATCTTATCGGCGAGTAAACCCTTAATGATTACTTATGACTATCCCATTTATCTTTCTTCCTACTTTTCTACAAACGATAGAATGCATAGGCGATCTAATAAATAGGCGAGGAAGGGGCATGGCGACCCAAGCAATGCTCAGCTAGACACAGAGGTTATCAATGCACTAATAAAAGTCACCAAAGACATCAACATATAAACTTTAATTAATGGGAAAGCAATTTTAAGGGGAGTTGAAGTGAATGATAACATAACACAAGCCCATCAATCCTGATCAATTAAAGTGTACTAATACAATAAAACAAAACTACTTAATGAATTGAATACATGCAGGACCTTCTTACAGCTCTCGTATCTTTGTTCAAGGTGTGTCTTGTGCTGCTACTTCGACTGAATTCGGCCTAGGGCTTCTGTCCTTCGAATATCGTACGTACCAAAAGTCTCTTTAAAGTCGTCTGACTTTGGGGTATTTATAGTTTCTGTCTGAGGTAAGATGCGGCGCATTGACTTAACTTCGCGTGGGGTCCAAGATTAATATATTCAGGAATATTCGTACACCGCCAGAAGATGCGGCGTAACTCCATTTATAGATGCGGCGCATGTCCTCTTGTATCTTGGATCGTATCTTGTGAAATCTGGATAGTGATGCGCCGTATGTAATAAGCAAGATGCGGCGTATCTGGAGCAGAATGTCTTGATCTTGTACATTTCGGTAGACTCTTAACTTCTTGCTTGTTTTGCTCCATAATTAGTCCAAAATCGCCAAGTTTCACCAAATGCTTGTTTTTACCTGAGAATTACAAAAGTAAACATTAACGTATCAATTCTCACAGATAATATAATAAAACAAGTCAAATAAATAGGATAAATGATAGTAATAAAATGTACTTATTTGAGTTCATCAGTTGGACAAATAAGAAATGTTGTTTCTTGCTGGTGATGGGGGAAATACTTTTGACGCCGATGTGGAAGAACAGCCAGTTCAGGACCTTGCACTTAATGATCCCAACATCTTCAAAGCTGATAATTGTGATGCTTTTGATTCTGATGTGGATGATGAACCAACTGCTAAAACAATCTTCATGGCTAATCTGTCTTCTGTTGTCTCATCACCTCAACAAGCTGGTTCCTCCACTGCATCTTTGATTTCTGAGGTACTAAAGCTTTATGACACATATGACGTGGTTGATAAACAAAAGATTCCCAACGAAGTACAACAGACAGATGGGGTTGATTTAGATACTGTTGACATGGGAAATAGTAATATTATTCCATATGAACAATATGTGAATCACAACAACGTGTCTGATGTACAAGGTGGTGCATCTTTTGTTGAAAATATTGCTTGGGTTGTAGATAATGCCTGTGTGGTAGATAATGCTTGTGAGTAGCATGAAAACACTGAGTTTGTCCCTGATGACCCCTTGACCACTAGACTAAACATATATAAAGATCAGGTGGCAATTTATGAACAACGTGCTAAATTTGAACTAACTGAACATGAGCAGAAAATGGATAGTCAAATGCGTACACTTATAACTGAGCGTAACTTAAGGGAGGAAACATTAAAACAAGAGTTGAATTCTTTACAAAAACAGCTGGATCAGACTGTTAAACAAAAACAGGAGGCCCTAGAGCATGTAAATACACTAAAACAAGACTTCAAGGAAAAAGAAACACAACTCTTAAATGATTTCTCAAGACTTAAAAACTTAAAGAATAAGCTTGAAAATAAGTTGTACACGCAAGACCAATCTAGACATATGGTTCAAATGCTTCAAAAGCATAAAAAGTTGTGTGATAAGCACAGTGTAAGTAATGTAGGTGAACCTAAATTAGCTCTCCTTAGGAAAGCTAAAGTGACCCAACCTGCCTTATATGATGCCAATGTGATGATTATGCCTGGTCATGCCCCACCTGATGTTTCATCCTTAGAAGAGAGTGATGAGATAGATGTGAGAAAAAGAGAAAGAATGAATGAGAAAATGAAGGATCCCAAATGCATAGCCAATCGAATAATAGTCAAACCCCATGATTATTATGAGGAGAATCGATTGACTGTGTTTGCACCTCAAAAGAAGTTAACGCCTGAACAAATATTTTGGTCTATAGATATGGAAAAGAGAAAGGCCGATGAGCTTGAAGCCAAAACTCCATCCCTTAGGAAAATTGCAGCTGCGACGGTATATACTTTGTCAACTATTTGCTGATTTTGATAAAACATGTAAGAAGAGAATTACACCAACCGGAATTACTGAGGGGGAAAGGGGTTTTGAACAGACAAAAAGGTGTTACTTAACTGAGGTCATTCCATTCTTTAAATTACTCAAGGAACAGTTTGAAGGATTGCAAAACGCTCTTGAAACTGAAGTAAATGAAATGAAAGTAATGTTTAAAGATATGGAAAATGAGGTAGCTCAAAATGCGATAGAACTTAAGAGCCGTGAGATCGAGAGAAAGAACATTCTCATCACCAATGAGAATTTGATTGCTAGATGTATTGCACAGGATATATTTTATACTGCCACTGATTCTGCTTTAACTGCCTGTCAATTTCATGAGTATTCTATTGCATTGAATGTTACCCAGAATCGTGTTGTTGAGCTTGAGGGGGAGAATTTGAAACTGCAAGAGAAAATTCAAAATGATGACCATGATAACATGGTCAAGCGTTTTTCAAAACTAGAAGTTGATCATCTTAATTTACAATTAAAATATCAACATTTTGAATTGAGTAAACGTGATGAAAAAATTCAAGCTCACACTAACACGATTCGACAGTTGAGGGCTCAAATTGCCCAATTAAAGTCAAATAAGAGTGAAGCAATTGGCACCAATAAACCATCGTCTTTGGATTCTCAGAATTTTCACTATCAGGACACTATCAATAAGTTACATGGTGAAAATGAGTGTTTTCGAGCTGAAAATTCAAAAATCAAACAGCATTACAAAGAGTTATATGACTCAATTAAAGTCACACGAAACAGTCATAATGAAAAGATAACTTCTTTGTTAAATGAAATTGAGAATCTTAAGACTCAGGTGAAAGAAAAAATGCCAATTGACACTTGTGATAAGGTTGCTCCAATGGTTTCTGTTGTTAAAGAGTATGATGTTGATGTTGTGCCTATTCCAATTCCCCTTAGGAACAATAGGTCTGCCCATCAAATTTATCTTAATTACCTTAAGGATAGCCTGGATATACTTCGTAAGATTATAGAGGAGGATAGAATAGAAAAACCACTTGATAAAGCAGTTGTGGATGCCTGCTTCCTCACTAAAAGGTCTCAGGAATTTTTAGAGTACGTCATTGGCACTGGCCCTAAGATTGATAACAAAAGAGATAGATTTGGTGCATCATCATCTACGACTAAAAACAAGCAAGTAACCTTTGATCTACCACTGAGAACATCATAACCCAGCACATCTAAGTCAGGAAAGCAAATGACAGTAAAACAAACTAATGTTCCCATCATTACTTCTACAGGAGTAAAATGTGACACCAAAGCTAGCGGGTCAAAGCCTAGAGGCAATGCAAGGAAAGATAGGACTGCGTCGGCTAAGAGTGGTCACGAGAAGAAAGTAGAAGCCCAACTTAGGAACAATAAGTTTGCAATGAGTAGAATGAATCGTGTTGATTCTAGTATCAAAAGTACTGTAATTAATTCGAATTCTAATGCTGTTTGTAAAACATGTAACGAATGTTTAATTTCTGCTAATCATGATGATTGTGTTGTGTCATTTTTGATGTCTCCTGTACAACCCCATGTTAAGAATGTTAGGAAAACTGAAACAAGTAAGAAAGTTTGGAAGGCAACAGGAAAAACGTTTGCAAATGTCGGGTATCAATGGAGACCCACTGGAAGAAAGCTCACTTTAGGAGATCAGTGCCCCTTAACTAAATTGAATAACCATAAAATAGTGAAGGTTAAGGAATGGAGACCAACTGGTCGAATGTTGCCTTTAGTGACACAATGCCCTACTACTAGTTCAATTGCTTCTTCTAGTGTAATTTCCACTGTAAATACAGTTGCATCTATGAAACCTGTAGTTCCAGAATTTGTGTGTGCTAACCAAATGGACCCCAGCTGTATGTGGGGATCCACATTTTTCAGTTATCCATCGTTGTCTGTTTTCAAATGCAGGTCGTACAAATCGTCCTTTGGTATTTGGACTCAGGCTGCTCAAAACATATGACTGGGGATCGCTCGCGGCTCAAGAATTTCATGAAAAAGTTTATCGGGACAGTTAGATTTGGGAACGACCATTTTAGGGCAATTATGGGTTACGGAGATTATGTGTTTGGTGACAGTGTAATTTCCCGAGTATACTATGTGGAAGGACTAGGACATAACCTGTTTTCGGTTGGTCAATTTTGTGACTCCGATCTTGAAGTTGCTTTCAGAAAACACACTTGTTTCGTCAGAGAGTTGGATGGTGTTGATCTTCTTAAAGGCAGTCGTGGTACCAATTTATACACCATCTCAATTGAAGAAATGATGAGGTCCTCTCCTATATGCTTGCTTTCAAAGGCCTCGAAGACTAAATCATGGCTTTGGCACCGTCGTTTGAATCACTTGAACTTCGGCACCATAAATGACTTGTCTCGCAAGGATCTTGTACGAGGCATGCCCAGACTAAAATTTGAGAAAGATCATCTTTGTTCTACATGTCAATTGGGCAAAAGCAAGAAACATACTCACAAACCCAAAACCATCAATACCATCATGGAAGTTCTTCACACCCTTCACATGGATCTGTGCGGACCAATGAGAGTGAAAAGTATCAATGGAAAGAAGTATGTTCTGGTGGTGGTTGACGACTACTCTCGGTTTGCATGGGTAAAGTTTTTGAGAACCAAGGATGAAACTCCAGAGGTTATCATTAAACTAATCAAGCAGTTACAGGTAAGGCTGAACAAAACTGTCAGAATCATCCGGACGGACAATGGAACTGAGTTTGTTAACCAACAACTCAGACAATTTTATGAAGATATTGGCATAACTCATCAGAAAAGTGTTGCACGCACTCCTCAGCAAAACGGTGTTGTTGAAAGACGAAATCGTACTCTAGTGGAAGCTGCAAGAACTATGCTAATATATTCTAAGGCTCCGATGTTTCTTTGGGCAGAAGCAATTTTTACTGCATGTGACACCCAAAATCGTTCCTTGATACACACTCTTCACAACAAAACTCCTTACGAGCTGTTACATGGGAAGAAACTAGATCTTTCCTTTCTTCGTGTGTTCGGTGCTTTGTGCTATCCGACAAATGATGGTCAAGATTTGGGAAAGCTAAAAGCTAAAGCAGATGTAGGTTTCTTCGTTGGGTATGCACCAGATCGCAAGGGGTATAGAATCTACAACAAGAGAACCCGACAAATCATGGAAACTAATCACGTTACATTCGATGAGCTGAATGAGCAAACGGCTCCTGAACAAACCAGTTCTGGACCCACACCTAATCTATTGACACCTGGACCAATTAGTTCAGGTCTTGTACAGAATCCCACGCCTACAGTTCCTTATGTACCTCCCACCAGTGAAGAGTTGAAGAAGCTATTTGATTCGATGTTTGACGAATATTTTGAGCCACCAACAGTAAATACCACTACAGAAGTTCCACCTGTACCTCCTGTTGCTGATGCTCAAATTCCACAGAACTCAGAAGGTTCATCTGTATCTGTATCAATCAGTCAAGATGCTCCACCTGCCAGTCAATTGCCCTCATCATCAAATATTTAGTCTTCTTCGGTACAGTAAGGTTCTGCAGAAAACAATTCTTTTGAAGTTAATCCTTTTGCTCCTGTTGATGATGTTCCGTTTGAGAACATATTTGCTCCTGAGTCTTCAACTGATACATCTTCTTCAGAAGATCACAACACGGCAACATCAGTTCAAAACCCTCAACCCCATGATCATCTCAGAAAATGGACCAATGATCATCCAATTGACAACATCATTGGTAATCCTTCGCGTCCGGTATCTACATGAAAACAACTTGCCACCGATGCACTGTGGTGTTTCTTCAATTCCGTACTATCCAAAGTCGAGCCAAAAGATGCTAAAGAAGCTATGTCCAAAGACTGCTGGTTCAACGCTATGCAAGATGAAATTCATGATTTTGATCGACTTGAAGTATGGGAATTAGTGCCTCCTCCAGAGTGTGCAATGATCATTGCTCTAAAGTGGATCTTTAAGGTGAAACTTGATGAGCATGGTGATGTTCTGAAGAACAAGGCACGACTAGTTGCAAAAGGGTATCGACAAGAAGAGGGCATAGACTTTGAAGAATCTTTTGCTCCGGTTGCACGAATTGAAGCCATTAGAATCTTTCTCGCAAATGCTGCTAGTCAAAATATGATAGTCTACCAGATGGATGTTAAGACAGCTTTCTTGAATGGTGACTTAAAGGAGGAAGTCTATGTGAGTCAACCAGAAGGATTTTTGGACGCTGATCATCCCACTCATGTCTATCGCTTGAAGAAGGCCCTCTATGGCTTGAAGCAGGCACCTAGGGCTTGGTATGACACGCTGTCCAAGTTCCTTCTTGCAAACGGATTTTCCAAAGGTGTTGTTGATCCCATGCTATTCACCAGGAAGGCGGGCAAACATATAATTCATGTTCAGATATATGTAGATGACATTATCTTTGCCTCTTCTGATCCTAGAAAATGTGATCGGTTTTCAAAGGAGATGAGTTCTAAGTTCCAGATGTCGATGATGGGACAAATGTCGTTTTTCTTAGGTCTGCAAATCTCTCAAAGTCCCGGAGGCATCTTAATTAATCAATCCAAATATGCATACGAAATTTTGAAGAAGTTTGGATTTGATTCAAGTGACTCTGTTGACACTCCCACGGTTGAAAGATCAAAGCTCGATGAAGACCTCTCTGGGATCCCGGTTGATCAAACAAAGTATAGAAGTATGATTGGATCCTTGATGTATCTCACTGCTAGTAGACCTGATCTTCTGTTCGCAATATGTATGTGCGCTCGGTACCAATCCAAGCCTACCAAAAAGCATCTGGAAGCAGTGAAAAGAGTCTTCAGATATCTTCAAGGCACTGTTCATATGGGTCTCTGGTATCCTAAGGACACTGCGATGGAACTCACGGCTTATGCTGATGCTGATCATGCCGGGTGTCAAGATACTCGTCGAAGTACTTCGGGGGGAGCTCAGTTTTTGGGGGAAAAGTTGGTTAGTTGGTCTTCTAAAAAGCAGATGAGCACTTCTATATCTTCTACAGAGGCCGAGTACATTGCTATGTCTGCTTGCTGTGCTCAAATCCTATGTATTGTGACCACAAAAGCGCTATTGCTCTTTGTTGTAACAATGTCTAACACTCCCGGTCGAAGCACATCGATATCGGGCATCACTTCATAAGGGAACAGGTTGAAAAAGGGATTGTTGAACTATACTTCGTGAGGACGGAGTTTCAGTTGGCTGACATCTTCACCAAGGCACTTCCGAGAGAACGGTTTCAGTTTATTCTCCCTCGTCTTGGTATGAAGAGCTTGACACCTGAAACACTCAAATGTCTTCAAGAAGAAAAGGAGGAGTAAAGGATTGGCTTCACATATCCTTGTATATACGTGTATATATCTTAAACCAAAAAGAAAATAAAAAATATATAAAACCTATAAAAGCCCTAAAAATCAGAAAAACAGAAAATACCAAAAATAATTCTTCTAGGCATGTCTTCTATTTATTGATAACATTTACGGACCTGGAAATGTCATTCAATAATGACACGGGTCTTTAAATGAAGCTCGAGCAGAAGTTATACTAACCGGTTAAAACATGTCTAAATGGCTTGCAGTTACTTCATACTGCAACCCGCACTTTATAATGGGGAAAGCATGTCGCCAAAAAGACGGTTGTTCCTCCAACTGGGTGATGTTCACATGGGCATGGATTACTTTGTATCCATGTTTCTTCGAACTGATGTACGTTTCAGTGCATCATTTCTTGTATAAGAAGAGAAGTCTTCTTTGCACCACAAACTCTTTATCTTCTATGATTCTTCAGGAGAGTTTTGGTGTTTCACAAGGTGGTAACTGGACTTAAATTTTCACAAATACTTAACGCTCAATTGAATGACAACAACTCTTTAAATAGAAAACGGGTCATTAATTGAGGGGGAGAGTATTTGTTCAAAATTTTGACACCTTTTTAAGCATTGTGCAACATCAGCAGTGACACTCTCTCATGGTTTAAGAGGGAGCATAGTATGCTCCATAATCAGATTGTATATTAAAACCTGACCACATTTTCTCCCTAATTTTCTAAACATATTTAAATCAATTGGGATCACAAATCTCAAAAGGTTTGAAATTTTTGATCGGGGGAGAGAAGGTGATTTAAATATGAAATCTGATAAAAATGTGATGTTTTGGACCTAATTGTAAGCTCTCCCATATGTGCTAAACTCTTTCGTATATCGATGCACATATTGAGGGGGAGCAAATGATTTATGGTGACAAAAAGGATATGGCATGAAAAAGGAGTACCGAATAGTTAGTATTACAAAGTCCTTAGGTATGATCATGAAAAAAAGGAGTAATATGAGAAAGGAGAAAGAAGGGGTTGAAGAATTAAAAAAAATGAAATGAGAAAGGGTGAAAAGAAATAGCCCTCCAATTATTCAACCTTAGGGCAGAAACTGGGTTCAATTCATATGCTACTGGTGGTTACTAAGGTAACACCCGTATTGAAGACAAGACGTCATGGACCCAGTGACGCACTGCACTAAACCTTCTAAGCCACTCAAGTTCTCTTAAAAGGACTTGTTTCATTCTCACGGGGAACCCTGCATAATCTATCGACCGATCATTACGAGTTATATTGATATTGAAACAGGAGACACCGCTCCAGTCTCCGACCACCAAAAATGCACTTATCGAGTCTAGAGCCACGAGATGCATCATAAGATCTCATAGGAACACGTGTTACTCCTACACTGGTTGTTCAACATTAAGGACACCAGATGTAAACTTATGAGTCCTACGCAGATCTTAGCAATCTGCCAGAACATTTATGAGGGAATTTACAAATGTAATTCTCTGTGATTGAATAGAAATTCCTGCCAGGGTCAACATCAAACAGCCCTGAAAGCAGGTCACTTCGGTAATTCCTTGTAGATTACGCCTAGTGGTCATGACGGTTCAAACGGTCTACAATCCTGGAGCGAACTCCAGCGACTCACCTATTCATTGATTTACTATGGTAGATCTTTTAAGCCCTCTGTGGGTTTTCGATTAGGAACGGCCTTGGTAAGGATTAGAGAGAGTTTTCACACTATGCTGTTAAAAATCTCGAAATCCAAACCTATAAGTGTCGGTCGTTTTATTGCTAACTGTCGTATGCAGGAATTCCTGGCGGTTATAGCTGATTGCAGAGAAGATGCCAATCCACTACCACATGCTCACACTACACCTTCATTGTATACAAAGAAGTCATGATAAACTAAAAGACCTTCAACACCGCTTCTGCAAACTCTGATGCTGAAATTCATGACCAAGAATTGTGTGAGCATGTCGGGTCACAGAATACCACATCACATGGAGACATACTGCTGAAAGATGACTTGGAGACATATGTTGGATGAAGACATCAAATAATCACCAAAGATCATCCAAGACTGAAGAACGATCATCAAAAGTTCAATGCTGAAAGGCACAAAGACTTATGACGTTGAAGAATCAAAGAGTACGAGCTATGAAGTCAAGATCATATGAAAGAATGCTAGATTTCGAAATATTATTTTCGGGGTGACCTCCCTTAGGGGGAGATTGTTAGGAATATAAATATTCATCTGAAGACTCGGTCACCCCGAGTACTCATTAGCATTTAATAGCTCGTAGGAATATCAGTAATATTAATATTATTTGTATTAGTTTAGTTAGTTAAGTATTCGTGGTGTGGGTCAGGTCTTTACCCTCTGTCGGCTCGCTCCACAGCCCACACGGGGAAACAAATATGTAACTATAAATACCCCTCTCCCACCAAGGGAGAGGGTTGGAACTTCTCAACCATTCAATACAATTCTCTTCACTTTCTCTCACTAAGTTCCCAACTCACTTTCTCTCTCTAAATCTCTCCTAAACCGCCGGCCAAATCCACCATATTTGTGTGTTTGAATGTTATGAATATGTTACAGGGTGCAAGCTACTCCATTTGGTACTTGAGAGGTCTCCCCTCCTTGTGTACTTATGATTTGACAGATATGTATATGTGGTTATGTGGTCTATTCATGTATTATGTTTAGACATTTGTTTTTAGCTCATGGGCATTCCTATATGATTCGTTTGATTCCTTATGATTATCTGATTCGTAGTATCTCTTGATCTCTCACTTCATTGGACTCATTTGACTTATGATATTTGTTCAGTTGATCTTTGATCTCGCATTCTTTTGACAGATGACATTCGTTTTAGCAGGAGCTTATGTTTCCTTTTCCCTATTCTTATATATGTTTAGATTATTCGTTTGTTATATATTTCTGTTCACTAGGCTTTTTAAGCTCAGCCACATGTCTTTTCCTGTGGCAGATTTTAGTTTTGGAAGCTGGGTTTGAGTGAAGAGTGCATAGGAGCTCTTAGTAGACTACCCTAACGATAGATACCATTTGCTTCTGGATTAGACTTGGATTTAGCTTCAGTTAGATTTAGTTTGGATTTGTATTTTAGTTTTGGAACTCATCATGTTTTGAGTTAGTTGTTCATTGTTATCTTAGAATACCTTTGAAATCATTATGTTTATAAGTCTTCCGCTTGCATTTATATGTTCTGATGGACACCATAATGTGGCATTTTGACCTTTTCGAGTTGGGGTGTTACAATTATGGTATCAGAGCTCAGGCTTCGACTTGTAATACATAAGTTATGGCCTGTGAAGATTTGGACCCTTAGGTTTGCACTATAGGAGCTTATGGAATGACCTTTGAAGGATTTGCTTTAGGTTTCTCCCCGTACGAACTTCAGTTATGACCAGTGAGGATTGGGTAGATTATATTATAAGGCATTGGTTAGCTATATTTCTTCCACGCCACTCTAACTTGTTCCTCTGCTTTAAGTTAGGCCCTTATAAGATCATTCGTTCTGAAAATCTAGAAATTTTAGCAGGATACGCAACATAAGTTTAGCGATCAAATAAGTTTAGAATGCTTTGAGAATTTTGTAGTAATGCCTTACAGGTTTCACTTTCTAAGGTTATCACATTCTTTCAAACTTCGATCCTTGATTCGTTTGTTATTCGTTTAGATACCTTTCGTTCATTCAGAGAATTCGTATATGTATGAATCTGATGTGTTCGACACATTCTGTGGTTTCTCTTGCTATTGCTAAGCATATTAAGGTCTCCTCTGCACTATTAGAATTTGTTATACCTAGTTCTATCTCTATGAGAAAATCTTGTGATTATCCGTCACGAGTATCGGAATTGTCCAGTACGTTTGGATGATATTTGAAGATGTTAGGAATATAAATATTCATATGAAGACTCGGTTACCCCGAGTACTCATTAACATTAAATTGCTCGTAAGTCTATTAGTAATAGTTTAGTTATTATCGTATTCGTGGAGTGGATCGGGTCTTTACCCACTGTCAGCTCACTCCACAGCCCACTCGGGGCACTTAAGCTACCAGTATAAATACCCCTTCCCTTGTGTGGGAAGGGTTGGAACTCTTATTCATTTAACCTAATACATATCACTTTCTCTCTTTAAGTTCCCAATTCTTTCTTTCTCTCTCTAAGTGAATCGGCCAAAACACAATCATACGTGTGTTATATGTTAGTGAATATGCTACAATTGTTATCAAGAGCCAAGGTTAGGTTCGAGTGATTACATATTCACGAATTTGTGGTGTGTTTTTTGTGGTTTGATTAGAAAGGTGGGTAAATCATTGGTTTGTGCTTTTTTTGTGGTTTAAATCGTTAAAACGTTGTACTTTTGTTTTCACAAAACTATCTTGCATCTTTCTTGAAAACATACAACCGTCTTGTGTTAGTTATTGGAAGATTAGAAGATTTTTCTTGACTGCGGTTTGTGTTTCGGTAATATATTCTTCGCTGCTTTTTGCCCTCGGTAAAGGATTCTTGTTTGCGGTTTGTGTTTGTTTGGGTATTGTTGACTGCGGTTTGGCCTGACTGAGATTTGGATTTTAACCTAAAAGGGAAAAAAGACAAAACTCTATGAAAGTGACGTTTTTGTCCTTTGCGTTTTGTCTGTTTGTGACTGCGTTTTGTGTATTTTGTAGTTTGATGTTTTTCTGCGGTTTGAGGTTTGTGATCCGTTGCGTTTTGTGAATTCTCTGTTTTGGGTTTCTGCGGTTTGAGGATTGTGGTTTTATGCGGTTTGTGAACTTCTTCGTTTTGGGGTCTTTGCGGTTTGAACCTCTGCATTTTGGAACTTTGCTGTTTGGACTTCTGCAGTTTGAGTCTTCTCCGGTTTGCGGTATTCTGCGGTTTGAGTCTTCTGCGGTTTGAGTCTTCTGCGGTTTGTGGTATTCTGCTGTTTGCAGTTCACTGCGTTTTGGGACATCTGCGTTTTGAGCTACTGCGTTTTGTGTACTGCGTTTTGGTGTTCTGCGTTTAGTTATCAAATCATGGCTTACTCTTGATCTTTGTAAAATCCCGCGAAAGAACTTATTTCTCGGTTTAAATCATAGAATTGTAAAATACCTTGCACGTTAACATCAAGGCAAGCACTCCTTCCGATGACATTCAAGCTACAGGGTCCGATACCCGACCTCCTATGCTTGATAGGACGGATTATGAGTCATGGGCACAAAGAATTCGATTCTACTGCTTGGGAAAAGAGAATAGATTCAATATTCTTAAATCTATTGATGAAGGTCCTTTTCAGATGGGCACCACTAGAGATGCTGTCACTACCGGTGAGGATAGAACTGTCACTTTTGGAATTGACAGGACACGTACTTACAACGATCTTAATGAGGAGGAAAAGAAGCGTTATGATGCAGACATTAGAGCGTCCAACATTGTGATTCAAGGACTTCCCAAAGACGTTTACAAGCTTATCAACTTCAACAGTGAAGCTAAAGCTGTTTGGGACAATGTCAAAATGCTTCTGGCTGGATCAGAACTGACCAAAGAAGATCGTGAATCTCAGCTATATGATGAGTTTGAGCATTTTAAGATGAATCCTGGTGAGAACATTACTGACTATTATGTGAGATTTCACAAGCTTGTGAATGACATGAGGATCATCAGAATGACGATGCCAAACATCCAACTCAACTCTAAGTTTGTGAACAACATGACAACCGAATGGGAAAGATTTGTACCTGCAGTGAAGCTCAACAAAGGATTGAGAGATACAAATTATGAACAGCTGTATGCCTACTTACAACAATATGAAAAGCATGCTGCTTATGATCGTCTATGGAGGGAAAAACTCAATCCAACAACACCAAATGACCCACTTGCATTTGTTGCAAATGTTCAACCATTCGGTCAATCTTTATCTGATCAAGCTTATCACCACCCTTATTCATCACAAAATCAGACTTCATTTGTCTAATCATTGTTGTACCCATCATCTGCTATGAATCCCCAACTGGATTCAGGATATTCTCAAACTGACAAGATGTTTGATAATCTCACCAACCAAGTTTCCTTACTAGTAAAACAGTTCACAGCAACACTCCCTCAAACCAACAACCAACTTAGAACTTCATCAAACCCACGCAATCAAGAAACTGTAGAGGATGGAAGGGTTGTGGTTCATAATGTTCAGGGAAGGCAGAATGTAAATCAAAGGAAGATGGGTCGGGGAAATGTGCAGATCAGAGTAGGGAATGCTAATCAGGGACAGGGAAAGCAACCCAAGTGCTACAACTGTGGTAGACTTGGACATATAGCAACTAACTGCAATCAACCTAAATGTCCACAGAACTCTGACTACTTCAAGGATAAGATGCTGTTGATGCAAGCTCAAGAGAATGGAGCAGTCTTGGATGAAGAAGAGTTGTTGTTTCTTGCTGGTGATGGGGGGAAATACGTTTGATGCTGATGTGGATGATCAACCAGTTCAAGACTTGGCACTTAATGATCCCAACATCTTCCAAGCTGATGACTGTGATGCTTTTGACTCAGATGTTGATGATGAACCCACTGCTCAAACCATCTTCATGGCTAATCTGTCTTCTGTTGTCTCATCACCTCAACAAGCTGGTCCTTCCAAATATCTGAGGTGCTAAAGCTTTATGACACATATAACGTGGTAGATGAACAGAAGATTCCCAATAAAGTACAACAGACAGATGTTGTTGAATCAGATACTGTTAATATGGGAAATAGTAATATTATTCCATATGAACAATATGTGAATCACAACAACGTGTCTGATGTGCCAAGTTGTGCATCTTCTGTTATAGATGATGCTTGTGAGTTGCATGAAAATACTGTGTTTATTCCTGATGACACCTTGACCACTAGACTTAACATCTATAAAGATCAGGTGGCCGTATATGAACAACGCGCAAAATTTGAGCTAACTGAATGTGAACAAAAAATGGATAGTCAAATGCGTACATACATAACAGAGCGTAATTTAAGGGAAGAAACATTGAAAAAGGAGTTAAATTCTTTGCCAAAACAACTTGATCAAACTGTTAAACAAAAACAGGAGATCCAGGAAAGTGTACTTACACTAAAACATGACTTCAAAGAAAAAGAATCAAAACTCTTAAACGATTTTTCCAAACTTAAAACGTTAAAGAATAAAATTGGAAACAAGTTGTACACACATGACCAGACCAGACAAACGGCTCAAATGATTTATAAGCATAAAAAGTTATGTGACAAACATAGTGAACATAATGTAGGTGAACCTAAATTAGCTCTCCTTAAGAATGCTAAAGTAGCCCAACCTGCCTTATATGATGGAAATGAACTGCTTAAGCCTGGTCATGCCCCCCTGATGTGTCATCACTTGAAAAGAGCAATGAGATAGAAGCAAGAAATAGAGAGATATTGGCTAAAAAATGAAGGATCCCAAGTGTATAGCCAAATGAATTATAATCAAACCCCATGATTATTATGAGGAAAATCATTTGACTGTTTTTGCGCCTCAAACTAAGTTGACGACTAAACAAATATTTTGGTCTTTGGACATAGAAAGTGTAGGTCCACGGTTTAAGAATCTAAGTAGCCTTTGTAAGACAATAGATAACTTGAATAAATCCAAATTAATTTATATGAGAAACTCTTAACAGTATATTGATTGTTAATGCGGAATCTCAACAAACAACAAGTATGAAGAACACAACTATTAATACTAACTTCGTATTACTAGTAAACTTTCAATAAACACAATGTCACTCTAAACATAATGATGTAGGGTTCTTTTTATACTCTAAGGAAACCCTAATATTAGAAAACGTGTGAAAGGATAAACATATCTTCTAATAAGATAACTAATATGTATATATCCTTTCCTAATATATAGCTAACAAACTATTCTAATAACATAAACAGACTTAACTATTACTAACTACCAGACTTAACTATGTTTTCTAGACTTAACTAAGTACTGGCAGACTTAACTAAGCTAACAGACTTAACGAATACATCAGCAGACTTAAGTCTGTTCTTCAATAATTCCCAACAATCCTCCCCTAACTTGATCTTCATACACCATGAACTTCAAGTTTCTTTCTTGATAAGCTTCCTGAGGATGTTGAACTCTAACCTTTTGGAATTATTTTGAACTTCGACTCTTTGAATCATCATATCTGAACTTTGTAGCATCTTTTATCATCAATCTTTACACCATCTGATCTTTGCAGCAACATTGACTGTTTGTACATCAATTCATAAAGTTTCATACTATTTTCATCACTTCCAGGTGTGTTAACTCCTGTGAGAGGTGAATCATTGAAAACTTAATGGATTTGATGTCTCTTTACCAGTTAGCCATTAACTCTGGAGTAGCCAATGTTTTGTGTAAAACCATGGTACATTGATAACCGTTTCAACTCTTTGTACATGAAACATGGTGAGTTGAAATACCATATGATTTTTAGCAAATCATCAGCTATCAACTGATTTGATTTGTCTTTACCAAAAGCCGTTTGCTTTTGGACTAGCCAATTCTTTGGTGGAATGCAGTCATCACCTTGGTAAATTGATAACCAGTTATGGATTTCCACAGCCTTTACCACAAGCCATACACTTGTGGGCTAGTCAACTCTTCACTATCACAGATATGGTGAGTTGATTACCATACAATTTTTGGCAAATTGTCAGCCATAAACGGATTTGAGGTATCTTTACTAGAGCCGTTTGCTCTTGGATTAGCCAGTCCTTATGTGGATTAGACATGGTGGACTGATAACCATTTGTTGTGTTAGTGCAAAGCACCTTCACCAAGTGAGAAATTCCATTAATCCCACTTATCAGCTTAGAAAATTCTTTTAAACACCCCAAACAGCTACCTTTACAGCTGATAGTATACCTTATCCTTCTTATCTCCCAACAGTTTCTTCTCAAGCATCTCCTTGCATACCCTAGGATGTAGAGGATACTTAACCTCTGCCAACATATAGATGTGTGCACTCTGCAAAGTCAAACAATGAACTTGGCAGCTGTCAAAGTATCTCCATCTCACTATTTCTTGTTGATAGGGCAGCTTCCAAATCTTATCAGTCCTAGATGGTGGATCAAACATGGTTTTTAAATCTCCCCAAAGAACTCTTTCAAATTCTTCTTCTGTTCTGTCATCTCCATACTTGATCATCATCAGCTTATACAACTCCTTGAGATCATCTCTGCTCGAATCATTTGGTAAACCTAGAAAATTCACATACACAACATCTGTGTTATCTTCCCTGATTATCTGATAAGCCCTTCTTTTACCAGTTTTGATGATTTGCCATCTAACAATCTTGGTAGGTTGTGCTGAGCTTTCCGGAATTGAACCCATTATGAATTCCTCAGAAGAGGGTTCTTCTTCCTCTTGCACATCCTCCTTAGAAACTGATTTTCCTTTCTTAGCTGGTCTCTTTCTTCTAGTCCACCTCAGAATAGGCTTCTTAATTTCTACTTCTTCTTTCACAAGTTAACCTTTTGAACTCTCAGGTACCTTTTCAACCTCAGATACCTTCTGCCTTTTAAAGCTTCTTCTAATTGAATCTTCATAGTCAATAGGCTTGTAGTTCTGATCCCTTTCATAAGCCTTGAGGTACATATCTTCAATCTCTTCATATGTTTTTCCTTTCATTCTTTCAAAAGTAGAATGCTCCATATTCTTTAAATAATTCTTCATATAAGCCATTTTCTCCTGCTTTGATTGTTTCTTGGTAGTGCTGGTAGTACTCTTCCTCTTTTGTGTCTGCTTGATCTTCTCCATCATATCTCCAAGTGTTTCTGTATCCCTTCTGGCATTAATGAATTCTGCAAGCTGTTTTTCTCTTTCCTCAGTTGTCAGACTTGCATTAGCCTTTAGCTCTTCCAGCTTTGTCCTTAGTTCAGCATCACCCTCAATCATAGACATGAGTGGTTCATCATTAAACTCCTCTTGTAGCTTCTTTGCAAGTAATTCATCTTGTTTCTTTAATTCTTCAAGTCTTGCCTCTTCAGTTGCTTCTTCAGCTTGAATTCTTGCAATCTCAGCCATACTTGCTTCTTCCTCTCTTTGTTGCCTCTTTGTTTTCTTAGGCTGAGGAGTTTCTTCAAGTATTTGCTTGCCCTCTCTTTGAGTACCAGCAGACTTATCTTCTTTACTAGTACTAACTTCTTCACTAGACTTATCTTCAGCAGACTTATCACCAGAACTAACCTTCTCAGCAGACTTAATCGGATCATCACCAGAATTAAATCTACTTAATACTTGTACTATTTTACAAACTATACATTTAACCTCCCCTTAAATGTAGCTATGGGTTTACCATTCCAATATTAACCACTAAGAAATTGAACCTAGGTCCATCAAAATCTTTGGTCAATAGGTCAGCCACATTAAAGTCTGTGTGTATCTTTTCCACCCTAATCAATTTCTTTTCAAAGCAATCCCTTATAAAGTGATGCCTTATTTCTATGTCTTTAGTCTTAGAGTGATACATTGGGTTCTTTACTATACAGATAGTCCTTTCATTATCAATGTGAATTATAGTATTCATGAAATTCAAACCATAATTCAGCATCTGATTTTGAATCCATAAGACTTGTCCACAGCAATTAGCAGTAGCTACATACTCAGCTTCAGTTGTAGATGTAGCCACAATGGTGTGCTTCTTGCATTGCCATGAAATCAATCTTCTGCCAAGAAATTAACAACCTCCAGTTGTGGATTTCCTATCAAGACTTGCTCCAGCATAGTCACTATCTGAATAGGCTTCCAGGTCAAATGATGACTCTCTAGGATACCAAAGACCCAAATTTGGTTTACCCTTTAGATATCTAAAGATCCTCTTCACAGCATGAAGATGTGAAGTCTTGGGAGTAACCTGAAAATGAGAACAAGCACAAACTGCATACATAATATCAGGCCCAGAGGCAGTTAGATACATAAGAGAACCTATCATAGATCTGTATAGGTGCACATCCATATCATTAGCATCCTCATCTTTGGTTAATGGCACCTTGTTCTCCATTGGAGTGACTGCTGTCTTCACACTTGCAAGATCAAACTTTTTCAGCATCTCAGCAACATACTTGTCTTGAGAAATGAAAAGTCCATCTTCCTTTTGTTTCACTTGCAGTTCAGGAAAGAATGTGAGCTCACCCATTGAGTTCATCTGAAATCTACCTTTCATCAATGCCTCAAATTCTTCACACCAAGACCTTTTTGTGGATCCAAAGATGATATCATCTACATACACTTGTACTAGAATGATATCCTTCTTGTTCCTTTTAATGGACAAGGTCTTGTCAATGACACCCCTCTTGTATCCATGTTCCTCAAGAAATTTGGAGAGTGTAGCATAACAAGCTCTGTGAGCTTGATGTAATCCATACAAAGCTTTGATTACTTTGTAAACCTTCTTGGGATGAGCAGGATCAACAAAACCAGGAGGTTGGTGAACATACACTTCTTCTTCTATAGTGCCATACAGGAAAGCACTCTTGACATCCATTTGATAAACTATGAATCCCATGTTGGATGCAAAGGCCAAAAATAACCTGATAGCTTCAATTCTAGGCACAGGTACAAAAACCTCATCATAGTCTATCCCTTCCTCTTGTCTGTATCCTTGGGCCACCAATCTTGCCTTATTTCTGACCACTACTCCTCTTTCATCCTTCTTGTTTCTGAAGACCGACTTTGTGCCAATGACTTTTGCTCCATGTGGTAGATCTACAAGAACCCAGAACTTTCGCAACTTAAACTGCAACAGATCTTCTTGCATTGCTTCCACACAACTTTCATCTTCTAAAGCTTCAGAAACCTTGGAAGGTTCCTTTTGAGAAAGGAAACATGCAAAAAGACAGTGTTGATGATCTTTGTGATTGTTCCTTTGCTGCTTCTTAACGAAACTGAAAAGTGCATGAGCTTCTGATTGTTTCTGCACTTTGCTTCAAGTTTGAACTGCTGACTTAGGATCACCAAGTATTTGACTTTGTGGATGAATATTGTGAATCCTAAGTGTAGGAGCTTGACTTACATCCATTGCTGTGGGTAAGTTATTGAAATCAGTAATCACTCCTTCATCATCATAAGAAGCTTCATCAAAGATCCCTTCACTTGGCTTGCCAAAGACTTCAAGCTCTGGCATCGCAGAAGCATCAAAAACATTAGTTGGAGTAAGATCAAGCTCAGCAGAATTAACCAAGTCACCACCAGACGTAATTGAGGAAGTACTGGTAGCTCTCCTTAAGAATGCTAAAGTAGCCCAACCTGCCTTATATGATGGAAATGAATTGCTTAAGCCTGGTCATGCCCCCCCCCCCCCTGATGTGTCATCACTTGAAGAGAGCAATGAGATAGAAGCAAGAAATAGAGAGAGATTGGTTGAAAAAATGAAGGATCCCAAGTGTGTAGCCAAATGAATTATAATTAAACCCCATGATTATTATGAGGAAAATCGTTTGGCTGTTTTTGCGCCTCAAACTAAGTTGACGACTGAACAACTATTTTGGTCTTTAGACATAGAAAATGTAGGTCCACGGTTTATGGATCTAAGTAGCCTTTGTAAGACAATAGATAACTTGAATAAATCCAAATTAATCTATATGAGAAACTCTTAACAGTATATTGATTGTTAATGCGGAATCTTAACAAACAACAAGTATAAAGAACACAACTATTAATACTAACTTCGTATTACTAGTAAACTTTCAATAAAAACAATGTCACTCTAAAAATAATGTCGTAGGGTTCCTTTTATACTCTAAGGAAACCCTAATATTAGAAAACGTGTGAAAGGATAAACATATCTTCTAATAAGATAACTAATACGTATATATCCTTTCCTAATATATAGCTAACAAACTATTCTGATAACATAAACAGACTTAACTATTACTAACTACCAGACTTAACTATGTTTTCCAGACTTAACAAAGTACTGGCAGACTTAACTAAGCTAACAGACTTAACGAATACATCAGCAGACTTAAGTCTGTTCTTCAATAATTCCCAACAGAAAAGAGAAAGGCCGATGAACTTAAAGCCAAAACTCCACCCCTTAGGAAAATTGTGGCAGCAACGGTGTATCCTCCCAATACACCCAGACACTTAGTTCCTATGACTCCTCCCACAGAATGTAAAACCCTAATTAGCATATACGTTCTCTAGCAACTATTTGCTGATTTTGATAAAACATGTAAGAAGAGAATTACGCCAACGGGAATTACTAAAGGGGAAATGGGTTTTGAACAAACAAAAAGGTGTTACTTAACTGAGGTTATTCCATTTTTTAAACTTCTCAAAGAACATTTTGAGGGCATGCAAAAAACCCTTAAAACTCAAGTAAACGAGATGAAAGAAGTGTTTAAAGATATGGAAAATGAGGTGGCCCAAAATGCAATAGACCTTAAGAGTCGTGAGATTGAGAGAAAAAATATTCTCATCACCAATGAGAATTTGATTGCTAGATGTATTGCACAGGATATATTTTATACTGCTACTGATTCTGCATTAAATGCCTGTCAATTTCATGAGTATTCTATTGCATTGAATGTTACCCAGAATCGTGTTGTTGAGCTTGAGGGGGAGAATTTGAAATTGCATGAGAAAATTCAAAATGATGACCATGATAACATGGTTAAACGTTTTTCAAAACTAGAAGTTGATAATTTTAATTTGTAATTAAAGTATCAACATTTAGAAGAAAGAATGAAAATCTCAAACGCCAAAACATCTTTGGATGCGTCTGAATTTGATGCATATTTTGAATTAAGCAAACGTGATGAAAAAATTCAAGCTCACACAAATACGATTCGACAATTGAGGGCTCAAATTGCCCAATTAAAGTAAAATAAGAGTGAAGTAATTGGCACCCATAAACCATCGTCTTTAGATTCTCAGAATTTTCACTATCTCGAGAATCTAAAAACTCAGGTGAAAGGGAAAATGCCAATTATCACGGGTGATAATGTTGTTCCAAAGTTTTCTGCTTGTAGGAAATATGCAATTGATGCTGTGACTATCCCGCTTCCTCTTAGAAACAAAAGGTCAGCTCATCAAGTCTATCTCACTCATCTTAAGAATAGTCTTGACACTCTTTGTAAGACCGTAGAAGAGGATAGGATAGAGAAACCACAAGATAGTGCAGTTATAGATGCATGCTTCCTCACTAAATGATCTCAGGAACTCTTAGAATATGTTATTGGCACATATCCTAAGATTGATAACAAGCGAGATAGGTTTATTGCATCTTCATCAATGACTAAGAACAAGCATGTTACCTTTGATGTACCACTGAAATCATCTGAACCCAGCACATCAAAACCGGAAAAATAAATGGCAGTGAAACAAACTAATGTTCCCATCATTGCTTCTACAGGAGTGAACAGTGACACCAAAGCTAGCGGGTCAAAGCCTAGTCGCAATACAAGGAAAGATAGGACTGCGCCGGCTAAGAGTGCTCATGAGAAGAAAGTAGAAGCCCACCCTAGGAAGAATAAGTTTGCTTTGAACAAAACGAATCATGTTGATTCTAGTATTAGCTTTAAGCGTACTGTAATTAATTCTAATTCTAATGCTGTTTGCAAAACATGTAATGAATGTTTAATTTCTGGTAATCATGATGATTGTGTTGTGTCATTTTTTATGTCTCCCAAACGATCCCCAGCTAAGAATGTTAGGAAAACTGAACTAAGTAAGCAAATTTGGAAAGCAACAGGAAAGATGTTTACCAATGTTGGTTATCAATGGAAGCCCACTGGAAGAAAATTCACTTTAGGAGATCAGTGCCCCTTAACTAGAATGACTAATCATAAGGTAGTGAATGTTAAGGAATGGAGGCCAATTGGTCGAATTTTCCCTTTAGTGACACAATGCCCTGCATCTAGGACAATTATATCAACTAGTGAAGTTTCCACTGTGAATACCATAGCATCTATAATCCCTGTAGTTCCAAAATTTGTGTGTGCTAACCAAACGGACCCCAATTGCACGTGGGGATCCACCTTTTTCAGTTATCCATCGTTGTCTGTTTTCAAATGCAGGTCGTACAAATCTTCCTTTGGTATTTGGACTCAAGCTGCTCAAAACATATGACCGGGGATCACTCAAGGCTCAAGAATTTCGTGAAAAGAGTTTATCGGGACAGTTTGATTCGGGAACGACCATTTTGGGGCAATTATGGGTTATGGAGATTATGTGTTTGGCGACAGTGTAATTTCCCGGGTATACTATGTGGAAGGACTAGGGCACAATTTGTTTTCTGTTGGTCAATTTTGTGATTCTGATCTTGAAGTTGCTTTCAGAAAACACACATGTTTCGTCAGAGAGTTGGATGGTATTGATCTTCTTAAAGGCAGTCGTGGCACCAATCTATACACCATCTCTATTGAAGAAAGGATGAGGTCCTCTCCTATTTGCTTGCTTTCAAAGGCCTCAAAGACCAAATCTTGGCTTTGGCACCGTCGTTTAAATCACTTAGACTTCGGCACCATAAATGACCTTTCTCGCAAGGATCTTGTACAAGGCATGCCCAGATTAAAGTTTGAGAAAGATCATCTTTGTTCTGCCTGTCAGCTGGGCAAAAGCAAGAAACAAACCCACAAACCCAAAACTGTCAACTCCATTAAGGAAGCTCTTCACACCCATCATATGGATCTGTGCGGACCAATGAGAGTTCAGAGTATTAATGGGAAGAAATATATTCTTGTGGTGGTCTACGACTACTCTCGGTTTACTTGGGTAAAGTTTTTGAGAACCAAGGATGAAACTCCAGAGGTTATCATCAAACTTATCAAACAGCTGCAAGTGAGACTCAACAAAACTGTCATAATCATCTGTACAGACAATGGAACTGAGTTTGTTAACCAACAACTCAGTCAATTTTATGAAAGTATTGGCATAACTCACCAGAAAAGTGTTCCACGCACTCCTCAGCAGAACGGTGTTGTTGAACGAAGAAACCGTACTCTTGTGGAAGCTGCACGAACCATGCTATTATTTTCCAAGGCCCCGATGTTTCTTTGGGCAGTAGCAATCGCTACAACATGTTATTCCCAAAACCGATCCCTAATACACACTCTTCACAACAAAACACCTTATGAGATGATACATGGCAAGAAACCATATCTTTCCTTTCTTCGTGTGTTCGGTGAACTGTGTTATCTGACAAATGACAGTCAAAATCTGGGAAAATTAAAGGCTAAAGCAGACATAGGTTTCTTCGTTGGGTATGCACCAGATCGCAAGGGATACAAAATCTACAACAAACGAACCCGAAAAATCATGGAAACTATTCACGTGACATTCGATGAGCTGACTGAGCAAACGGCTCCTGGACAAACTAGTTCTGGACCCGCTCCTAATCTTTTGTCACGTGGACCAATCAGTTCAGGTCTTGTACAGAATCCCACTCCTGCAGTTCCTTATGTTCCCCCTACTAGTGATGAGTTGAAGAAGTTGTTTGATCCGATGTTTGATAAATATTTTGAGCCACAAATGGCAAATACTACAACGGAAGCTCCACTTGTACCTCCGGTTGTTGATGCTCCAGTTCCATAAAATTCAGAGGGTCCATCTGAATCTGTCTCAATCAGTCAAGATGCACCATCTGCCAGTCACTCACCACCATCATCAAACACTCAACCTCCTTTGGTACAGCAAGGCTCTGCAGTAGATAATTCTTTTGAAGTGAATCCTTTTGCTCCTGCTGATGATGTTCCATTTGAGAATGTCTTTGCTCCTGAATCTTCTACAGAGACATCTTCTTCAGAGGATCTCAACACGGCAACATCAGTTCAATACACTCAACCACATGATCATCTCAGAAAATGGACCAATGATCATTCAATTGACAACATCATATGAAATCCTTCTCGTCCGGTATCCACACGAAAGCAACTTGCCACCGATGCATTGTGGTGTTTCTTTAATTCTGTACTCTCCAAAGTCGAACCCAAGGATTTCAAAGATGCGTTGTCAA
Source organism: Artemisia tridentata subsp. tridentata (assembly GCA_021014915.2). Lineage (NCBI taxonomy): Eukaryota > Viridiplantae > Streptophyta > Magnoliopsida > Asterales > Asteraceae > Artemisia > Artemisia tridentata. The sequence continues at coordinate 349,587,403 of CP139509.1, read as the reverse complement.
AGGACTGCTGGTTTACTGCAATGCAAGAAGCAATTCATGAGTTTGATCGACTTGATGTATGCGTTGTCAAGATACTCGTCGAAGTACGTCGGGAGGTGCTTAGTTTCTTGGAGAAAAGTTGGTTAGCTGTTCATCTAAAAGGAAAATAAGTACATCTATATCTTCCAAAGAGGCTGAATACATTGCCATGTCTGCGTGCTGTGCTCAAATTCTTTGGATGAGATCACAACTATCGGACTATGGTTTTGCATACAACAATATTCCTCTGTATTGTGATAACAAAAGTGCTATTGCTCTTTGCTGCAACAATGTCCAACACTCCCGATCAAAGCACATTGATATCCGGCATCACTTCATAAGGGAACAGGTTGAGAAAGGGGTTGTTGAACTTTACTTCGTAAGGGCAGAGTTTCAGTTGGCTGATATCTTCACGAAGGCACTTCCGAGAGAACGGTTCTAGTTTATTCTCCCGCGACTTGGCATAAAGAGTTTGACACCTGAAACCCTCAAGTGTCTTCAAGAAGAAAAAGAGAAGTAAAGAATTTTCTTCACATATCCTTGTATATATTTGTATATATTTTAAACCAAAAAAAAAATAAAAAAAAAAAAAAAAAAAAAAAAAAAAAAAAAAAAAGACCAAAAAATCAGAAAAAAAAAAAATACCAAAAATAGTTTTACTAGGCATGTCTTCTGTTTATCGATAACATTTACGGTCCTAGAAATGTCATTCAATAATGACACGGGACTTTAAATGAAGCTCGAGCAGAAGTTAAAATAAATCGTTAAAACATGTCTTATCGGCTTGCAGTTTCTTCATACTGCAACCCGTGTTTCATTATGGGGAAAGCACGTCGCCAAAAAGACGGCTGTTCCTCCAACTGGGTGAAGTTCACCCGGGCATGGATTACTTTATATCCATGTTTCTTCGATTTGATGTACGTTTCAGTGCAACATTTCTCGTATAAGAAGAGAAATCTTCTTTACATCGCAAGTACTTTTCAATCTATGATTCTTCAGGAAAGTATTTGTGCTAAAACTTGGTGGTACCATGATTTTTGAATATCAATCAGAATTGAACTTTTCATAAAAATCTATCACTCAATCAATGACTACAGCTATTTCAATAGAAGACGGGTCATCGATTGTGGGGGAGAGTGATGATTTTCAAAATTCTATATCATCAAAACAAGTCACTTTGTACATAATAAGCAGTGAATTTAATGAAACTTAGTGTTATGTGTCAGTGTATGATTTTTTGTTAAATTCAAATCTTCCAAACCTATCATACCTGACACTAACATTCTCCCTCATAGATTGAGGGGGAGCATCGTACCGTTCCATTATCAGCACATGTTAAATCTGACCACATTTTCTCTCACATTTTCCAAACTTATTTAAATCAATTGGGATCATAAAATCTCAAAAGGTTTGAAATTTCTGACCGGGGGAGAGAATATGATTTAAATATGCAATCTGATAAAAAATGTGATGCTTTGGGTTTAAATGTAAGCTCCCCCAAATGTGCCAAACTCTTTCGTATATCGATGCACATATTGAGGGGGAGCAAATGGTTTGTGATACAAAAAGGATGTGGCATCTCAAGTGAACGTGACTCAGACTTCACCAATGAATTGACGAAACAAAAACTGTCATTAATCGAAAGGATGCGTCTTGGACGGGTAATAATTTCAATCTGGTCTAACCAGTGATGTAAGCGCGTCTCAAATAGGACGTATCTGAGTAGAGTGAACCGTTTCGAGAAACTTTTTGTGGACTTGACCAGGCCGGGTAATAATTTCAAGCTAGTCTAACTAGTGATATAAGCGTGTCTCGAATCGGTCATGCTCACTGAAAGTGGATCAATTCAAAAAGTGCGAACTCCACCCAACATGTGCAAATTTATAATAAAAACATTTGAGCACATGTTGAGGGGGAGTATTTGAAATGTATAAAACTCTCAAAGTGTTAGCAAAATGTGTTTCATAATCATAAACACTTTGAGAGATTTTTCAAAGATTTGGTTAACGGCAGCATAGGATAGTCATGAAGTTATAAGGTGGCTAAGGTTAGGAAAAACCGTCTTATAATCCGCAAGAGCCGGAGGGATCTTCCCAAGGACAATACCAAATAGTTAGTATTAGAAAGTCCTTAGGTTTGATTATGAAAAATGGAATAATATGAGAAAGGAGAAAAAAGGGGTTGAAGAATAAAAAAGAAAAGCAATGTGATAGGGTGAAAAGAAATAGCCCTCCAATTATTCAACCTTAGGGCAGAAACCGGGTTCAATTCATATGCTACGGGTTATTACTAAGGTGATGCCAGTATTAAAGACCAGACGTCATGGACCCAGTGACACACTGCACTAAACCTTCTAAGCCACTCATGTTCTCTTAAAAGGACTTGTTTCATTCTCACGGGGAACCCTGCATAATCTATCGACCGCTCATTACGAGCTATGTTGATATTGAAACAGGAAACACCGCTCCAGTCTCCGACTACCAAAATTGCACTTATCGAGTCTCGAGCCAAGAGATGCATCATAAGATCTCATAGGAACACATGCTACTTTTACACTGGCTGTTTAACATTAAGGACACCAGTTGTAACCTTATGAGTCCTACGCAGATCTTAGCAATCTGCCAGAACATTTATGAGGGAACCTACAAATGTAATTCTCAGTAATTGAATGGAAATTCCTGCCAGGGTTAACATCAAACAACCCTGCAAGCAGGTCACTTCGGTAATTCCCAATGGATTACGCTTAGTGGTCGCGGCGGTTTCAAAACGGTCTACAGTCATGGAGAGAACTCCAGCGACTCACCTAATCGTTGATCTACTTCAGTAGATCTTGTAAGCCCTCTCAGGGGTATCCGATTTAGGAACGGCCTTGGTAAGGATTAGAGAAAGTTTTCACACTAAGCTGTTAACATTCTCGAAGTCCGAACCTGTAAGTACCGAGCATTTTATTGGTAACTGTCATATGCAGGAATCCCTGGCGGTTGCAGCTGATTGCCAAAATGATGCTGATCCATCACTACATGCTCACACTTCACCATCTTAATCAAAGAAATCATGATAATTAAAAGACCTTCAACACTGCTTTCGCAACTCTGATGCTGAAAATCATGATCCAGAAAAGTGTGAGCATGTCGGTCCAAAGATCAATATCACATGGAGACGATACTGGAAAAGGATGACTTGAAGACGTATGATGGATGATGACCTCAAATAAGCCTCAAAGATCATCCAAGACAAAATATCAGTCATCAAAAGTTCACTGTTGAATGTACGAAGATTAATGATGTTGAAGAATCAAAGTTTTCGAGGTGACCTCCTTTAGGGGAGATTGTTAGGAATATAAATATTCATATGAAGACTCGGTCACCCCAAGTACTCATTAGCATTAAATAGCTCGTAAGTCTATTTGTAATAGTTTAGTTATTATCGTATTCGTGGAGTGGGTCGGGTCTTTATCCACTGTCAGCTCACTCCACAGCCCACTCGGGGCACTTAAGCTACTAGTATAAATACCCCTTCCCTTGCGTGGGAAGGGTTGGAACTCTTATTCATTTAACCTAATACATATCACTTTCTCTCTCTAAGTTCCCAATTCTTTCTTTCTATCTCTAAGTGAATCGGCCAAAACACAATTATACGTGTGTTATATGTTAGTGAATATGCTACAGAAGATAAGTTTCGTTCTACTAATCTGTTTCCTTTGGAAATGCTTGATTCAATATTATTCTGAATATGGAATTGTTGATTAAGCATCGTGATGCTAACAAGAGTCATATTAGATTTGTCATCTTTGGCGATTTGAGAAACTCAAAATTCTGTACTATGATTCCCAACCTGGTAAACAATTATGATCACCTTTGCTTTAAAAATTCGTATGTTAATCCCTCGCGGTTGTGAAGATACTTCATTTTATGAAACTTGCCTTGAGAGTTATTCAGTTGTTTGAAATTTCGCAATGTGTTCTTGGTTTAACTATCAACATTTCCATCTGAGTGTGAAATTGTTTTGATCTGGTTATGAGAATTTGTTTAGTCACGACTCGAGGTAGAATGTGATTGCAATAAAGGCATGTGTATATGATGCAAGTATTATGACGCTTGGCCAACGTGATAATAGTTACATCATATAACTTGAACTTATTGGGATCATAGGAGATCTTGAGAAGTGCTTGAGAACAGTAAGTTGGTCAATTTAGAACTCTATCCGTGTAAGAGCGACGTTTTATCTAATTCTGAAACTCCGTATCTTATGACATCAGTTGAATGGAAAGAATTGAAGGACCAACTTTTAGAAAGTAGTTTTATCCTTTTGAGTGTGTATATGTGGTGTACTCCAGTTTTATTCGTAAAGAAGAATGATTATAGTATGAGGTTGTGTATAGAGTTCTGGAAGCTGCATATTATTGTGGTTAGAACCGTTATCCATTACCTCAAATCGACGATTTGATTAATCAACTTCAGGGTGTGAAGCTTTTCTCAGTGATTGATGTTGGATCCGATTATTTTTAGTTACGTTTAAAGGAGCGAGATATTCCCATAATTGCCTTTTGTATTCGTTATGGTCTTCATGAGTATTAGTGATGCCAGTTGTATTGGCTACTGCTCCGACTATTTCTATGGACTTGATAAATCATGTTCTCATGAATACTTGGATAATTTGTTATAGTATGACATATTGGGATATTCAAAAAGGAAAGAGAAACACGAGAATCATCTTCGTATTTGTGTTGAAATTTATACGTCAGAAGAAGCTCTATGTAACATTCTTGAAGAGTAAATTTTAGTTAGAATGAAGAATGAGAGGAGAATTTGAAAAGCTGAAAAGAGATTTCTTCCTACTCAAGAAGGAGACTTAGTTATGTCCGTATGCAACACGGGAAGATTATTGGTTATGCACCCATACAACTAGAACTGTAGGAAGTGAACTATCCGACGCATGACTTGGGAGTTATTCTGACAGACATGAAGAAGCTCAGGGGAAAGATGGTGGAATATGATCTATGTTAGAAGACTTGAGGTAAATGGTTTTGATTGAAGCACACAGTTCTACTTGCTCTATTCATCTTAGTTGTACTATTATGCATGGAGATTTGTAGCAAAATTTGATGGAATGGTATGAAGACGATTATGACTAACTTGGTGGCGAAGTGTTTAGCATGATAACAGGTCAAGATATAACATCAGCGTACATGTAGTTCTCCTTAGTTTTGGGTGTTCGTATGTGGAAGCAGGATTAAACTTTCAGGAACTTTGTAACGGGATTTTCGCGCACATTTAGGAAGGACAACACGAATTGAGTTGTAGTGGATCGTTTGACTAGGTCAGTTCACTTTAGAAGATTGGCAGAGATTTCTTTCGGCAGAAGATCATTCAAGCTACATGGCGAACCTGCAGTGATCGTGTCAGAGAATCACGTTTTGCTTCACACTTCCAGAAGAGATACAGAAGACTATGGGGATTGGACGAGGGATTTTGGTATGATTTCTCACCTTCAGACGGATGGACGGACAGAACAACTATTCGAACTTGGAAGACGTGTTGAGCAGAAAATTCGGCAAGTTTTTGGCATGGTTGTGTTTGCTCACAAATATTGATGGCATGCAAGTGACCAGGGTCTTTCGGAGTTTTGGATGAACAGAGAAGTAGAGCACCTTTTGGTTTAAGTAAGGTCGGCGAGCTACTTACTGAAAGTTCAGAGTTGATTACAGTGACTAATCACTGGTAAAGATATGGGATTTCGTCACACCAAGAATGTGTGACGATATGCATATAGTCACACACGTTTTTTTTGGTGTGTGTCACCAAAGGTCGCGCCACCGTAGGTGGCATATGGTGACGTTGTTTAGTTTGTGGCCATTTCCATTGAAAAAGAGTGACCAGAACCCGAATATGTGTGACATATTAGGCACAAGTTTTGTTGGATTAATCAGTATCAGTGACCGTAAACACTTTATAGTCACACAAATGTATTTTGAGAGTAACTATTGTTCGTCCTTTGGCCACATAAATATATAATATATGTGACATTTGAGATGATTTATTCAAGTAAATGTGTATTTTGTGTGACTATTTCCCGTCCTATGGCCTCATGAATATATAATAAATGTGACGTTTGTGATAATTTAGTCACACAACGTGTGTTGTTTTTTTGGAGTTTGTCACATACAATTTAAAAAACAGTGGCCAAAAGTGTTAATAAGTGTGACCATATGCTGTTTAAAGTGAAGAAATGTGTATTTTGTATGACTATTGTTCATCCAATGGCCACTTGAATTTTATCTTTGTGTGGCCTTTTGTAATATGTAGTCACACAAAGCATGTTTTTTTTGGGTATTTAGTCACATACAATTAAGCAAAAAGTGGCCAAAAGTGTGACCATATGCTGTTTAAAGTGAAGAAATGTGTATTTTGTGTGACTATTGATCATCCAATGGCCACTTGAATTTTATGTTTGTGTGGCCTTTTGTAATATTTAGTCACACAAAGCATGTTTGTTTTGGGTATTTAGTCACATACAATTAAGCATAAAGTGGCCAAAATTGTTAATAAGTGTGACCATTTTAAGTGAAGAAATGTGTATTTTGCGTGACTATTGTTCATCCAATGGTCACATGAATTTTTAGTTTGTGTGGCATTTTGTAATATTTAGTCACACATCGAATTAAACAAAGAGTGACCAATAATGTTGATAAGCGTGACCATATTATGTGAGTACATCTTTTAGTCACAGGGTTACTATTGCTATTACTAAGTTAGTATTGTTGGAGCTGAGTTGCTACTGCTAGTACTAAGTTATTCCTGCTGAAGCAGAGTTACTACTGCTAGTACTATGCTAGCACTAGTACAAAAATAGGATGTAGTCACACATGCTGTTTTTCGAACAGCCACACAGTCGCCTTTTTATGTGACTAAATGTACCAGAATAAAATAAATAGCCACACTTGATCCGACTTGTGTGACCATTTCAGAATTACATCCGAGGCTACAGCCACACATTTGAATATTTTCGTGACTATACGTATCTGGTAATTTTTTTTTTTTTTTTTTTGACTTTTTAGTCACTTATAATTTGGGACGTGTGACGGATACAAATAAGGTTGAAACATTAGTCACACTATATGTATACATATGTGACAAATATATGTCACGCAATTGAAAAGTGTGACCAAAATCTATATATGGTCACACGAAGTAATTGTGTATGTGGCTAAATCATATGCTCAAGTTTGTCACACATTATTTAAGCGTGACTGCTAGTTTTTGTTGAAAATTTAGCCACATATGAATTTGAAATGTGTGACAACTGAAAAGTAAGTTTGAAGCATAGTCACGATACGCATTTAAAAGTGACAAATATATGTCACACACTTGAGATGTGTGACCAAATGTCATATATGGTCACACTAAACCATAGGCATACATGATTAAGTGTGACCAAAATTCGATACAAATAGTCACGCAAGTTAATATGTGTTTCTAAAGTTAAGTGTGTGTTTGCTTGCCAATTCCTAATGTGTATGGTCACATTTAATTGTAGCACAATCATGTGACTATAGGCAATAGTCAAATTTTGTCACACATTATTTAAGTGTAGTCACAATTCGATACATATGGTCACACATTTCTGAAAACTTATGCAATAGTCAAAAATTTAAAAATATCAATGTTTTGGCTCCATTGTAAGCATTTATGTAAGCATATTTTGTCAGACTATACATTCTAGCAGTAATAACTATACATTCTAGCAGTAATAACTACACATGCTTATCTCATAAGCAGTAATAACTATACATGTTTAAGTCAAACTATACATTCTAGCAGTAATAACTATACATTCTATTTCTTGTCCTTGGGTCCTAGATACTCTTCCATCTTCCTGAGCAGTTCATATGCCATGTCATCATAATTAAGCTGAAGCTTGAGTATTTTCTTCCCACGCAACATCTGATGTAGAATGTCTTTGTGAAACTTTAAAGGGTAATCCTTTTCTACAAGCATGTAGATCACCAACTCATTCACAGTTAAAGCATGTACTCCACATCGTTGAAAAATTTTCCATTCTTTAACAGTATTGTGCGTTAGTCTTCTCCAACATTCATCTTCATGATTTGGTTCAAACATTACCTTCAAATAATTCCAGACTTCTTTATCATAATCTTGTTCTGGTGTCTTATTACCAAATCTTTGTTTGAGTAATTTCCATAGAGCTATCATATCTCGTCTATCAAAATCATGAACCATGTGAAGAAAGCTTACAAACCTTCTAGAAGAACCATCATGCCTCTTAATATCATAATAAACTGTTTCCCCATGAGATCCAGACTTATAATCAACAATGGGATGTTTGACAGTTAAAGGTTGTGCATCCATGGCTTCTCCTACAGAGTCAACTGCAAGTTCAGTGTGAGCTTGCATTTGTTCTTTAGCAACAGCTTGCTCAGTTTATTCTTGTTTTCTACTTTTACTGCTTTCTATTTCCAACTGTTCACCTGCTCTCTTTGAACTGTCATTCAAGAAGAGTTCATTGTTTCTCTTGGCAATTGCATATAATTCTTCAATTCTTTTATCATCCAAGAATTTCAAATCCTTTAGTTTCCAACTGGCCACATTCTTCAAATACCTGCACATGAGTAGATGTTTATGATGTACATATTGGGTGTTGTTGATATTAATATAAATTTACCTTTGCAAAAAAAAAAAAAAAAAAAAAAAAAAAAAAAAAAAAAAAAAAAAAAAAAAACCTACACATGAGATCTCTTCTTTGTTTTTGAGTGGGTGGCTTGTTCTTCTTAGCTGCATATCTTTGTTCTGCATACAACTTCTTTTTTGCATCAAAAATTTCTTTCACCATCCTGGCTTTTTCATCTACTGAGTACTTATCTTGCTCTTGTTTATGTAGTTTCTTAGCAAGCTCAGAATCAGCTGCAACCTGAGCCCTTTCCTCATCCCATGAAGCTATTAACTCTGCATCTTTTTCTTCTTGTATTCTCCTTTTTTCCAAAATTGTCTTATGTTCTGCATCATACTTTTGTGATAATTTCATAGCAATTTCAGCATCAACTTTTAATTGCTCTTCTTTTGATAATGGTTTCTCCACAGGCTCTTCAGTAAGAATCCCTTTACCTTTGCCTTGTACCTGTGGAGTTGATTGTTTAGCTTTTGGAGAGGATGATGGCTCTTGTATCACAACACCTTTGGTTACTGGTTTTGCTGTCTTCAGCTCAGCAAGTACACTAACAGCAGTTGCAAAAACCTCTGGTGTAGCAGTACTAGCTTTTGTAGTACCAGCTGTAATTGGCTCACTAGCACTATCAGCATTTGTAACCTTGCCCAGACGATGATCAATCACCACTTGATTCCCTTGGTTATCCTCCCCTGAAACTTTGCCTTCATTCCCTCCCTGTTTGGGAGCATCCTTAGAAGCTTCAGAAGATTTAACCTTTTGTTTGGGAATTCTTGATCCTTTGACTCCTTCTAAATACCTAACCCTTCTCTTCAAAGCCTTTATCTCCCCACCTTGAGCTTTGATGACTCCATCTTGGGAAGAAGCTATTGTTCGCAGATCACCAATTTGTGCAGACAGCTTGGCACAGGTATCCTTCAATTCATTCAAACGTTGCATACTATCCTCACCACTGTCCTGTGCTGCTGCTAAGCTAGACACAGTAGTGGCAGCCCTTGCCAACATGTCACTCTCCCCCCAGTGACATCCTCATCTGCAACAGTTGGTATAGAACCACTAGCCTGAGGTAGCTCAGTGTTCTTGGTGTTAGTCCTACGTTTATAGGTCTGTTGTTGTTGTTCTGTGGGTGTGTGATGGGTACCAGCTGGGATTGCTGAACCTTCACCCATTTGGGTTTGGGCTAGTGCCAACATTGTTGGAAACAAAGGTGTCACTCTCCCTGCAAAAACTTTTCCAACCCTCCTCATATTAGCAAAAACCTTTTTGGTAAAGCAGGGAGTGGGATAAACATTTTTGTGACTTTTCTTTTTTTTTTTTAAATTGGTTGTCCAAAAAGAGTTGCAAAAACCTTGGATATAGAAAATATTTAGCCGAAGAACTTTCCAAGTTCTTAACTATACTTTCAAAAATTAATTTCGAGAAATTAAATCGTTGAGTATTTTCAGCCAAACAAATTATAGCAGAAGCTAAATTACTGCTAAATTCATTCCACGCAGTTGTCTTTGGACTTAGACACACTAAGACAGTATGAATTAAGAATTTCCACCGAGGAGAAAAATTACCTTTTTCAAACTTTAAAGCATCTGTATTTCTATCATAGCCCATCAGTGAAAGTTTTTCAAAGATTGTAGTATTTGGAAGATTCTCAACTCCGTTAGCATCATCTAGGAGAAGATATCTTCGAATAGACGAGTCTGTAATGATAATCATCTGCCCATCTACAAGGGCATGGATTTGTGCTTCCCCATTAATAGTTTTGACCTTAGCAGATGACCAAAACTGGATAATGTTGGAAGTATATATAGTAGGTTTTACTGTTAATGCAAACTTAATATAGCTTGCATTAAGGAAATAAATGATCTCAGTAAAATCTACAGACTCGTTAGATTTTTCTAAAAAGGCAACATTATTATGAGGTTCGGTAAAAGTTAGGTTCGACATTATGATTTGATTTGGGGTTTTGCAATATGACGATTAAAATTCGATTAGGGAGTGGAAGAGAGAGATTAATGTGTGCGTGAATGTGCTTGTGTGCCGCAATTGGGGATTTTTATCCTTTAAGTAAAAAGTGATACAAACTACCCTACACTCCCAACCACTGCTAAAAGGATACCCAACAGTACAACGTTTCGCTAGCAGTACAACGGTTTACCTAGCAGTACAATAATAATAACTGCATTCAAATATCATAAACTTGTAATAATAACTGCATTCATATATTAAACAAAGTCAAAATAAGTTTACATTTACATAGGCAAAATATATAAACAAAAGATACATTAAGACATATATATACTAGCTTGAATACTTTTGTAAACTTCAACTATTTGCTCTCTTGCTTCTTCTATTTTTTTGTTCCTCTCATCAATTTTCTTCTGATGCTCCTCAATGGCCTCTAAATCTTTCTTGTTCCTTTCTTCAAACATCTTTATACGCTTGTTGTAAATTTCTATCAATGCGTTTTGAGTACCATACTCGCCTTCCCTACATTTCTCCCAAATATGTTGGGATATGCCTAATTTTTTATATTCTTCAGGCATTGGAGGAGGAGAATCATCCCTTGGGCGTTTGTTTTTGTTTGAAGAAGGAGTTGAAGAGGATTCAGCCATTGAAATTTATTTTCTAATGAAAATATCAAAGGAGTTGATTATGAACGGTTTTCCATGTCCATAGGTATAAATAGGCTGCAGACGGTATACGAACGGTTCCCAATACTTTAGGCGGGAAGAGGGACCATCGAAATGCGCCAAAATTAAACAGATGGATAATAGGATTTGGTTTGTGTTTGGTTTGGATCGACTAGTTTAGTTGATTTGGAAGTGTTTTTGGTGTTGGATTGACTAATTGACTTTTTGATTAGGGTAATTGATATTTTATATATTAATGATATTTTCTATATTAAATTATTAATGATATTAAATAAGTTTATAGGGTTTGAAAATAGTTGAGTTAAAGGTGAGTTAATGGTGAGTTATGATTGCGGGTATTTTTTTGAGTTAAAGGTGAAAAGGTTAAAGCTGACGTGGCAGTGTGTTTAAGATCTTATAGGATCCCGATCTTTACCATAAGATCTTAAGAACTAATATATTTGGATTTATTGGACTATTCGTTTGGTTATTGTTTGAACCGCAAACTAAAAAAGTATGGAATGTATTTTGTAGAATTAAAAAAAAAAAAACATTTTAATATATACTCTTTAAATGACATTATACCCGTAGACTATTCGAGACATGCTACCCGTAGACTAACATATTTGGATTTATTGGACTATTCGTTTGGTTATTGTTTGAGTTACGGATTGGTTTAGCTTTAAGGGTTTAGGGTTTAGGGTTTTTAGGGTTTGTAAAAAATTGTAATGTTTTATTTGCCTCTTTGATATGGTATGTAATGTTTTATAAAAAATTGTAACGTTTTCTAAAGTATCAAATAGAAATACATTAAACATCAAATAGAAATAATACATTAAACGTCAAATAGAAATTACATTAAACTACGATACGGAAATTAAAACCAAACTACAAATGAAAATACGATAAGGAAATTAAAAAGAAACTACGAATGAAGACTTGCATATCTTTCAAGTTGTTCCATTTCCAGGAAGACTTGCATATCTTGGTCCATTTGTCTAAGTTGTTCCTTTGTCAAACCAAACGGATTTGGGTCTTGGTCGACAACCGGTGGATTGTGCACCGGTTCATTTTCCGGTGGATTGTTAAAATAGGCTCCAACGGCTAACGAATTAACCAGCAGAGGTGCAAAAGGCTATCCTCACCCGATTACGCAATGAACAAGAAAAAGAACTCAAATTGATTAACACACTAATTTATAAAGTTACGATACGAAAAAAAACGATACGGGAATTAAAAATAACGATACAACAAATACTAATACGATACGAAATTTTATATAGAGTTGTAGTTGTCGATGAGATCCGACTTCTCCTCCCAAACTTTGACTTTGGGAAACTGCCACCCAAATTTCAGCTAGCAACTTCTCTTCCTCTTTAGACAAATGATTATTCATTTCAGATTTGTTGAACACCTAAGAACGGTATGGTATTTATAACCGTTTGAACTTTTAAATTCAAAATTCGAATTTAATTAAAGAGCGGGATATTCAAAACATAAAATTTGAAATTCAAATTCAAACTGGAGGGCGGGATATATTTCAAAATTTAAATTCAAATTAGAGGGCGGGATATATTTCAAATTTCAAACTTTCAAATTTTCTAATTCTTGTCCACTATAAATAGCATGGCCTCTGAAACAAATGTCACACACAAACACATTCAACATCCAAACTTTTCAAATTCAAGATCCAAACATCTCAAATTCAACATGTCTTCCAGAAAAGATTTCGGGCAACAATTTCCAAGCCCACCTCGCCAAAGGGATTTCGGGTAACAATTTCCAAGCCCACCTCGCCAAAGGGATTTCGGCCAACAATTTCCAAGCCTACCTCGCCAAAATGAAGAATTCCATACTCCACCCGAGCATATCTTTCTGGTTTTCCAACCGGAAAATTTTCCGGTGAATAATCAACCGGAAAATGAACCGGTGCACAATCCACCGGTTGCCAACCAAGACCCAAATCCGTTTGGGTTAACTGAGGAACAACTTCACCAAATGGACCAAGATATGCAAGTCTTACTGGAAATGGAAGCACTTGAAATAGAAGAGGAAGCTGCTCGTTTGGAGCGGCAAGCTTGGGAGTATGAAGAACGTAGGCAAAGGTGGAAGTTTGGGTTTTTCACACCTTCCGAATCCTTCGAAGATGGTTACCCAGACTCAGATGATACATTTCATTAGTCTGTGGTTGTTTATGTTAATCGTATGTTGTTTATGCTAATCGTTCGTTGTTTACGTTAATCGTTTGTTCTTTTTTCATGTGACTGTTTAATGTAGGTTCAATTTGATGTTTAATGTATTCTACTTGATGTTTAATGTTGTTGATACAAAAGTTGGGCGTTCCTTGATTCCGTACCAATCAGATCTTAATGCTTGAGACCTGCGCACTAAGAAAACAAAAAGACACCGTTAGGCTTACCGTGGGATTGTCTCCCACGATTATCCTCTGGCGTGAGAGTAAGTAATCGGTTTTTAGGGTTTAGTTGAAGAGTTGGGATTGTAAGTCGTACCTTTGATGAGAGTCGAGAGACTCTTTATATACACACGAAACCCTAGTTGGTTTCGTGCTCCTCACTCCTCAGCGTATCCCGCATAGGTCGGTTTTGATACATATCCCATAAATAAGAGATATCCTATCAAGACCATAAATAACTTCGGGTTTGGGCCAGCGTAAGCCCAAACCGTTATTGCAATAGCCCATTCGTGATGGGTTTGAGTCCATTCGTGATGGACTTGAGTATGGGTCGGGTTCGTCACCCGAATACGGACTATACTTTATCATGTCCCCCCAGTCTAGTGTGCGCAATGCGAAATTGCGGACGCTAGACTAACAATTGTAGCTAAAAATATTTCTTGATGCGTAGCGGGGAAGTTTCAAGTATTTCCCGCCTAAAAAATCAAATTACTCTAGTCTAAGTACATTTTTTATCTCCTTCGTAAATCGTGAAGGGTGGGTGAAAAAGTGCTTTACCTTTTTGCCTCCCAGCCACACGATTAGAGCAAGTGGGGTACATGTGTCGTTCATCCAAGAATGAGTGTAACCCTATATAAAGGCTAGCCGTCTTTCCACTGTGGCTACCACAGTAAAAATCATCACTTTCCACCATTGTTAAACCTTCGAACAGCGATCAAAAAATCAACAAAAACGAAGGTAATAGCGCGTGCGCTGATAAGGGTTATTGAAGGTTAATCATGGTTCTTCAATTGTCCGATATTAATTCCGAAATATCTGAGGATGAACTTCGTCAGTTCACCTCAGATTATTACATTCCTCTCGCATTGCATCCGGTAGTTCCGGCCGCAAATGCGTCAATATCGAATTTCCCGCAAGGGAAGGTGGGGGTTTATACGCGCTTCTTCGAATTTGCGAACCAGCGTGTTCCCATTTCCCTATTTTTGTGCGATATTTTAAACCATTATCACTTACATATATCACAACTGCACTGTATAGGTGCGGCGAAAATAACCAATTTTGAGGTAAATTGTCGCCTGTTGGCGATTGAACCCACAGTCCATCTATTCCGCGCGTTTTACCACACGTCGTGGTCAAACGGGTGGGTATCTTTCGCTAAGCGCGCAGGATCACTGCAGTGCTATACGAAGAAATTAGACGCACTGAGGGTATGGAGGGAAAAGTTTTTTTGGATTGATAGTGCATTTTTTCCCTGGATATTTAAGTTCTATACTCAAGAATCGTTACCGAGAGATGAGCGCCCAGACCCCGGATTGTATAACATAGCGGATGCGGATACGATAAATACCAACCGCATACCGATTGAAGTGTATCCAGAAGATTTTTTGGTGCACATGGGCATCAGTCGCAACTTCTTTGGTAGTCCGGAAGAGGTGCCAACATTTTTGGATGAAAATAGCCAGGGTGGGTGCTTGTCTCTTCCTTCCTCTTCGCTTAGTAGTTGTAAGCATTCTTCCCTTTGTAGCTTATCTAACACATTTTGTATTTGTTTGTTGTTTTGTTGCGCAGAGATGGATTTGTTCGATGTTGTTCGCTTAGCGAAGCCCACGCAGGTGATCGTAGGGGTGCGCCCCTAGAGAGATGGAGAGCAGCCAGTACTTCAGGCTACTGCAGGGCGCACTATGGTGATCGCGCAGGAAGAGACAGAGGAGACAGAAGAGATAGGGGAGGTCCCCACAGGTGTCACTATGGCTACTCCTCTGCGTAGCTTTCCCGCTCCTGGATCGCAAATCCCTGCGGAGTTATTTCATATAGACTCGTCGGGGAGTGCTATGGATGAGTCTGAGGAGGAGGGCCAAGGGTTAAAGCGCAAGAGGTCGTCTGGTGATGATGGCGCAGGGACATCAAGTAAGCGCCCTGCTATTTTTGTTGAGCGACCAACTGAAGAGGATGCGTCATCGCATAAAACTCCTCCCCCCAAGTAAGTACTTGTACCTTTAGATCTTTAGTCCTTTAATCCGCGTTTAATACTATAGAGTAACCTTGTTATTTGCGTGCAGTGCTGAAACTGATGTTGATGGTGATGCGCATGTTGAGAATTCGCCCCCTAAGACTGGTTCTGGAAATGTTGGTGAGTTTGTGACTCGGAGTCCAGTGGATGAGGAAAAATCTTCTGGAGATGCGCCCAGAAGTCGCCTTATAGAGGAGTTGGCGTTGGCTGCTGCGCACCAGGCTTCATTGGTTGCGCGGCTACAGGCTGAATATGGTGGTGAGGGTAGCCTGGTTGCGCAGAAGGACAAGGAAATCGACATTCTGAAGGCGCAGTTGGCTGATGCGCAGGCTGAATTGAGGGCATCTGCTATGTATGACCAGAAAATTGCTGATGAGAAGATGTCGCTCATGGCCGAACTGAATCAGGAGCGCACTGGCGCAAAAGAATACAAGGCCTCCTGCCTTTGGGCTTTGAAATATATGGAGCTAAACAAGGGTAAACGCATGTCTGACTTGGATGAATTCCGCAAGGCTGTGGAGAGTTTGCTGGAGAATCAGGAGACCAAGCTGCGCAAGCTCAGCATCGAATATGATGAGGAGTTGTATCCACATTTGGTGTCAACCATTGCTGAGCGCAGGTGGCTTATCAGCCATGGCTTGCGTCTTGCTGCCATGACCACGCTGGAGTCTCGGGAGGTCAAGGAGTCCTTTGGGAATGTGGTTCAATGTGCCCTAGCGCGTGGTAAGGCAGAAGCAGTAGAGGAACTATGTGCGGCCAAGGTTTTGGCGATGCCTCCCTCCGAAGTGCCTGGTTATAATGAGAACGCTTATGGTGAACTTGTTGCTGCTATGGAGAAGTTGAAACTTTTTGAGCTTCCTCATATTGCGCAGCTGGAGCGTGACCAGGATTACCCTATAAGCGTGATCATGCAGGGTTTGACTTTGGCTAGGCACTCAACCGAAGACGCTGAGGAACAGGTTGACTACTTTCTGAAGCCAGATGTGTCGCAGCTACATGTGCCTATTTTTGCTCGCCCCCGTGACATCCTCAACCCTTTTGCCCTTGAGAAAGAAATTCCATTGAAGGCGTCTTTAGAAGCCCATGAGATGAGACTTGCCAAGAAGAAGGGTGTGCCGGGAAAAGCCATTCTGTGTGGTCTTGGTGCGGCTCACATTCCTAGATCTGATGGGGTGCCCGTTAGCGTGCCGACGGTAGCACCCAAGGATGCTGAGTTGTTGCAGAGGCTTAAAGATGCTGGTTGTGTGGCGCGCCAAGCAGGTAGCTCAGGGCTCAGGCGTACTCGTAGCATGTCTTGGTAGTTTTGATGTAGTGATGTTGTGTGGTATGTCCACTTTTTGTTGTACATATGCGTGTTGAATATGTACTTTTTATGAACTTGTTATCCATAAAGTGTTGATTAGAAAAATACGATTGTATGCATATTGTATCCAATTTGCTTGTGGTTATAACGTTTGTACTCAGTTATTTTGTCTTTGCATAAAAGATGTCTAAGAATCAAACCGTTTGTATAAACACATTTAAAGAAAGTTACAAGGATTTATAATCACTTATATCATAATCGTGTATGAAATTTATGACATAGTCGTGTATCCATCGTGGGGTGCACAAGTGTATGGATTGCAGCGTGCTACTAATACCATATTAAGGGGTTAATTGTCTTAACTCCTAATTTGTTAAACGCGCACAGTGTGCATTGATGTGTATCCGTCGTGGGGTACGCATCGAACTTACTCCAACGTCTTGAGAGTAAGGTGTTTAACAAGGATGCGTGATCCGATGTTGATGGGTTTGCAACCCTCTTACTCAACGAGTCATTTAGTAGGTTTACTCATCCTTTTACCATCGTGGGTTTTTAATTAGTGCATGCACGCCATGTAGGCAAAAGATAATGTAACAAACCATATTGAGACATAAATAATATGTAGACAATAAAGTAAAGTGTGTCGCGGAGTTAGCTAGAAACCGCGACGTTTTATTGATACTTGCAAGTTTTTGTATAAAGAAAAAAGAAACATTTGTCTAAATGAAACAAAAATGTAAATACACGGATATTTATTGGGCACTTACTAAAGTGCGAAAGTGTCCGTGTGTAGGGTCGTAACCTTTCCTAAAGATAGCATCTCTTGAGATTGCAGATGTTCCATGTGCGTTGTAGCTCACGGCCATCCATGTCACGCAGCTTGTACGCGCCTTGTCCTAGTGCTTCAATGACCTCATAGGGCCCTTCCCATTTTGGTCCAAGTTTACCTGTATCTTCTGCGTGGCTTGCATCATTAGCGCGGTATACAAAGTTGCCTGGTCTGAATGAGGTGCTTCGGACTTTAGCATTGTAGTATCCCTTCATCTTTGACTTGGTTTTTGCCTCTCGTATAGCTGCGCGCTCGCGCCTTTCTTCCAATAGGTCCAAATCTATCCGTCGTTCGTCGTCATTGGTCGCGACATTAACTTCCGCGGTGCGGATAGTTGGCATTCCAATTTCAGCTGGTATGACAGCTTCTGTCCCGTAGACAAGGGAAAAAGGAGTGTCTCCATTGCTAACCTTGATTGTCGTGCGGTGCGCCCATAAGACATGCGACAATTCGTCCACCCATCTTCCTTTGTGTTTGTCCAGGCGCGCTTTAATTCCTTCGCCTAGACTACGATTTGCGCGCTCAACTAAACCATTGGTTTGTGGGTGTTTTACTGATGCGAAGTGTTGTGTGATATGTAACTCTGCGCACCAGTCTTTGAACGGGTTATCACGGAATTGTTTTCCGTTGTCCGAAACAATCTCCCCAGGTAATCCAAAGCGGCATACAATATTTTCCCAAACAAAGCGTTTTACTTGATTACCTGTGATTGTCGCTACTGCCTTTGCTTCAATCCATTTAGTGAAGTAGTCTATTGCAACAATAAGGAATTTAAGTCCTCCCGCTGCGACAGGGAAGGGACCCGCAATGTCAATACCCCACTTATAGAATGGCCATGGAGAAGTGATAGGTGTTAGCTCTTGTTGTGGTCTGCGCGGGATGGGTCTATGAACTTGGCAGTCGTTGCATTTCTTTATCACATCGCGCGCATCACGGTGCATAGTAGGCCAATAGTATCCTGAGCGCAATGCTCGCGCTACGACGGACCGTGGTCCTGAATGCATACTGCATGAACCAGCGTGGATCTCTCGAAGTACGTAATCTGCCTGAAGAGGTCCAACGCACCGAAGCCATGGTTGTAGGAATGAGCGCCAATATAGGATACCATCTCTAAGTTCGAACCTCTGCGCTGTGCGCCGTATCCGTCGAGCATCCTTCTGCTCATCGGGCAATTTGCCCTTGCTTATAAATTCGATAATAGGGGTCATCCACGTAGGATTCTCTTCCTCTATTACCGTGGATATCTCCATCTCCGAGATGGATTTTTTCTTTAGGATCTCCACTAAAACTTGTTTTGACAGGTGCGCAAAGCTAGTAGATGCGATCTTGCTTAGCGCATCCGCTTTCTTATTTTCACCTCTAGGAATTTGCTTAATGGTAAACCTGTCAAAGCCTTGTATTAGCGATTTGGTCTTGTCAAGGTATTGGACCATGTTATCCTCTTTAGCCACATACTCGCCCAACACATGGTTGGCTACCAATCGGGAGTCCACATTTGCTTCTAGGTTACGTACACCCATTCGATTTGCAATGCACAATCCAGCGATTAGGGCTTCATATTCTGCCTCGTTGTTCGTGGCTGTGAATTCAAAACGCAGTGCGTAAGTGAATTCCATTCCTTCTGGATTAGTGAGGATAAGGCCAGCGCCCGATCCATCCATGCATGAAGATCCATCTGTGAACAAGACCCATGGTTCTTGTAATTCTACCTTGCTTGGTGGGTGTGCGTCATCGGTATCTGGTTTTTCGATGATGAAGTCTGCTAGTATTTGCCCTTTAACCGCAGTGCGTGGTCTGTAAGAGATGTTATACTCGCCTAGTAGCACACTCCATTTTTGTAATCGCCCCGATGCGTCAGGTTTAGAGATAATTTGTTTGATAGGTTGGTCGGTAATCACTGCTATTGGGTGCGCTTGAAAGTATCTACGCAGTCTTTTGGCAGCAAATACTAACGCCAAGACCAACTTCTCCATTGAGCTGTAATTAATCTCTGTATTCTTGAGTGCTTTGCTTACAAAATACACCGGTGTTTGTACAGAATTCCTATCTGTCAGTAGCACTGCGCTGATCGCTCCATGGGTCGCGGATAAGTAGACGATTAACTCCTCCCCTGGTCGGGGTGCAACTAGCTTAGGAAGCGCTGCTATATATTGCTTAAGCTGTGTGAAAGCTTCTTCCGCTTCCGCATTCCAACGAAAGTCTCCCTTTTTAGTACACTTCTTGAGTGTTTTAAATAAAGGAAGTGACTTATCCACTGATTTGGACAGGAATCTGTTCAAACCGGCTAGCTTTCCATTCAGAGATTGAACTTCTTTCAACGTGCGCGGTGAAGGAAGTTGGATGACAGTCTCTGTTTTTTCTGGGCATGGCTTAATGCCATCTGGTTCTATCAAATATCCTAGGAACATGCCTTCTGTAGCGCCAAAAGTGCATTTCTTAGGATTCAACTTCATGTTGATCTTTCGTAGTGTTGTGAATGTTTCTTCAATGTCGTGCACCACTTCATCTTCCGTATGGCTTTTTATGACAAGGTCATCCACATAGACCTCTAGGTTGCGTCCCACTTGCTTCTCAAACGCATTATCTACCAGTCGCTGGTAGGTGGCGCCCGCATTCTTCAGGCCAAAAGGCATCTTTTTATAACAAAAAACGCCTTGGCTTGTGTGGAAGGCTGTTTTTTTCCTCGTCTTCCTTAGCCATTTGGATTTGGTGATACCCTTTGTATGCATCCAAGAAATATTTAAAGGGATATCCGCACAAAGATTCCACTTTCCAGCCTATCTCTGGTAGTGGGTAGCAGTCCTGTGGACATGCTTTATTAAGGTCAGTGAAGTCCAAACACATCCGCCAACTACCATCGCTCTTTTTGACCATTACTGGATTGGAGAGCCAATCGTGGTAATAGACTTCTCGCATGATGCCAGCGTCCACAAGTTTGTGTACTTCTTCCAATATGGCTTTTGCGCGCTCTGGAGCCTGGCCGCGCTTTTTCTGCCTTACTGGGGAATATCCTTGTCGGATTTGTAACTTGTGTTCTGCAATCGAGCGTGGCACACCAGTCATGTGCTTTGGTTCCCATGCGAAGATATCCAGATTCCTTTGTAAGAGCGCGCATACAGCCGCTCTACCTTTGTCAGACAACGACCCTCCAATCGACACTTCTTGTTCCGGATATTCAGGGTGAATTGCAACCTTTAGGTTTGGTACTTTAGCTGCGCTCTGTTCTGGGATATGTGTCGTTTCACATGTAATCGTGTTACACTCTTCTGGTGGCGCAGCGTTGTTGTAAATGGTGACAATGCCGCCTTCTACTGGGAATTTGAGCATCCCATGTGCTGTGGATGGTACCGCGCGCATCGCCGAGATTCCTGACCTTCCAATAATGCCATTGTATGGCGAAGGAGATCTGATCACCATAAAGTTCATCCAGGCTGTCGTGGAGTGTTCCTTATTACCAACAGCGACTAGTAGTCGCAGTTGTCCCATGGGCCATATCTTTTCTCCTGTAAAGCCAGTAAGCGCAGTCGTGGCTGGGCTTAACTGTCTTTGTATCTCAGGGCGCAGTCTCTTGAAACAATGCTCATACATTATATCCGCTGATGCCCCTCCATCAACATACATGCGGTGGATATCGTGACCCCCCGCATTTATCTCAATGGTGAGTGGTTCTGCCACTGCGTTGTCCGCAGCCAAGGTGGGGAAAGAGATTTCGCTTCCATGAGAAAATTTATGGCTCACCTTTTGTCTAGTCTTTCGCTGCCATGATTGTATCATGTAGATAGTGTCAGCTTTTTCCTTAGGTGCTTCCTTCTTGCCTCCAGTTTTCTGCTTGTCTTTCCCATCCTTAATATTTTTAACGAGATGGTCCAATCTGCCTTCTTTTACTAGTTTCTCAATGAGTTGGCGCAATTGGACACACTCATTTGTGGTATGGCCCTTCTGTGCGTGATACTCGCAGTACCCGTTCCCTACGCGCCGATCTTCAGGGGTGCGCATAGGTGGGGGTCTTGGAAAGTTCGCACCTTCCGTCGCAAATATCTCCTTTGGAGTTTTTGTTAGTGGGGTGTACTTGTCGTTTCCCCGTCTGCCCCCTTGACTGCGATAGCTTTTGTTACGATTGCCACTCTGGTCATTGGATTGTCTCCTTGGCTCTTCTTATGACCTATGGTTCGAGTAGCCTTTCTTGCTATCCGCAGCGGCTGCTTCTCCTTGGACGAAGGACCTCGTGCGCTTCATGAGCTCGTCGAAGGTTTGGGGAACCCTATCGTTTAATTTTTTAATCAGATCTGGGTTATTGATTCCGTTCATAAACCCCGATATCTTTAGTATCTCTGGGCACGCCTTGACCTGTATGCATTCGTCCTTATAGCGTTCCATGAAAGCGCTTGTGGATTCCCCTTGGCGCTGTTTTACCTTAGCGAGCTCGACAGGGTTTTTGGCGCACTTCTTCCTCTGAGTAAAATTTAAACGAAACGCCTTTCGCAACTCTTCAAACCCACCGATGCTTCTGCGTGGAAGCTTACTGAACCAGTTGCGCGCGTTCCCTACTAATGTAGAGTTAAACATGTGGCACCACACAGGTTGTGGCCAATTTTCGATAGTGGCTGCTGATTCGAAAATTTTTAGGTGATCATCAGGATCACCTGTCCCATCATATGTTTTGACATTAGCAGGCATGCGCCTTCTCTTATTTTCTGAAAAATCGCTGATGCGCCTAGTGAACGCATCAACTTTTTGGCGACGCCAGGGACGAGACATGTCTTCGTCTTCTTGGTCGCGGTATTTTCCCCTTGATTTCCAGTGTCCGGTTTCTTTGTCCTCGTTGTCCGAGGAATCACTTGAGGATGGGCTTATTCTTTTGCGACGCTTGCGCCAACTATCATCGGAATCCGAGCTTGCTCCTCTGCGACGCTTGCGCCGACTATCCTCGGAATCAGAGCTTGAAGGGCTTTCACTTGGGGAGCATCGTCGCCCAAGCCTGTCATGAACCCTGCGACCACCAAGCCTAGTGTGTACATTAGCGCGCCGTTCCCCATCTTCATGCTCCTCCAGATACTGAAAGTCGGCTGCTTCGTCATCCACAACCTTCCTTCCAATCCTAGTAAACACTGGGTGTTTGCGGCTATCCTTCTCGCGTCTTTCCTTTCGGTAGCGCGGTGGGGATGCCTCATGCTCAGGGTCGAAGTTGAGCATGGCGTGCAGACTTTGGCTTGACCTCTTTTTTGCCTCCTCTCGCATGAGCACAGCCAAGACTTCGTAGTTTTGGGATACGAAATCACTTGGCGCTAGTTCAGGCGTGACCCCTTCTAGCGCGAGGGAGTCTGTTTCCAAAACAAGATCCTTGTTTCGGATAGGCGCATTTGGTGGCTCAGTGAAGTTTACTTCTGGCATGGTGAGAGGAGTGCGCTGTGGGTCTACCGCGCTAGTACTTGTTGTAGTAGCATTGGTAGTCATAGTGAGCGGTTCTACTGGAGTAAAGAGCAGATCTGAGTACGATCCTAAGCTTCTGGGCACACTGGTTGTCCCAGAGGCCTGCTTAGAGGCCGCATCAGTTTGCTATTTCTTCCCTAGTAGATCGTCATGCGTTTTCTTCGTATGCGGAGTCCGCTGATTTCCGTGCTTTGTCATTCTAGTTCTTAGCAAAGTTTTTAGTGTAGGGTCCCACGGATGGCGCCACTTGTTGATACAAAAGTTGGGCGTTCCTTGATTCCGTACCAATCAGATCTTAATGCTTGAGACCTGCGCACTAAGAAAACAAAAAGACACCGTTAGGCTTACCGTGGGATTGTCTCCCACGATTATCCTCCGGCGTGAGAGTAAGTAATCGGTTTTTAGGGTTTAGTTGAAGAGTTGGGATTGTAAGTCGTACCTTTGATGAGAGTCGAGAGACTCTTTATATACACACGAAACCCTAGTTGGTTTCGTGCTCCTCACTCCTCAGCGTATCCCGCATAGGTCGGTTTTGATACATATCCCATAAATAAGAGATATCCTATCAAGACCATAAATAACTTCGGGTTTGGGCCAGCGTAAGCCCAAACCGTTATTGCAATAGCCCATTCGTGATGGGTTTGAGTCCATTCGTGATGGGTTTGAGTCCATTCGTGATGGACTTTAGTATGGGTCGGGTTCGTGACCCGAATACGGACTATACGTCATCAAATGTAGTTTCAATTTGCAAGATCTTCAACATTACAAGTTTTAAAATAAACTTTACATTTCTAATTACAAATAATATCTATTTTACCACGGCGAGCCACGATTTTTACCACACCGGTTAGGTGTGTTAAAGCTGAGTTAAGGGTGAGTGTGTTAAAGCAGACATGACAGTGTGTTAAAGTTTAAAGCTGAGTTATTGTTGGGAGTGGTTAGAGTATTTTCTTTTGTTTTTTCGGTGGATTTTAGCGTGACTTAATCTTAATACCGCCAATTTTGTCCATATAATATTCAACTACGGATAACTGATACCCACGGGGAAACCCCAAAAAACCGATGGATAATATTAATCGGGTATCTGGTGGGATATGGGGTGGGTACGGGTATATTATAAATGGGTTCGGTTATGGTTACACTAAAACCCGCCCCGAACCTGAACCGTTGCCATCCCTATTTACCGGCTATAGCTAGATTTCACCGCCACGTCATCACCATTAGCCTTTTTTTTTTTTTTTTTTTTTTTACAAATCATGCCAAGTCAGCTATAGTTAAACCAAACCACAAATTCAATATTCAACCGGCAATTAATCCCTTTAGTACCCTATCATTTGTAAACACACACAATAATCAATAAACCCTAATCAACACACACATTCTTCTGGCAAACACAAACACGCAAACAATGAATCCAAATAACAACAAAGGTATGTTTTTAAATGTTTTCACATATCAGTTGATGATTGATTGTACAATAATTAATATCAGGCTTTTGATCTATAAATGGTGATGTTAGTGGTTGTTACCGATCGATTCTATTGTAAAATGGGGTTGTTTTGTATTTTATAATGGTTGTTATGCTATGTCTAATTAAGTGTTTTGTGTCTGAGTATTTTTTGTTGCCTGTTTGTGAGTACACTGAGAGGTCTAAATCAATGAGAGCATTGGAATGTGCCTAGTTTGTGATTGGCCAGTAATGAGAGTACCTAGCAGACTTGTTTGTGCTTGGCCACCAATGAGAGGTCCAAATGCAGCCTATTAGAGTACACTGACATGTCCATTGAGACTACAAATACAGTATTTTGAACTGTTTGTGAGTACCCTGAGAGGTCCAATTGAGACTTCAATTGCAGCCTAGTTGGCCACCAATGATACTTGAAATGCAGCCTAGTTTAGAACACAGTACAATGGATTCTTCTGCAATGGTAAACCATCAAAAGGTTTTTCTTTGATTGTGATATAGTTTAACATTTGAATCAATAAAACTGATCTAACAGTTGTTATTTGTAGATGTCATACAAATTTCTTCTGATTCAAGCAGTTCAGAATCAAATGACGGTGCTCTCAACATCCTTCCTGGCCTCCTTGCTTGGTATTATCCAGAGCAACATTCTGATGCAAGTACTGATACTTGGGAAGTGGAACATATCCAAGCCATTGAACCTCCAGAGGAACTCCCATCTCAAGCTCCTATCCTGGCTCTCCCTGTGCAAGTTCAAATACCAGTTGAAAAGGCACACAAAAAGAAATTTACTCAGGATCTTGTCTTGGGAATGCCGTGTAAGAAGAATCCTATAGGTTTTGGAGCATCTTCTAGCAGCCATGGGAAAGGCAAAACTAAGATGGTTTAGGGGTTTAGGATATACATTAACAGCTTTTGTGTTTTGTAAATGGTATTTGGTTCAATACAGTACAATGGATTCTTCTGCAATGGTAAACCATCAAATGGTTTTTCTTTGATTGTGATATAGTTTAACATTTGAATCAATAAAACTGATCTAACAGTTGTTATTTGTAGATGTCATACAAATTTCTTCTGATTCAAGCAGTTCAGAATCAAATGACGGTGCTCTCAACATCCTTCCTGACCTCCTTGCTTGGTATTATCCAGAGCAACATTCTAATGCAAGTATTGATACTTGGGAAGTGGAACATATCCAAGCCATTGAACCTCCAGAGGAACTCGCATCTCAAGCTCCTATACTGGCTATCCCTGTGCAAGTTCAAATACCAGTTGAAAAGGCACACAAAAAGAAATTTACTCAGGATATTGTCTTGGGAATGCCGTGTAAGATGAATCCTATAGGTTTTGGAGCATCTTCTAGCAGCCATGGGAAAGGCAAAACTAAGATGGTTTAGGGGTTTAGGATATACATTAACAGCTTTTGTGTTTTGTAAATGGTATTTGGTTCAATTCTGACATTTAATTTAGATACTGATTTTCCCTTATGTATGTACTGTAATATGTTTTAAATATTCTCCTTTCTGTATTCCTCAGCAACTTGCTGGTTTTTGTTTTCAATAGAGTATTACTTACTTAATAAAAAGTATTCAATGTTCAAAAAAAAATTATAGCAATTTGTGTTTTGTAAATGTAATTAGTAAGGGTACAATAACTGGTAATTATGTAAGTATTTTGGTTTGTTAAAAGGGTAGTAGTTTGTACTGTTGATGTGATGGTTGCACAGTATGGTACATTTGCGATTATTAAGATAATGATATAAAACATTTGGAGCCAAAATTTTGATTTATTCAAGATTATGCTTTAATTAATAGGTTCAAAGGCAAAATTTTCAAATAATTCAAATGTAAATTTCAAATTACAACTTAGAGGCAAATTTTTGGATCGAAATTTTTTGAATCACAACGATTCATATTCTTTGGTGTATAGCCTCTTTTCTCTCCTTACAAAAAAGACTGCAAAGAAAAAACAAAAATCAAATCTTCTATCACCATTACTCTCCAAGCTAAGCCATAATCATTTTCTTTTACCCTTTGTTGCTCAAGAGTCATGGATATTGAACCCATTGCTGATAATCAAAGTTTGCTTCCTCTTGATCATGATGTTGTAGTTGATGATAACGTCTTAGAATATGAATCCGAACACTATTCTGATGATGAAGATATAGATGCGACTGGAACCAACCAAGCAGAGATACTAGCTAAGAGGGGCTCAACCAGGCTAGTAAAGTTTCGCGCGAAGCATGACAAACCTGGTGCAATAAGCCTCAAGGTAACCTTCGATGCATTAGGTAGGGTATCAGGGGCAAACAGAGCAGTGTTTGTGAGTTTTTTAGGAGATGTGGCTCGTGAGCAGATAGGTGTGAAGATTCTACACTGGAAGACGGTGAATAAACAATCAAGAGATAAACTATGGGATGAAATCATGGTACATATATACTATTTTGTAACCCAGTACTACATAGGTTTAAGTATGCAGTTACATTATATGCAACTAATTAACAACATTGTGTTAATATTTGCAGAAATTTTTTGATGTTGACTTGAAATACAGAAAATTGATAATGATTCGTCTTGGTAAAATGCTAAGGAATTACGGAAGGAAGCTCAAATTCAACTACATTTTGCCCAACCTAAATACACCTTCCAAACTGACTGAAGTCCTGGACTTGTATAGTACAATAAAGAAATTACAAGACTGGGTCGAGTATGTTAAATACACGACCACCGAAGCATACAAGGTTTTAATTAGTCATCTTTAATTAAGTGTATATGTCATTTTATTATTTTCAGTTTGCAGCATTACCGCATCTAAACGCCTTATGATTTTGTGTTTTTAGGAGAAATCTGAGAAAGGTAAAATGGCGCGTTCCCAAAATATTTATCAGCATAAAATGGGACGAGGTGGATATGCTTATGTCAAAGAGAAAATGGTAAGATTACACAATGTTTGTTTTACAAATTGCCCATGAGAAATGAATCTGTTTACATTGCCCAATTTGCACATTTGCATTAATACCCTCATATTTTCGTTTATCTTGGTTTAACTTTACATGTGTATGCATTTGATGTTTATTAGATCCAAAATAAAGAGATTGAAGCGGATGAAGAACCCCCCCGTGATGTAATGTGGGTGAAAGGAAGGGTAAACAAAGACGGCGAATACCCAAATGATGATATTAAATCAAAGGGAGATGAACTTGTAAGTTTGACTGCTAATTCTATTATTATGCTTATATAGCAGCAACATTTAACTGTGTACTAGCAGTAGTAGCTTGTATACCAACAGTAACTATGTACTAGCATATTTGTCATTGAAGTTCATGAGCAAAACTAACTCCAGCTGAGCAGCATTGACACAAATATGAGCAACAGTTACTCTAACAGCATCAAGAAGACTTTTAATCCCAACATTTCCTATATTTTTTGTGCAGAAAGAAGCTGATGACAATATCAAGGAAGGAACCTCGAGTGTTGATGATGGAACTGATGCCATGATAGTTGTATTTGGTAAGGAAAAAGGCGGTTATGCCAGAGGAGTGGGAGGTGGAGTAACATACAAAGAGTATTTTGGCATTCCTCGAAGAAAACAAGAAGCCGATGAAAAACTTGCGTTACTTCAAACTCAACTGGATAATGAGAGACACGATCGTGAAGAAAAAGATAAATTCGTCAAGAAATTGTCCGCCGAGATGACCGAAAAAGATGTGCAGGTTAAGAAATTATCCGGTGAGGTGGAACACACAAATAAAGTGCTTGCTCAAATTATGAAACAGTTGAATGATCAATGGATGAATATAAGTTTGCCATCTGAACCATCGCCAATAGCCTCAGTTGTAAGCCATTTTTTATGTTGTTAACAATTTCATTTTCTAATGCTAACACCACTGATGCTAATGATACCAGGCATTGAACATAAACTGATGAGTGACTGTATTTCTTAATTTATATTGAAGGTGACTCCAATGGCCGCCATTGACAATATAGAGAGCAGCGCTAATGAGGTGGACGGCACTCAGACAAGTGATGTTGTAAGTGCTAAAGATGCGGGAATTGAGGAGAAGTCCAATGGCCTTGAAACTTCTAAAAAGGTAACGGAAACAATGGTAATTAAGTATAGTAATAAAACATCCCCCTTTGATTTTTTGAATTTTACATACATGATCGACTAATGTACCGTGTTTTATATATACGTATAGGAACCTGCTAAAACTGTCAGGCCTAAGCATAACCTTAAGTCACGACAAAACGGGTCTCCAGATTCCCAATCGCTACAAAATGTGTCGTCTCCAACACAACCACTGCCAACAGTATGTATTTCAACATGTTTCTTGTTACTCTTTTGTTTAAATAATGTAACGTGTTTTATATATATATACATATAGGAATTTGCTAAAACTGTCGGACCCAAGACAAAGCAAATGAAGCGAAAAAACGGGTCTCCGGATTCCCAATCGCAACAAGATGTGACTCCAACACAAGCACTGGCAACAGTATGTATTTCAACATGTTTCTTGTTATTCTTTTGTTTAAATAATTTCTGATATATACATGCAAAAATTCTTTTTTTGTAGACACTTAAGTGCAAACTGTGGATTATAAAGCAAACAAATATTGTTGCTTTGGGTACCGTATACCAGTCTCTTGGAAAGCAATTGCTGCATAACCGACCACTCCCAAGTGATTGCTACAAAGTGTCAATTGATCAATCGTTAGTTGATGCAGCATGCATACCGGACGTAGCACATAACGGGTTAAAAACAGTTAAGAAAGTCGAAGGTAGTTTCGTGGCATGGCCAAAGGATCAAGTTATTTTTGAAGAGGAGGTACATACATGTGTTTTTTCAACCTACATATATATACTTATTCATATGTAATTCAATGTTTGATAGAAGCGTCTTTTGTTTACTACAGGTTACACCAACAAACCATGTGACTAAATGTGTACCACCGGCACCATTGAAGAAACAATATATATCTGCTAACGACTTAAGGCAAACTGCTAATAAGGCGGTGAAGGTTCAAAAGTTTTTAGATTATGGAGAATTTGATTAATTAAGTACGACATTACAATTGTATATCCTGTCCAATTATATACATTCGAGTTTAATTCAATTTGAAATTTCTTGTGGTTTTGAATATTGTTTTATATATAATATATATACTCATTCCAGCAGCACTAGCATAGTACTAGCAGTAGTAACTCTGCTTCAGCAGGACTACCTTAGTACCAGCAGTAGCAACTCTGCTCCAACAGTATAGTAACCCTGTGACTAAAAGATGCAGTCACATAATATGGTCACGCTTATCAACATTATTGGTCTCTCTTTGTTTAATTCGATGTGTGACTAAATAGTACCAAAGGCCACACAAACTAAAAATTCATGTGACCATTGGATGAACAATAGTCACGCAAAATACACATTTCTTCACTTTAAACAGCATATGGTCACACTTATCAACACTTTTGGCCACTTTATGCTTAATTGTATGTGACTAAATACCCAAAAAAAACATGTTTCGTGTGACTAAATATTACAAAAGGCCACACAAGCTAAAAATTCATGTGACCATTGGATGATCAATAGTCACACAAAACACACATTTCTTCACTTTAAACAGCATATGGTCACACTTATCAACACTTTTGGCCACTTTATGCTTAATTGTATGTGACTAAATACAAAAAAAAACATGCTTTGTGTGACTAAATATTACAAAAGGCCACACAAACTAAAAATTCATTTGACCATTGGATGATCAATAGTCACACAAAATACACATTTCTTCACTTTAAACAGCATATGGTCACACTTATTAACACTTTTGGCCACTTTATGCTTAATTGTATGTGACTAAATACCCAAAACAAACATGCTTTGTGTGACTAAATATTACAAAAGGCCACACAAACTAAAAATTCATGTGACCATTGGATGATCAATAGTCACACAAAATACACATTTCTTCACTTAAAACAGTATATGGTCACACTTATTAACACTTTTGGCCACTTTATGCTTAATTGTATGTGACTAAATACCCAAAACAAACATGCTTTGTGTGACTAAATATTACAAAAGGCCACACAAGCTAAAAATTCATGTGACCATTGGATGAACAATAGTCACGCAAAATACACATTTCTTCACTTTAAACAGCATATGGTCACACTTATCAACACTTTTGGCCACTTTATGCTTAATTGAATGTGACTAAATACCAAAAAAAAATGCTTCGTGTGACTAAATATTACAAAAGGCCACACAAGCTAAAAATTCATGTGACCATTGGATGATCAATAGTCACACAAAATACACATTTCTTCACTTTAAACAGCATATGGTCACACTTATCAACACTTTTGGCCACTTTATGCTTAATTGTATGTGACTAAATACAAAAAAAAAAAACATGCTTTGTGTGACTAAATATTACAAAAGGCCACACAAACTAAAAATTCATTTGACCATTGGATGATCAATAGTCACACAAAATACACATTTCTTCACTTTAAACAGCATATGGTCACACTTATTAACACTTTTGGCCACTTTATGCTTAATTGTATGTGACTAAATACCCAAAACAAACATGCTTTGTGTGACTAAATATTACAAAAGGCCACACAAACTAAAAATTCATGTGACCATTGGATGATCAATAGTCACACAAAATACACATTTCTTCACTTTAAACAGCATATGGTCACACTTATTCACACTTTTGGCCACTGTTTTTTAAATTGTATGTGACTAACTCGAAAAAAACAACACACGTTGTGTGACTGAATCATCACAAAAGTCACATTTATTATATTTTCATGTGACCATAGAATGGGAAATAGTCACACATACTGATGAATCCAACAAAACTTGTGCCTAATTAGTCACACATATTCGGTTTTTGGTCATTCTTTTTCAATGAAAACGGCCGCAAACTAAGCAATGTGACCATATGATACCTACGGTGGCGCGACTTTTTGTCACACACACCCAAAAAAACATGTGTGACTATATGCATATAGTCACGCATTTTGGGTGTGACGAAAGGTGAAATCTGTACCAGTGTAGTGCTGCTGGAGTGAGTATATATATATATATATATATATATATATATATATATATATATATATATATATATATATAACAGAATTAAAAACAAAAAGAAATTTCAAATTGAATTAAACTCGAATGTATATAACTGAATAGAATATACAATTGTAATGTCGTACAAAATCAAATTCTCAAGTACCATAATTTAAAGACTTTTGACTCTTCGCCGGCATAGCTTGCAGTTGCTTTATGTCTTTAATAGATACATATTTGCGCTTCAATGGTACTGTTGGTCCACATTTAGTCACAGGGTTTGTTGGTGTAACCTGTAGTAAACAAAAGACGCTTGTATCAAACATTGAATTAAATATGAAGAATTATATATATGTAGGTTGAAAAAACACATGTATGTACCTCCTCTTCAACAATAACTTGATCCTTTGGCCATGCAACGAAACCACCTACGCCTTCCTTAACTATTTTAAACCCATTATTTGCTACGTCCGGTATGTATGCTGCATCAACTAACGATGAATCAATTGAAACTCTGTAGCAATCATTTGGGAGTGGTTGGTTATGCATCATTTTTTTCCATGAGACTTGTATATGGTACCCAAAGCAACGATATTTGATTTCTTTATGTGCCACAGTTTGCACTTAAATGTCTAAAAAAAAAATTTTTGCATGTATATATCAGAAATTATTTAAACAAAAGAATAACAAGAAACATGTTGAAATACATACTGTTGGCAGTGCTTGTGTTGGAGACACATTTTGTTGCGATTGGGAATCTGGAGACCCGTTTTGTCATGACTTAGGCGTTTTCTTAGGTCCGACAGTTTTAGCAGGTTCCTATATGTATATATAAAACACGTTACATTATTTAAACAAAAGAATAACAAGAAACATGTTGAAATATGTACTATTGGTACTCCTTGTGTTGGAGACACATTTCTTTGCGATTGGGAATCTATAGACCCGTTTCGTCGTGACTTAGGCGTTTTGTTAGGTCTGACAGTTTTAGCAGGTTCCTATACGTATATATAAAACACGGTACATTAGTCATGATGTAAAATTTAAAAATCAAAGGGGGATGTTTTATTACTTACCATTGTTTCCGTTACCTTTTTCGAAGTTACAAGGCCATTAGACTTCTCCTGAATTCTCGCATCTTTAGCATTTACAACATCACTTGGCTAAGTACCATCCACCTCATTAGCGTTGCTATCTATATTGTCAATGGCCATTGGAGTCACCTGCAATATAAATTAAGAAATACATTAACTCATCAGTTTATGTTCAATGCCTTCTATCATTAGCATCAGTGTTGTTAGCATTAGAAAATAAAATTGTTAACAACATAAAAAATGGCTTACATCTGAGGCTACTGGCAATTGAGATGCCAAATTTACATGCACCCCTTGTTGACTCAACTGTGCCATCAGTAGAGTAAGCATTCCCTTTGTTTCTTTCATCTCATTGGACAATGTCTTGACCAGCACATCTTTTTCGGTCATCTTGGTGGATAATTTCTTGACCAATAAATCTTTTTCTTGATGCTCGCGTCTCTCATTATCAAGTTGAGTTTGAAGTAACTCAAGTCTTTCATCGGTTTCTTGTTTTCTTCGAGGAAGACCAAAATACTTCTTGTATGTAACTCCACTTCCCACTCCTCTTGCATAACCGCCCTTTTTCTTAGCAAACACAACTGTCATGGCATCAGTGCCACTACCAAGACTCAAGTTTCCTTCCTTGATCTGGTCATCAGCTTCTTTTTGCACAAAAAATATAGGAAATGTTGGGATTAAAAGTCTTCTTGATGCTGTTAGAGTAACTGGTGCTCATATTTGCATCAATACTGCTCAGCTGGAGTTAGTGCTGCTCATGAACTTCAATGAAAAATATGCCAAGTGTTTACTAATGCTAGTACACAGTTACTGCTGTTAGTACGCAGTTAATACTACTGGTATACAAGTTACTATTGCTAGTACACAGTTAATGCTGTTGGTATATAAGCATAATAATAGAATTTGCAGTTAAACTTACAAGTTTATCTCCCACTGATCTAATCTCATCATCTAGATATTCGCCGTCTTTGTTTAACTTCCTTTCAACCACATTACATCACGCGGGGGTTCTTCATCTGCTGCAATCTCTTTATTTTCGATCTAATAAACATCAAATGCATACACATGTAAAGTTAAACCAAGATAAATGAAAATATGAGTATGCATACACATGTACCGTTAAACCAAGATAATCGAAAATATAAGGGTATTAAATGAAAATGTGCAAATTGTGAAATGTAAACAGATTCATTTCTCATACTGATCATCTCTCAATATGTAAAACAAATATTATGTAATCTTACCATTTTCTCTTTGACATAAACATATCCACCTCGTCCCATTTTATGCTGATAAATATTTTTGGAACGCGCCATCTTAGCTTTATCAAATTTCTCCTAAAAACACAAAATCATAAGGCGTTTAGAAGCGGTAATGCTGCAAACTGAAAATTGTGAAATGACATATAGACTTAAATAAAGATGACTAATTAAAACCTTATATGCATCGGTGGTCGTGTAGTTTACAAACTCGACCCAGTCTTCTGATGTCACAAATGCACTATACTTGGCCGGGACCTCATTCAGTTTCGAAGGTGTATTTAGGTTGGCCAAAATGTATTTTTCTCTGAGCTTCATTCTGAAATTCCTTAGCAGTTGACCAAGACGAGTCATTATCAATTTTCTGAATGTCACGTCAACATCAAAATATCGCTGCAAAGATTAACACAATGTTGTTAATTAGTTGCACATAATGTAACTGCATAGATAAACTTATGTAGTACTGGGTTACAAAATAGTATATATGTAGTACTGGGTTACAAAATAGTACATAGTGTAACAGTGCTCTGTGTTCCCCTGATACCCTATTCAATGCATCGAAGGTTACCTTGAGCTTTATTCCACCAGGTTGGCCATATCGCAGGCGAAACATTTTTAGCCTGGTTATGCCCCTCTTAGCTAGTATCCTATCTGGTTGGTTGGTTCCAGGCGCATCTAGATCTTCATCATCAGAATACTTTTCGGATTCATATTCTAAGTTGTTATCATCATGTTCATTATCAGCAGGAAGCAAAAGATGATTATCAACAATGGGTTGAATTTCCATGACTCTTGAGCAACAATGGGTAAAAGAAAATGATTTTGGCTTTGAGAGTATTGGTGATAGAAGATTTGATTTTGTGTTTTCTTTGCAGTCTTTTTTTTAGGAGAGAAAAGAGGGTATATTAAGAATATGAATCGTTATTCTTGGTAACTGCTTGTAATTAGGTGATTTAAAAATTTTGGATCAAAATTTTGGCTCCAAGTTCTAATTTGAAATTAACAATTGAATTATTCAAAATTTTTGCCTTTGAACCTGTTAATTAAAGCATAAACTTGAATAAATCAAAATTTTGGCTCCAAATGTTATATATCATTATCTTAATCGCAAATGTACCATCTAACTGTGCAACCATCACATCAGAATGTTGAACATTGAAGACTTTTTATTCATATATTGAAAACCAAAACCAGCAAGTTGTTGGGGAATACAGAAAGGAGAATATTCAAAACATAATACAGTACATACATAAGGGAAAATCAGTATCCAAATTAAATGTCAGAATTGAACCAAATACCATTTACAAAACACAAAAGCTGTTAATGTATATCCTAAACCCCTAAACCATCTTCCTCTTGCCTTTCCCATGGCTGCTAGAAGGTGCTCCAAAACCGATAGGATTCTTCTTACACGGCATTCCCAAGACAATATCCTGAGTAAATTTCTTTTTGTGTGTCTTTTCAACTGGTATTTGAACTTGCACATGGAGAGCCAGGATAGGAGCTTGAGATGGGAGTTCCTCGGGAGGTTCAATGGCTTGGATAGGTTCCACTTCCCAAGTATAAATACTTGCATCAGAATGTTGCTCTGGATAATACCAAGCAAGGAGGCCAGGAAGGATGTTGAGAGCACCATCATTTGATTCTGAACTGCTTGAATCAGATGAAATTTGTATGACATCTACAAATAACAACTGTTAGATCAGTTTTATTGATTCAAATGTTAAACTATATCACAATCAAAGAAAAACCTTTTGATGGTTTACCATTGCAGAAGAATCCATTGTGTTCTCATATTTGGTCCTCTTTTGTTGTATCCCAAACAATGAAGCAATGTTGCACAAACTAGGCTGCATTTCAAGTCTCATTGGTGGCCAACTAGGCTGCAATTGAAGTCTAAATTAAACCTCTCAGTGTACTCACAAACATTGGACCTCTCAGGGTACTCACAAATAGTTCAAAAGCCTGTATTTGTAGTCTCAATGGACATCTCAGTGTACTCTAATAGGCTGCATTTGGACCTCTCATTGGTGGCCAAGCACAAACAAGTCTGCTAGGTACTCTCATTATTGGCCAATCACAAACTAGGCACATTCCAATGCTCTCATTGATTTATACCTCTCAGTGTACTCACAAACAGGCAAAAAAAATACTCAGACACAAAACACTTAATTAGACATAGCATAACAACCATTATGTATACGAAAATCAGAGTATGGAAAAAAATAGAGAATACATTAGACATAGCATAACAACCATTATAAAATACAAAACAACCCCATTTTACATTAGAATCGGTAACAACCACTAACAGCACCATTTATAGATCAAAATCCTAATACTAATTATTGTACAATCAATCATCAACTGATATGTGAAAACATTAAAAAACATACCTTTGTTGTTATTTGGATTCATTGTTTGCGTGTTTGTGTTTTCCAGAAGAATGTGTGTTTTGATTAGGGTTTATTGATTATTGTGTGTGTTTACAAATGATCGGGTAAAGGGATTAATTGCCAGTTGACAATTGAATTTGTGGTTTGGGTTAACTATAACTGACGTGGCAAGATTTGTAAAAGAAGAAAAAAGAAAAAAAACAAAAAAAAAAAAAAAAAAAAAAACAAAAACAAAAACAAAAAAAAAGGCTAATGGTGCTGACGTGGCGGTGAAAACCAACTATAGCCGGTAACTAGGGATGGCAACGGTTCGGGTTCGGGGCGGGTTTTAGTGTACCCATACCCGAACCCGTTTATAATATACCCGTTCCCCCCACCAATATCCCACCGGATACCCGATTAATAATATCCATCGGTTTTTTCGGGTTTCCCCGCGGGTATCAGCTATCCGTAATTGAATATTATATGGACAAAATTGGCGGTATTAAGATTAAGTCACACGTCCACCGACAAAACAAAAGAAAATACTCTAATATATTCAAATTTTTTAAAAGTTAAAGAAAATGAATATCGTATCAAACGATTTAACGCAACGTATCGCAACGCAACGTACTCGGCACAATATTAACCAAAAAAATCAAATGCGCAATAGTTTTCAAAAGCTAATCATTCTTATTTCCAAAAATAATCTCGTTTTAGCCTTTTAAAAGGGTTTGATATCATCATTCGTGTAACAGTAGAGAACACGGACACACGAGTACTCACTCCAAAAAAACGAATAACCGAATAGTCGAGAAGAGTATTGACGATAACTCGAGTCGAGACGAGATGACGAAAAGAAGTCAAAGAGATAACTAACAACCAACATATCAAATAAGATGAGTCGATTGATAATCGTCGGTATTTTCCCATAATCCCATTTTTTAGTACAGGGTATATATACTTGTTTTAAGCTTTAAAACAAGTTTGGACTTACGACAAAATTAATCTTTGGAAATAACAAAATTTGGCCATGACTCTTTCATTTATCGAACGTTTCCAAGTCAAAAGACTTTATTTAAAATCAATTTCCCGAGTAATTTATAATATAACGAGTATTTATACAAACCCTGAACCCTAGACCCTAAACCCTAAACCCTGAACACTAAACCAATCCGTAACTCAAACAATAACCAAACGAATAGTCCAGTAAATCCAAATATGTTAGTCTACGGGTAGCATGTCTCGAATAGTCCAATAGCCCTCGTGTGTTCCGTTTTTATCCCATATCTCACAAGGTTTTCAAAATCGGGATCCAACTTAGGATCGATTTCGTCTTTGCAAGATCGAGAATATAAGATCGGATCGGGATCTTAAGATCCTACTATAATGTCATTTTGTTAATAGTTTTTGGAATGTTATACAAATCTATAAATTAATATATATCATAAACATAAATTATGTAAATATTTCATAGAAATGTTGTCTTAAATTATGATTATGAAATTTTTAAGAATATTAACATGTTTTTTTTTTTTTTTTTAAATTCTACAATATACATTCCATACTTTTTTAGTTTGTGGTTCGAGAAAAATAAGATCGGATCATATTAGATCTTAAGATCCTATGGTAAAGATCGGGATCCTATAAGATCTTAAGCTTTTAAAGATCCTTTGTAAGATCCGGATCATTTTTGCTTCGTAATATCGTAAAATCGTAAGATCCTAAGATCATGATCGGGATCCTGACAACCATGATCTCACGTACACTTCTAATTTCCTTACTTCGTTATTAACCAAATTTAATAACAAATATCTTTACAGCTTTTAATTTTACAATTGTTTTTATTTCTTTCTTTTATTTTGTCCAAGTCGAGTCAATATCAAGTCGCAACAAATGAGTTACTATTTCCTTTCGAGTCACGGTCAAACATTTATTCCCTCGGGTCAATAATAATGAACCCGATCCCAAATCATTCCAAACATTCCTTCGGTTTCATTTTGTCGAGTCAAACCCTAATCAACAAGTCAATTAGTCAATCCAACACCAAACACACTTCCAAATCAACTACACTAGTCAATCCAAACCAAACACAAACCAAATCGGACAAATATTATCCATCTGTTTACTTTTGGCGCATTTCCATGGTCCCTTTTCCCGCCTAAAGTATTGGGAACCGTTCATATACCTCTCCAGCCTATTTATACCTATCGATTGGAAAACCGTTCATATACAACTCCTTTGATATTTTCATTAGATATTATATTTCAAATTTCAATGGCTGAATCCTCTTCAACTCCTGTTTCAAACAAAACCAAACGCCCAAGGGATGATTCTCCTCCTCCAATCCCTGAAAAGTTAAAGAAAAATTTTGACATATCCCAAGATATTTGGGAGAAATGTCATTCTGGCAAATATGGAACTGAAAAAACAAAGAGGATGGAAGAAAAGAACAAGGAAGATTTAAAGATCATTTTGGAGCATCAGAAGAAAGTAGATGATCGGAACAAAGAAATAGAAGATACAAGAGAGAAAATAGTTGGTGTTTACAAAAGTATTGAAGATAGTTTATATATTTCTTAATGTATCTTTTGTATAGTTTATATATTTCTTAATGTATCTTTTGTATCATTATCTTATTTTGACTATGTTAATGTATATTCATACAAGTTTGTGATATTTGAATGCAGTTATTATTATTAGTTTATGATATCTGTGTTTCCCCTAATGTTAAAGGGGTGTTTGGTTTCTTGGATACTGAGAAGACTATTAACACTGAAACAGTAAACTGTGTTGTAATGCAAGAACAACAATATCACCAAGACTGATTAAGTGTCTTCCTTTACATTTAATCCCTTCCAAATGTATGAGTGCAGTATGGTTTTAAAAGAAAATTGAGTTCGTACTGCTGAGAAAAAGTTTTTGCACAAAGTTTGTACTGCTAGGTAAAAAATTGTACTGTTAGCGTAAAACTTAGTACTGCTGGGTATCCGTTAGTACTGTTTGAGAGTGCAGGGTACGTTTGTGTCACTTTTTACTTAAAGGGTATAAATCCCCAATTGCGGCACACAATCATATTCACGCACACATGACTCTCTCTCTCTTCCATGGCCTAATCGAATTATAATTTTCATATTGCAAAACCCCCAAATCAAATCATAATGTCGAACCTAACTTTTACCGAACCTCGTAATAATGTTGCCTTTTTAGAAAAATCCAATGAGTCTGTAGATTTTACTGAGATTATTGATTTCCTTAATGCAAGCTATATTAAGTTTGCATTAACAGTAAAACCTACTACATATACTTCTAACATTATCCAGTTTCGGTCGTCTGCTAAGATCAAAACTATTAATGGGGAAGTACAAATCCATGCCCTTGTAGATGGGCGGAGGATTCTCATTACAGAGGCGTCTATTCGAAGAGATCTTCTCCTAGATGATGCTAACGGAGTTGAGAATCTTCCAAATACTACAATCTTTGAAAAACTTTCACTGATGGGCTATGAGAGAAAATCAGATGCTTTAAAGTTTTATGAAGGTAATTTTTCTCCTCAGTGGAAATTCTTAATTCATACTGTCTTAGTGTGTCTAAGTCCAAATGAATTTAGCAGTAATTTAGCTTCTGCTATAATTTGTTTGGCTGAAAATACTCAAAGATTTAATTTTTCAAAATTTATTTTTGATAGTATGGTTAAGAACTTGGATAGTTCTTCGGGTAAATATTTTCTATATCCAAGGTTTTTGCAACTCTTTTTGGACAACCAATTTGAAAATAAGAAAAGTCACAAAAGAGTTTATTCCACTCCCTGCCTTACCAAAAAGGTTTTTGCTAATATGAGGAGGGATGGAAAAGATTTTTCAGGGACAGTGACACCTTTGTTTCCAACAATGGTGGCACCAGCCCAAACCCAAATGGGTGAAGGTTCAGCAATCCCAGTTGGTACCCATCATACACCCACACTTTTGGCTACATCATCTAAACAACAACAAAAGACCTATAAACGTAGGACTCACACCAAGAATACTGAGCTACCTCAGGCTAGTAG
Organism: Artemisia tridentata subsp. tridentata; assembly: GCA_021014915.2. NCBI lineage: Eukaryota > Viridiplantae > Streptophyta > Magnoliopsida > Asterales > Asteraceae > Artemisia > Artemisia tridentata. The sequence goes on along the minus strand of CP139509.1, from coordinate 349,546,762 downwards.
TTCTATACCAACTGTTGCAGATGAGGCTGTCACTTGGGGGGGAGTGACATGTTGGCAAGGGCTGCCACTACTGTATCTAGCTTAGCAGCAGCACAGGACAGTGGTAACATCATTAAGACCTGAACCAAGACAACTTCTAATGAGTCCGGTCCACATGGAACTAATTCAGGTGAAGGACCCAGTCACATGGAAACAATGGGGGGTTCAGATGTTCATCCTAGGGGTGAGACTGAACTTAACTTTTCCAATGATCCACCTCTCGGGCTAGGTAACATAAGCCGAAGTGGGGAGGATAGTATGCAACTTTTGAATGAATTGAAGGATACCTGTACCAAGCTGTCTGCACAAATTGTTGATCTGCAAAAACTAGCTGCTTCTCAATATGGACTCATCAAAACTCAAGGTAGACTCATCAAAGCTCAAGGTGGGGAGATAAAGGCTTTGAAAATAAGGGTTAGGTATTTAGAAGGAGTCAAAGGATCAAGAATTATCAAACACAAGGTTAAATCTTCTGAAACTTCTAAGGATGCTCCCAAACAGGGGGGAATCAAGTGGTGATTGATAGCTATTTGGTCAAGGTTACAACTGCTGATAGTGCTACTGATCAGGGTATTAGTGCTGCTAGTGAGCCAGTTACAGCTGGTAGTACAAAAGCTAGTACTACTACACCATATTATACAGCTGCTGTTAGTGTACTTGCTGAGCTGAAGACATCAAAACCAGTAACCAAAGTTGTTGTGATACAAGAGCCATCATCAAAGCCAAAAGCTAAACAATCAACTCCACAGGTACAAGGCAAAGGTAAAGTGATTCTTACTGAAGAGCCTGTGGAGAAACCATTATCAAAAGAAGAGCAAGTGCAACTTGATGCTGAAGTTGCTAAGAAATTAGCACAAGAGTATGAAGCAGAAAATCAGAGAATTTTGGAACAAAAGAGAATACAAGAAGAAAAAGATGCTAAAAATGCAGAGTTAATTGCTGCATGGGATGAGGAAAGGGCTCAGGTTGATGCTGATTGTGAGCTTGGTAAGAAACTACATCAAAAAGAGCTAGATCAGTACTCAATAAATGAAAAAGCCAGGACGCTGAAAGAAATTATTGATGTAAAAAGGAAGTTCTATGCAGAACAAAGATATGCATCTAAGAAGAACAAGCCACCCACTCCAGCACAAAGAAGAGCTTACATGTGCAGGTATTTGAAGAATGTGGACAATTGAAAACTAAAGGATTTGAAATTCGTGAATGATAAAAGAATTGAAGAATTATATGCAATTGCCAAGAGAAAAATTGAAAGCTTCTTGAATGCTGAGGTCATGAAGGGCAGTGAAGAAAAGAAAGAAGAGAAAACAAGTTCAAAAAGAGCAGGTGAACAGTTGGAAAGAAAAAGCAGTTAAAAGAAGACGAGTGAGCAAAAAGCAGAGAATGAACAGAGCAGAGAACAAGAACAAACTGAGCAAGCTGTTGCTAAAGAACAAATGCAAGCTCACATTGAACTTGCAGTTGTCTCTGTAGGAAAACCTGAAGGAGAAGCCATGGATGCAGAACCTTTAAGTGTTAAACAACCCATTGTTGATTATAAGTCTGGATCTCGTGGGAAAATAGTTTATTATGATATTAAGAGGCATGATGATTCTTCCAGAAGGTTTGTAAGCTTTCTTCAAATGGTTTATAATTTTGATAGAGAAGATATGATAGCTCTATGGAAATTACTCAAAGAAAGATTTGGTAATAAGACACCAGAACAAGCTTATGATAGAGCAGTTTGGAATTACTTGAAGGTAATGTTTGAAATGTTTGAACCAAATCCTGAGGATGAATGTTGGAGAAGACTAAAGCACAATACTGTTAAAGAATGGAAACTTTTTCAAGGATGTGGAGTACATGCTTTAACTGTAAATGAGTTGGTGATCTACATGCTTGTAGAAAAGGATTACCCGTTAAAAAATTTCAAAGACATTCTAGATCAGATGTTGTGTGGGAAGAAAAGACTCCAGCTTCAGTTTACTTATGATGAAATGGCATATCAACTGCTCAAGAAGATGGAAAAGTATCTAGGACCCAAGGACAAGAAATAGAATTAAGACTGCTAGAGTTAGAGTTAAAACTGCTAGAATGTATAGTTAGTACTGCTTATGAGATAAACATGTATAGTTGAAAAACACATTGTGGAGTGTTTGGAATAACCCAGTTTGACTTATAAAGTTAACACTTACAAAAAAAAGTAGTAACCATACTGCATTGTTAATAAGATATTAATTACAACATATCAGTTAAATTACGTTTACATTGAAAGACAACATAGCATTTCTTGCAGGTGATACACTTGGTTAATTGACTAGCCGGTGAATCACTTGGTTTATGAGTTGGAGGTTCTTCATTAGGTGTTTGACTTGCAGATTCTTCACTTGGTTTTTTAGCAGCAGGTTCCTTACTTGGTGCTTGACTTGGGCATACTCCACTTGCTGTTTGAGTTGCAGTTGGTTCAATTTCTTCATCACCACTGCCCAAGTAAGCACCAACTCTTGTAGATGCATTAATATGTAAGCCAATTACATATCCACTACTATCTGTTGTATTTGTATTTTCCCTTGTAACACCACCTCTACCAGTATAAGATGGGGTTCCCTTTCTTTTAAGGCACACTGGACAAGCATACCACCTAAAATCCGTATAAGGGGGACGCCTTGCAAAAAAGGTCAATCCAGCCTTGTTTTCACTTTCAACCCAACAGTCAATGCAGACCATTTGACAACCATTTTGTGCATCCATGGTGAAAAGCAATTGATATGATAAAGAGTTGATGATAACTGGGGTATTATATAATGTAGGAAAAAAAAGGATATAATACAGTACAATGTGGTTGTTGAACAACTAGATAGGATTAAAGACAACATAAATGCTTACAATGGAGCCAAAACATTGAGATTTTGAAATTTTTGACTATTGCATACTAGGACCATTTAGGACAAAGTTTTTGTTAAAAAAATAAAAAATAGTCACATGAATATTTCACAATGTAACTATTTTGAATGTATTGGTCACATATAATACCCTTATAATGTGGCCATAAACATAATTTAGATACACATTTGTGATATGGTGTGACTATTGTATAGCCTATAGTCACATGATTGTGCTATAATTAAATGTGACCATACACATTAGGATTTGGCATGCAAGCACACACTAAACTTTAGACACACATATTAACTTACATGACCATATGTATCGAATTTTGGTTACACTTAATCATGTTTGCCTATGGTTTAGTGTGACCGTATATGACATTTGGTCACACTGTTCAAGTGTGTGACATATATTTGTCACTTTTAAATGCATATCGTGACTAATGCTTCAAACTTACTTTTCAGTTGTCACACATTTCAAATTAATATGTGGCTAAATATTCAACAAAAACTAGCAGTCACTTTTAAATAATGTGTGACAAACTTGAGTATATTATTTAGCCACATACACAATTACTTCATGTGACCATATATGGATTTTGGTCACACTGTTCAATTGTGTAACATATATTTGTCACATATGTATATATATAGTGTGACTAATGTTTCAAACTTATTTGTATCTGTCACACGTCCAAAATTATAAGTGACTAAATAATCAAAACAAGTTTTACCAGATACCTCTAGTCACAAAAATATTCAAATGTGTGGCTGTAGCCTCAGAAGTAATTCCGAAATAGTCACACAAGTCGGATCAAGTGTGGCTGTTTATTTTATTCTGGTACATTTAGTCACATAAAAAAGTTACTATGTGGCCGTTCGAAAAATGGCATGTGTGACGAAATCCCAGTTTTGTACTAGTGAATGGACTAGTTATCATTGTGGAAAAGAAAATTTGAAACTTTAGACCGGGAATTTGTGTGTCCCGTATAATGTTTTCATAAAGAGGAGTTCGACGTTTTGGCATATAAGGAAGATTTAGTTCGCGATACGTTAGACATTAGATTCGTTCTTACCCATACGGTTATTCTACCTATTCCGTTATGCCTTTTGATACGTTGGATGATTCGATATGTGCTTCTCTGATTATTAGCAAGTTCCTTAGTTTGTTCAGAATCTAGATAGAGTTGATGAAGTTTTATCGTTTAGCACTACTACCGTATTTGCCTCGTGTGTATATGTGTTTCATGTATCCCTTCGTGAGATTACATCTGTCATCTGCTACATAATTATTTCATATTCATTGGATCAGATTTGTTATGATTTGTGTTCTGATGGAGAGCCCGGGGCTATCCTAGTTTGTCTGGATCAAGTCATGAGAAAATTTTTCCATTTGTTAAAATATTTTGGAAGAACCTCTCCGAGTGTGAGGCTATTTATGGTCATTTTCTTTTCGTGATTCGGTACGTCTCTGTCTAACTTTTGCGACTCCTATTTCGAGGACGAAAATTTTTTTTTAGAAGGGAAGAGTTGTAAAACCCTAAAATCCGCAATCACAATTTATTTGATAATTCAAATTTAACCTAAGTTTGATAATAAGAATTCGACATTTAATACTATACCATATAAGTTATATAACAAAATAAAACCTACATAACTTTGAATATAAGATTTTGGTACACACTTTAATTGTGCAACCTAAAAACCGAACTTGGACCCCTTTTATTTTCTATCACACGTTTAAATTGGATAAGTCTATAACCAAATATATTTCAACTTAAATGAAAGAACCGGTCTACCAAAATCCTGGAAAAAATCACGGCACTTCCCAACTATTATAAGTGCCCCTCTAACTTTATTCCTCACAAAAATTATACAGATCATTCTTATGTCTCTCCCTCACCAAAACCCTAAACCACCATTAATTTTATTCAGCTCTCAAGAGCTAGGAAGAAGGAAGGTTTGAAGGCACCTTGATCGTGTAATCCTTGGGTTAGTTGTATTATGATTCGTGAGTTTTGCCTTGGTTTCTTTTGGCCTCGCTAAATCTGCTTCGAAGGTAACACATCAGCTCTTTTATCTTTCCATTCATTCGACATAAACAAGTCATATAACTTGAAGAAAGAACGTGTTAAACTAATCTATGAATTATGTCTCCATGTAAAACTTATGCCACGGTGAATCTGATTATAGACACCACAAGAATATGTCACATAAAATCATAAAACTCCATAACCTGTGTGTCGACTTGAGTTTCTGTTTTAGCCACTTGAATCAGATCTGTAGCAAGCCCAAATAGACTATTTATTACTCTTTAATACATGACTAAAACCTGGGTACAAACCCTAGCTAATTAATGAGGCGTACATATTTAATTCGTGGGATTAGGGCTTGGTTGTGTGATGTTATGTGGGCTGTTGGGATCATTAATTTATGTGTGTGTATATTTGATTGTGTGTCGACTTTAAGAGCTGTTGTACATGTGTATTATGGACTAAATAAACCTATGAAACATTTCTTGTGAAACATAAAGGTCTCGTGTGCGTTTGTATTATTAAAACATGTTAAATAATAGCTTAAAACGGGTTTCTGAACTGGACAACTTCATAAGATGAATTTGTGTGCATTATGGCTCGAGTTTCATGAGTGATTTATTCTATATTTTTGCATGTAAACCTAGTTCAAGGTCTTAAATCAGTTCTCCAATTGGGTTGGAGTGATTTGGAGTTGTTTTGGTCATTTTTTTAAATTTTATGGGATTAAGTGTCAATTCTGAGAAATCGGAGTATGAACATCAGTCGATGTTTTTGGTTTTTAATTATGAAATCACAAAGAACTGAGACCTCTCCTTTTAAAGGGGTGATATTTAAGTTATGTGTGACTTCCTGAAAGTTTTGGGGATTTTTCTGAAGTAACTCAATGGGTTAATTAAAGGCAAACTTTCTGTGTGTATCTGCAGTTAATTTTCTGGGTAGGTCTTGAAAGATGATTTTTGAAACAGTAATTGTACTTGGAAATAAAATCTATAAAAATTTGTGAGGATGCTAAGCTAATATGAATATCACATATAATTATTTCATAATTTTTGGAGCTTAATTGGCAGGCATGAAAAATCATAAGGATGTGATCCAGATTCGCTAATATATCCTAATTAAGTGATATATGATTTAGAAGTACCTGTAAACCCTAGGTTTGATTAATTATGAATGTAACCCTAACTTACTAACTATGGAAACTTGCTAAATATGGAAAGTTACTAATTCGGAAAAGTTACTTAATTCGGGAAACTCGTTTAATTCAGAAAGTTACTAATTCGGGAAAATTACTAAATATGGAAAGTTACTAAATTTGGAAAGTTGCTATTAATAGCAAGAAACCCTAATATGTTAATCTGAATAACAATAAGTACTGAATTAGTAATAACTTATGAAATGGTTCTTAAATAATAAGACGATCATTAATTCGTGTAGATTCGTTGATGAAGGAGTAACTTCCGATTCTTGTGTTTTCTGATATGGTTTCATTTGCGGTTTGAGGTACAGATATTCTATCCTTTCTTAGTAAGGATGTTTTCTCTCATGACTCTTGGATCCTTGACTTTGATTCGTTTACTATGATATGATCCTTTGCTATGATTCCCTTTGATATGATCCTTTGATTAGATATCCGTTTAGCTATTCTTTTGATATGATATCCATTGCTATCTGCTATGACATGATTCTGTTCAGTTGATATGTTCTGTTTGGATATGATATGATGATTTGATATGATGTGATATGATTTGTTCTGTTCCGTTGCCCGAGCTATTTAACTAGCCATGGAGGTACCGTGGCCATGTCATTGATGGCACCAATAGCATGACACTATCTATGGTGGTGTGATTAGTCCACGGCGTCCCCATTTGATATGATATGATATGTGATCACTTAGCCATTATGATATGTGTATATACTTCTATCGTACAGGTGTATATATAATTTGTTTTGTAGGGGGCGTATAGATGCATCTTAGGTACTTTATTTTCTTTTGGTTGTGATTGGGTTGTGTGTGCCTTGCACCACCTCACTTCTGGGAGCTAGCTACTCCATTTGGTGCTTGAGAGGTCTCACCTCCTTGTGCACTTATGATTTGACGGATATGTATATGTTGTTATTAGGTCTATTCATGTATCATGTTTAGACATTTGTTTTGAGCTCGTGGGCTTTCCTATTTTATTTGTTTGATTCCTTATGATTATCTGATTCATATTATCTCTTGATCTCTTACTTCATTGGACTCATTTGACTTATGATATTTGTTCAGTTGATCTTTGATCTCTCATTCTTTTGACAAATGACATTCGTTTCAGCAGGAGCTTATGTTTCCTTTTTCCTATACTTATATATGTTTTGATTACTCGTTTGTTATATATATCTTTTCACTGGGCTTTTTAAGCTCAGCCGCATTTCTTTTCCTGCGGTAGATTTTAGGTTTGGAAGCTGGGTTTGAGTGAAGAGTGCATAGGAGCTCTTAGTGGACTACCCTGACGATAGATACCATTTACTTCTGGATTAGACTTGGATTTAGCTTCCGTTAGATTTAGTTTGGATTTGTATTTCAGTTTTGGAACTCATCATGTTTTTAGTTAGTAGTTCTTTGTTATCTTAGAATACCTTTGTAATCATTATGTTTATAAGTCTTCCGCTTGCGTTTGTATGTTCTGATGGACACCAGAATGTGGCATTTTGACCTTTTCGGGTTGGGGTGTTACAAAGTTGTTCAAAAAGATTCATTATTATCTCCTCAAGAAGATGAACAAATGAACACAGTCGTTACATTTGATGAAGATCAAATTAATATAGTTGTTACATTTGATGATCCAATTGATGACGATAACAATGATCAAATTGAACAAAATGATCTTTCGCTTGGTTTAGATCAAGAACTCATGACCTTGCTATTGACCACTCAAACCCAGTTGGATTCACAAAAATATCAGATTGATAAATGTAATGAGATCAACAGAAATTTAAAAGCAAAAGTTCCATTATTAACTAAGGATCTTGAGTGCCATAAAATACAACTCAGAAATTTTGAAACAAAAGAAAAACGCGAACAAAGTTTTGAAGTTGCATTCCAAAAAGTTTATGTCAAAGAACAAGATTTAGAACATCAAATAAGAGAATTAACTGTTTCCAAAAATGACATGATTTCTCAAACGGAACAAGAAAAATTAGATTTCAAACAACAGGTTGAACACCTCCATTCTGAACTTTCAAAAACAAAAACAGAGTTGTCAACTTGTCAAGCTAGTTTTTCTGAACATAAACAAGTGTCTAGGAAACGGATTGATTCTTATCTTGAGGAAATCGTAGATTTGGAATGTAAATTAACAGAGTTTCAAAAAGTTGTTTATAAAACTGGTGAGTCTGTAATAACAATTCAAAAGTTTACTCTTAAGCAAAATCTACAAGGTTATGTTTTTCTATTGGTGATGACAAAACACGTTTTTTGCACAAAGCACTCAAGGAAAATCCAAAGTTGTATAGTGCAGAACATCTCTTTGATGATTCAATTATGCGTATTGTTGTACATAACTGTGAGGAAGAAGAGGAACAGGAAGAAGAGAGTCGATCTAAAATAAGCAATGTTAAGTTTAATAAACCATTTGATTATTCAAAAGTACCTAATATTTCCGACACCTTCGTTCCTCAAAAAGATAAAACAGAACAATCACGGTTTCTAATGCAAATTAATGAATCTTCTTCTAATGTTGGTCCTGTTAAACCAGTGGCACAAATAAATGGTCCTTTACCAACTTCTGGTGTAATTGCATCATTACCAAAATGATCTCTTGTACTGAGATATTTTGATACATTTATGGAAGACCTCAAATTTTTAGAACAAACAATTGAACGTAATTCTGAGATAACAGTTTCTACTTTTCTATCTCCTTATGAAAAAGAAAAGAGAGAAATTTTTCAAAAACAATTTTTACCATATGTTCAACATTTGCGTCTTTGTGCTACACACTGGGAACAGGAACTTCAAACAGAAGTAACATCCATGATGAACACTTTCAATGCAACAGAAAATGCGATCTCAAAACAAAAACGTCGAAACAAAGTTTTACAAAACGAAGCTGATCGACTCTTGGAAGATGTTCTAAGTTCTGATATTATCTGTGTTTATGAATTCCATTTATATGTCTTGCAATGCTATGCTTGTTGATGGTCACACTGCTGACACTGAAACATTGAGACAAGAAATTGAGACATTAAAAAGAGAAAATGAGAGAATCGTTAAACTCAATGATGATGTGCAAAATAAACTTTCAAAAGAGATTTTTCAACTCAATCTGAAGTTGCAATGGTGTCAAACTCAGAGTCTTGATTTTGAATTAAAGTTGCAAAGTCAAAAAGAAACAATGTCCTTTCAGAACAGTAACACATCCAAAGTTAAGAACCTTGAAAATGAAAATGCTGTTTTAAAACGTCAAATTTTCGAATGTGAAAAGGACATTGATGAATTTTGTCAAAATCGGAATGACACTGTTCGCTTAAATCGAGAACTTGATTCAAAAATTCAACAAAAGAATCACATCATCATTGAACTCAAATAGAAAATTAAATTACTTGAAAAAGGAAAGTTTGTTCACACAAACGTGATTACACTAGGAATGTATAAAATGGACAAAACACCTAGGCAAACATCCCCTCAGACTACTAATTCGAATGCTTTGACTTCTACAGGAATAGTCACCCCTCCTAGCGTTAGCAGATCCAAGCATAAGAGCAACAACAAAAAGACTAGTACCTGGCAACATAGGAGCGGAACACTAAAAGACCAAGAAGTAGAAGATCACCTTAGGAGTTTGAATAAAACGCATGTTGCGTCTGATTTAGAATCGAACTTAAAAACTTGTAATTCTAATCTTGATGTAACGAATGCTAAGACTTTGAATGTTTTGAATGTTGATGCATCTTGTGTGTTTTGTCATAAAAGCATGTTATCTGGTGATCATACGAAATGTGTTGCAAAATCTCTTTTATCTCGTAACAAGAAACGTACATCTGGCATTCCATCTAGGCCCACTATTGTTTCTAAGTCTATACTAGGAAAACCGCCAAGTGTTGTTTCTAAGAATGCCTTAGACAAGACCATAGTTGCGAATAAAACTCCTAAGACAATCCAATCACCTACCGAATTCACTAAGAAGAAAGCTGAAACTAGTTGGACATGGCAACGTTAGTTACAAAGAAAACCTAGTTTTACATGGCTACCTAAGGTTATTATAACTGTGTTACTAACCCAACGGGTTCCACCGTTACCATCACTCTATCTTCATCGTCTTCGTGTGATGTATGTGGTTCAAATTGTTCTATGGATTGTTGATAGCGGCTGTTCCCGACATATGACACGCAACCTCAAACTTTTAGTAAACTTTGTTGCAAAGTTTATCAGCACTGTCAGATTCGGGAATGATCATTTCGCTGCTATCATGGGCTATGGAGACTATGTCAATGGCAACATCGAAATTAGCCGTGTATATTATGTCGAAGGTCTTGGTCACAACTTTTTCTCAGTCGGTCAATTTTGTGATGGGGATTTGGAAGTAGCATTTAGGGAGAAAACTTGTTTCGTTCGAGATTTACAAGGAAATGACCTCATTTCGGGCAAGCGTGGAACTAGTCTCTACATCATTTCAATGTCTGATATGACGGCTTCTTCTCTTATATGCCTGCTCTCCAAAGCACATTTGACAAAATCCTGATTATGGCACAAACGACTGTCTCATCTGAATTTCAAAACCATGACTGAACTTGCACGTCACAAACTAGTCGATGGTCTTCCGAGGTTTCGATATGCAAAAGATCACTTATATACGTTTCTTAAGATGCACCTCCATTTGAATCTACATCAACACCAGAACAAACCGCTTCCAATACTGAAAATGCAGCTGAAGATCTACCACAACAAGATGTACCCGCACCTACAAATTATGATGGAAATGCCTTCTTTAATCCATTTGCTCTGGCTCCAACCATTCCCGATATTGCAGAGTCGTCTACAGGCAACTTGGATCTGTCTAATATGCACAATCTTTTCAACATTACCATTCAACACACAAATGGACAAAAGATCATCCCTTAGTAAACGTGATTGGTAATCCAAATAATCCAGTCATGACACGACATAGACTTCACACGGATGGTGAAACATGCATTTATGCACTTACCGTTTGTCAAGCAAAACCAAAGAAGATTAAAGAAGCCATGACTTATGACAATTGGATTGAATCAATGCAAGAAGAACTCGATCAATTCAAACGTCTTGAAGTCTGGGAATTGGTAGAAAGACCCGATGGAGTCTATGTTGTTGGACCTAAATGGATTTGGAAAAACAAACTTGATGCTGATGGAACAGTTATTCGTAACAAATCACGTCTAGTTGCCAAAGACTTCAGCCAAGAAGAAGGTATTGACTTTGAAGAATCCTTTGCACCAGTGGCTTGACTTGAAGCTGTCCACATGTTTCTGGCGTATGCTGCCCATAAGAACATCGCCGTTTATCAAATGGACGTGAAGACTGCATTCCTGAATAGGCAACTCCCTGAAGAAGTGTATGTCACTCAACCAGAAGGCTTCATTGATCCAGATCATCCTAATCATGTGTACAGACTCAAGAAAGCCCTTTACGGCCTTAAACAAGCCTTGAGGGCATGGTACGACAAACTGTCCGCATTCTTACTTGCTAATCACTTTACCAAAGGATCTGTTGATCCCACACTGTTTATTCAAAAACACGGGGAGGACATCTTAATTGTTCAAAATTATGTTGATGACATCATTTTTGGTTCAACACTTAAAAAGTACTCAAATGCTTTTGCAAAATTAATGAAATAAAATTTTGAGATGTCTATGATGGGTGAACTTACGTTCTTCTTAGGACTTCAAGTTCATCAATCCCACCAAGGTATTTTTCTAAATCAGTCCAAATATGCTCTTGAGATTTTAAAGAAACATGACATGACAAGTTGTGATACTTATAACACACCTATCTCTGCATCATCCCCAAAGCTGGATGCTGATTTACATGGTACACCAGTTGACCCTACAAAATATCGTAGTATGACTGGGTCCCTCATGTATCTAATAGCCAGCAGACCAGATATTGTTTTTACTGTATATCTTTGCTCCCGTTATCATTCTCGACCAACTGAAAGACACCTCTCTGAGATTAAAAGAATCCTTCGATACATAAAGGGAACCGTTCATTTGAGGATCGGGTATCCGAAGGATTCTGGTTTTGAACTAATCGCTTTTTCAGATGCTGATCATGCAGGATGTTTAGATACACGTAAAAGTACATTTGGGGGAGTGCAATTTCTAGGAGACAAACTTGTATCTTGGCAGTCAAAGAAGCAGGATTGCACCTCATTTTCATCAACAGAATCAGAATATATAGCCATGTCAGCATGATGTGTTCAAGTCATTTGGATGCGATCACAGCTGATGGACTACGGTTACATGTTCAATAAGATTCCCATGTACTGCGACTCCAAGAGTGCCATTTCCATCTCCTGCAACACAGTTCAACATTCGAAGTCAAAACACATTGCACTTCGATATCAGTTCATCAAAGAGCATGTTGAAAAGGGTACTATTGAATTATATTTTGTGGGTACTATTGAATTAGTTCAACAAATTGGTATGAGGTGTTTGACTCCAGATGATTTACAAACCTTTCTTAAACATAACTAAGAAAGTCAAACACCAAAACCTCTTTTGTAAATATTTTATCGAAAACACCAAAAAGATTTTCATTTTTTTGTTACAAAAAAAAATAATAATAAAAAAATAAAAAAATAAAAAATCATGCAAGTACAATATTTCCATCAACACTTTATTCATTTAAACAAATTACCAATTCTTTCCGAACAAGTGTTGAGGGGGAGAATGAAATTCAAATTTTAAAATTTCTTTAAAATTTGTACTTGCATATTTCCTTATAAATCTTTTTTCAAAATGTGTTGGTAATATTATCCTTGTGATACCCTCCTTGATATTAAAATGTTTTCTAATACTCATAAGTCAAGGGGGTGCATTAAAATTGTTCTTGTCAAAATTATGTCAGGTCTTGTTAATATTTTGTGAGTAAGGACGTTGTTTGCAAAGTTGTGTGGTTAAGGGACTTATTGTGACAAGATTGGTAACTAAGATTTTATCTTAAACTAAAATCCTAAAGCATTAACTGCATCTGAATTGCAGTTAATACTTTTTCACCAAACACATTTTCTTCTTTACCAAACAAAGATCAATGACCACAAATCATTCTTCAAATCCGTTCAAGAATTCTCAAAACTGTGAGTGTATATACAATGTTTACATGATTATAAGACATGGTTTTTAAGGATTTTGTGATCCAACGGCTTAATTGTCTAAATCGAACAAAATTGAATTAGGGTTTAAGTCGAATTGGGTTAAAATCATTTTAAGTGTTTGAGACTAAATTGAATGGTGGGATATGGTCGGAATTAAGTCCTGAACATGTTATGAGTATTTAATTATACCCAAAAACTCGAATTGATGATTGTTCAAGATTAGGGTTAACGCGTTAATTTGGGGAAAATCATATGATTGTGTTTTGACCTAATTAATTGGTTGGGATAGTACTCTAATGGGTTGTATAACATGTTTTGACCATCGAATCATACCCAGAAACACATTTGAATTGATTTGGATGTGTGGGGTTTAAGAAGAACTCAACCAGGTTCAATCTTATTGATTTATGGATAAAATATGTTAATATACAGCCCAATGAACACTGAAACATCATAGGAATCTATTGGAATCAAACAATCAAACATCTAACATGTTAAAATGAATTCCGATGATTCTGAGTATAGGGTTTGTCGAAATTGCAACCAATTGCATTCAAATTTGATAAACAGTGTTTAGATGTGTATAAATGAACTTAATGAGCATATTATAACTTGTGATTTGATTTAAATTGGACAGGAAAACCAATTTCGATAAAGTTTCAAGAAAATGTTCGTCTACAGTGTTGTCGCAATTTCTTGTATAAGAAATTGTCGAAATTACAATATCCGTCGAAATTGGATAAGCCTTGTCGGAATTGTAAAATCCATCAAAATTGGATAAATTTGTCGCAATTGCACAAAACTTATCGAAATTTAAAATTTTCATCGCAATTGAGCAAACTTTATCGCAATTAAAAATTTCCATCGCAATTGGACATGGCTTATCGCAATTCAGATTTTTTCATTGCAATTGATCAAATGTCATCGAAATTCAAAAATTCATCGAAATTGGATAAAAATCTGTCGAAAATCTTTAAACCATCGGAATTGGCCAAAACTGTCGCAATTATAGAGATATGTCGCAATTCATTAAAACTGTCGAAATTCAAATAAATCACAAGTTGTCGAAATTGATTAATGGACAATTAAAGGAAATCAGTTTTTAACTAGTAATCTACACAATGTTCAATGATGAAAAGTGCTATACTCATAATACTAAAACATGTAAAATCAAATTAAGCAACAAAACGGTCACATGAATGATAACAAGATTAAAAATTTGCTAACTTTCATGTATCCTGCAAATTCGTGTTGATTGATGTTTCAGATATCTCAAATGGCTGCACAACAACCGCTCCCTATGCTCACCAAGGAAAACACTTTTCCACAAGACTATGATGTGGAAATTGGCAAGAACAATGCTCGAGTTGAATTTCACAAGATCAAGTGTGCGGAACCATCCTGTCAAGTTGCCATAGAGATTCTCAAGTTGCGTAAGTGTAGGAGCATGCTGGACAAGTCCGCTTCTATTCCCAAGTTTTACATTCATCAAATGTGGCACACAATGAAGCTGGACTTGGGAGAAGAATCTTTTACTTGCACATTGGATCGAAAGGAAGTGACTGTAGATGTGAACTATCTTCGCAAGGCCTTACTCTTGCCAGAAGCTCCTGCACCTGCCAAGAAATTCCATCCTACACCATCTGAAGAAGATATTCTCAACTTCCTAATGGAGATTGGCTATGATGTACAACCAGACAAGCCATTGAAAAGATTCTCAAAGGTCGAAGCCAAGCTAATCCCCCAACCTTGGAGAACAATATATTATATCTTTGCTCGATCAGTCTCCGGAAGGGAAAGTGGACATGAAAACCCTTGTCTGTCTCACCTACAAATCTTCTGGGGCATTGTGAAGCAGAACCAAATTGACTATGCTTAACTTATCTGGGAGGACATAGTCTTTCAAATTCAAAGTCACTACCTCAAACCTCTCACCAAAATCCCATTTGTCAGATATACCAAGATTATCATCTATCATCCACTTGACGACAACGACGACATCTCTCAACGTCTTGAAGACCAAGAGAAGCGTTTATTTGCTATGGACAAGACCATTAGTCAATCTACATCCCTAAAGGAAGCGCACGCAAACATGGGATGAGACTACCTGAAGCTCTTCTGACGGACAATATAAAGAAAACGAAAGCATACATCAATTATGATAAAGCGTTCAATGAGGGACATGTCGGTTTCGGCAAGTACGATGATGAGCCTGCTCCAGCTAAGACACTAGCAAAGGAAGGTAGCAAGTCAGGCAGCACATCTAGCACATCTAAAAAGATCAAACTAGGGCCTCCTAAATACACAAAGAGGAGAGTTCCAGTCAAGATTGCTAAGCCCGAGCCAGAAGAAGAAAAGATTGTTGAAGAAGAGGGATCTAGTTCTGATACGGAAACCGATGATGAACAAACAATCTACAAAGAAGAAATAGCTACCAAGATTGCTCTAGATGAAAGTCGTGAGTCCTTTAAAGCTGATGAAGAAAGACGGAGAAAGATGATGCTTGAAGAACAGATGAGAATCGATGAGGAAATCGCCAAAGAATTTGATGAAGACCAGACCCTCGTCAATCCGGTTAATCAACCCGGTGGGTCTGGAGTTACAGCAGAAGTTATTCCACCTAGTTCAGATCCGGTTAATCAACCCGGTAATGACGAGGAACAGGATGAAGATGAACAGACTAGAGATTTTGACATGGATGAGGATGATGATACAGAGAAGGTGCTTATTGATGAGGTAGTGATCAGAAAACCTGCTGCAGAGTTGGAATTGGAAAAGAAAAAGGAGGAGGAAGAAAGGTTGGCAAGGATAAGGGCTGAGGAGAAGGAAGCCGACGAATATATTCAAACACCTCCAACCACTCCTCCACACTCTCCTCCAATTACCCATGACACACCTCCGGTATCTAAGCAAGCTTCTCCACCCAAAGTCCAAAAACTTCCTGAATCATCCACACACTCTTCACCACCACCAACACAAACAACAACAAGCAAGTCAAGAAAGAAATCAATCTCCCAAGCTTCAAAAAGGGTGAAGCAGGCCGTAAAGCTGGCACGAGCCAAGAAAGATGACCAGCTTCATGACCAAATCGAAACTTTGACAAATATGGTCACCGGCCTTGCTGGACAAGTGAACGAGCTTCAAAACACCAAAGTTCGAGTTGATGAATTCCTTTCAGATGACCTTCAAGAAAGGATGCTCACTGCGATCAAGGGAAACACTAAAGAATATTTGAAGAAGTACTTGCCTAAGATCACATCTAAGAAGGTGGAAGAATATCTTGAGCTGAACATCGAAGATCTTCTCAAGAATATTGTGGCTACAGTTCCACTTGTCCTTCAAACCCAACCGACGAAGCCAAAAGAACCAACTCTGGTAGAGCTTCAACTTCAACTATTTGAAAGCTTAACAAGTCTTACCTCACCAACTCTTGAGCAAATAGCCATCTATGAGGCTATAAAGGCAAACATATTGAAGGAGTCGTGTAAAGCTGAGACTGACAAAGGTAAACGTTCAAGATAAGACGAAGACCCGGACCCGAACTCACAAGCCAAAAAATCTAAGAGTGTCGGCAACCTGTCGGACCTTCAGCAACCACAACAGCCACCCAACCACCTAAGGCTTCCGGCTCTAGACCAACAGCAATGGAGCATCAGTTTGAGTTCACTGCAGATGAAGAATTTCAACAACACCAAGATCAACCAGAATCTCCACCCAAGTCAAAAGCAACAACGTCTAAGCCTGGCAAGAAGACAGCATCCAAAAGACCAACTGTTGTCTCATGGCTGGACGAAGACACGACAAAAGGGAATGAATGGTTTAATCAACTAGTTAATGCTCAGCCTTATGTCGATGATGACTCCATGATCGAAGGTCGCACACTTGAGATCACATAAAAACTCAAACGTGACCAACGCATCAAAAAGCTCACAAAAGGTGAACTTCGTCGAATCAAGAATGATGCTTTCAACCTGCTGAAAGATAGGTCTTCCATTGCAGTTGAGCTTGAATATCACCTGGAAAACATTGCACGAGCAATGTCTAGTGAGTTCAGCTGGACAAATCCAGACATGCATGTGGTTGATAGCACTTCTCAGCCCAATCAACCATACATTACGGATTGGACAAAGCCTCTACCGGTGATTGGAGCTTCAGATCAACCTGCTGTCCCGTATAAATTCTTCTTCAACAATGACCTCGAACTTCTTGTGCATGGCGTCAAGTGTCAACCCAAGTATGCAACTTCCATAACCCTAATTCTTGCCGCAAGCTATCCACAACCTGCCATCGAAGAAACTGCTACAAGACTCTTCGTTACAAACAGAGTGCAGTATGATCAAGATGCGCAACTGGGAATATATCACTGGATTGAGAAGAGGAGAACATGGTACAAAAGAAAACTCACAAAGGAGTCTCCAACTCCAGTGATGAGTGATCTCAGGATAGTTGTTGTGGTTAGCCTTGAAGCGGAAAAGAGGTATGATTATACCTTTCTGCATAAAATCAAGGTTAGAAGACAAGATCAGAAGATGTACACGTTCTCAGAAGCAGACTTCCCGGACTTGAACCTCAACGATCTTGAAGACATGTATCTCATCAAGGTTCAAGGGAAGATGCATCATTTCTCCACTGAACTTACATACGCGTTCAGCACTTCACTGCTATACTTCATCAAAAGAAAGATCATTAAAGAACGCGTAGAAGACTTGCAGCTTGGGGTCGAGAGCTATCAAAGGAAGATTAACTTAACCGCACCAGCTCTACATCTTCCTGAGATCAACCAAGAACCCCAGTATACCATGAAGAAAGAACCAACCTTCGAGTTTGTCTACAAGAGTGATCTCTCAAGCAACTGGATACAAAGAGGTTCACAAGTTCTGTGACCACACGCTCAAGAAAGTTCGTGATGGGTTGGTGATTCGAGTAAGAGATTGGGAACTATACAAGACCAGCAGGTGGACTGCTTCTCAACTAAGAGAAATTCGACAAATTATTCTGAAGATTGAGAAAAGGCTTGTTCTTAGAGACCAAATGAGGAGACTTGAAAGCTATGTTGGAAAAAGACCATCTTTCCCGATCAAGAACTTTCAAAGACCTGATCCAGTCTTCACTGTCTTCAGAAGCACGGATTGATGTAAGAGTTGGATAATTCTTTATTGATTATACTTACTTGATATATATTATGGTTTGTGTACATATAACAGTGCACAACCCGTACTTATAAAGAAAGGACCCTGAGGTACGCTTCATTGCCTCAATCCTAATATAAGGAGCGAAAACTTCTTACTTTTAAGTAGAATTAATCAAAATTTTGATAAGTTTTTTCAAAATTCTGCTCAAAAGAACAAGTATTCCATCTGGTGTTTAAAACTTTAAAAAGTGATTTCACTTGTTGAGGGGGAGTACTTGAAACTAATCTTTGTTCAACACTGAAAAGTTCTTGTGAGATTCTTCCCACAAATCTCAAAAAGCATATTTTAATCAAAATGTTTTCCAAAAACAACATCGATATGCTATTTGTGAGGGGGAGAATAATAATGTGATTAAAATATGGTAAGTAAAAGTATGAAATATCGCATGAGCTCGACTCAGATTTTACCCAAGAATTGATGAAAATCAATTGTCATTAATTGAAAAGTCTTGTCCTGGACGGGTAATAATTTCAAGCTGGCTTATCCAGTGATGTAAGCGTGTCTCGCAACGGACTTGTCTGAGTAGAGTGTACCATTTTTGAGAGATTCTCTTTGAATATGAACAGGATGGGTAATAATTTCAATCTAGTCTAACTAGTGATGTAAACGTGTCTCACAACGTTCATATTCACTGAAAATCAATCAATTCAAAAGTGCTAACTCCACCCGACATGTGCAAATTTATCTTAAAAACTTATTAGCACATGTGAAGGGGGAGTATTTTTGAAAAAAGCAAAACTTTCAAAGTGTTAACAAAATATGCTTTATAATCATAAACACTTTGAGAGATTATCAAATGATTGGTTTATAGCAACATAGGATAGTCATGGAGTTATAAGGTGACTAAGGATAGGAAATACGTCCTATGATCCGCCAGTACTAGAGGGATCTACCCATGGACAATACCAATAGTTTAGAACTAGAAAGTCCTTAGGTATGATTGAAAAAAGGAGTAAAGAAATGAAAAGAGAAAGAAGGGGTTGGAGAATTAAAAAGAAAAGCAAATGAAAGGGTGAAAAGAAATAGCCCTCCATATGTTCAACCTTAGGGCAGAAACCGGGTTCAATTCATATGCTACTGGATGTTACTACGGTGACATCGGTATTGAAGACTAAGACGTCATAGACCCAGTGACGCACTGCACTAAACCTTCTAGCCACTCAAGTGTCTCTCAAAAGATACTTGTTTCATTTTTCACGGAGAACCCTTCATTATCTATCGACCTCTCATTCCGAGATGAGTTGATATTGAAAAGGAGGCACTCTGCTCCATGCCTCCGAAGACTAAAACCAAAAGGCACTAAATCGAGTCTAGAGCCGCGAGATACATCAAAAGATCTCTTAGAAACATTTAATATTCCTACACTGGTTGTTCAACATTATGGACACCAGTTGTAAATAACAAGAGTCCTACACAGATCTTAGCAATCTGCCAAGAACATTCATGAGGGAATTCACAAATGTGATTCTCAGTGATTGAGTGGAAATTCCTGCCAGGGTCAACATCAAACAGCCCTGACAGCAGGTCACTTCGGTAATCCCTTGTGGGTTACGCTTAGTGTTCGAGGTGGTTCCAAACTGTCTACAGTCGTGGAATGATACTTCGGTATACTTCAGTGACTCACCCTGAATTGTTGATATACTTCGGTGTATCTGTGTTAGCTCTCTTGGGGGCATCCGATTCAGGAATGGCCTTGGAAAGGATTAGAGAAAGTTTTCACACTATGCTGTTAACGATCTCGAAGTTTGAACCTGTAAGTGCCAGATGCTTTATTGCTAACTATTTACACGCAGGTATTTATGGAGACCAAGAGTTCCACCATCACCATCACCATCATGCTCATACTAACATCAAAAAGAAAGTTCTCACAAAGATCAAAGCAAAGTAAATGTTCAAAAATCATATGATCGAAGCAAAAGAATAAGAATTACTTGAAGCATGAAGATCAAAGTCAAAAGAAGTATGAGCATGGTGGAAAAGACGTAAAGACACCGGAGTAAAAGACGTTGATGATAGGCAGATCAAGACATATTACCATATCACACAAGACAAGAACAAAGAACAAAGATACGAAAGACGTCAAAGCCTAAGAAGCAAAGAAGACGTCAAGCAACCTTGATGACCAATCCTTAAGGGGAGATTGTTGGGAACACATTTCATATGTATCAAGTCTTGGTCAATCTATTGTACAAGGTTGCTTAGTATAAGGCCTTTAGGTTAGTATTAATGTCTCGGCCCTATTAGAAGGCCTATGGGCCATGACATATAGTTTAGTTTCTAGAAGAACTTAGTAGGGTGTTTCCCTAATGCAATGCCTATAAATACACATGTAATACTACTCTCTTATTGTTGGTTTTTATTCACTAATGCAAAGAAACTTTTGTTACTACTTCGTGTGAAAGAAATCCGACCTTTCTCTTCTATATCTCTCACATCTCTATCATCTCTTACGTGTTATTATACTTGTGTTATGCTTATTTAGTGACCTAACATATTGGACAAGAAGATAAAGATGAAGTATGATGAGCTTTTATTGAAGTTTATTTTCTTGAAGGAGGACTTAACCATGTTCCATGTCGTCCATGCCGAGCAAATCAGGGGAGTATTAGTTTCTTTCATCTATTTTATTTTTCTCTTTATCATAACTTTGATACTTTTCAAGAACATTGGGGACAATGTTCAATTTAAGTGTAGGGAGGCTAAAATGGGATACCTTAGAAACTATAACTTCGCTTGATATTTGTTTTGTCTTTGAGTAAATGTGTAATAAAACTAAAAGAAATATATGTTAGGGTAATTTTGGCACCAAATTGAAAAAAGTTTACAACATATAGGAGTGAAACTTTAGTTTTAATGAGCATCTCATGGATAGGAATTATATAGCTAGCACAAAAACCCTTCCACTCAAAAATTTTCCACTCCAAAAATGTGAGGTTCGCCTTTAGATCTTTAGGAAAAAGCATTTACCTTTAATGCTTTTGAGTGTATCGGTAGTATATAGATTCTAGAACTTGCGTTTGTGATGCATCCCAAGATCGCTAGTGAGACTACATTCGTGTAGTTAGGATTTACTAAATGATAAGAGGCATTAGGATAACCCTTGTTTAAAACCTGTTTTATAATCACTTGACCAATGTAGCCAAGATACTTGACCAATAAAGTCAAGTAATTTTCCCACACCTTTGCGATGTACTCATCTTTAGTACACAATACCTCTAGTACACCCCTCAGAGACTATCTTTTTCGCGGTTCTTGTAATATTTTGGTGGATTCTGAAATATTAATGAAGAGCATTGTTTACAATCTATCCCTAAATTTACACCTAAATCGCCTTAGCATACCTTGTATGCACTCATCTTTAGTGCATTATTGTTACAACAATTGTGTTAAGCCCTTTGTTAATTGTCTAATTGATTACATGGTTGCTAATTCGAGTCATATCTTGTAAATACAGTTTTGGGACGATTGGGACTCATGGGTAAAGTACTAGTTGTTATGGAGTAATGAGGAAGAATGTCAATGATTATTACCCCCATATGTGCGTTAATGTTTAAAGTACTCCAAGTGTTTTGATTTTCTTAATTCGGGTCATTAGTTAGTTATGTGTAAAAGTTCAAGTGTAGGGAGGTTGCAAGTAATCCCTCTGATGTATTATTATGGATGGTAGGGCAAGAGTGTATGAATATATATATAATATATATATATATATATAAAAGAAAAAAATTCAGAAAAAAGAAAAGAAAAAAATGAGAAAAAGAAGAAAAAAAAAGTAGAAAAAGAAAAGAGAAAAAACATACGGACTACCATCCCGTCTTTTATTTTTGTTTAAATCAAAATAGTGTCTTGAAAAATACAAAAAAGAGTTAGTAGTTAACGATTCGAGTCGAGTCTTTGCTTAGCAACCCCTCGTTGTGTATGTAATTAACTAGGATAATTGACTTGCCACCAATAAATTTCCCTTTGTCCAACAAAACCATGTTCTTCCATACCCTTACACCTAACGTTACAACCCTTTAAAAGACCTCTTTGATAGTTTATCCTAGGTGCTTATGCCAAAGTGGTGGAGGTTTGATCCGTTCTCAAGCCAATGATAATCTATGTGCTATGACAGGTAGAGAGTGTTTTATTTTTCCCGTTTCCATATGTTATATAACTTTATACACCCGAGAGATGTGAGAATCCAAACACTTTATGTGAGGTGCTAGTATATAATTTTCGTGCTTGTTTCGACTAACGTGGAAAGATTGTATGTTGTAATTACTTTTATATTAATGTTAAATGACCCCTAACTTGTAAATTGATTAGGATAAGAGCATATTTGCGTGAGGACAAGCAAATCCCAAGTGTAGGGATATTTGATAAGGATTTATTTGGTACCTTTTTGAGGGGTCATTTAAGCCCAAAATCGTATTGATATGATCAAATATTGTCTCAAATCGTTTCTTTTTGAATTTTAGGTACTTAGGACGGAAAATCTGGAAATCGGCACTTTTTGGGCATATTTGGACGAAAAAGTGAAGAAAACAACGAACTCACAAAATTCTGTCAGACATGGATATCTGACGGCGTCACACGCTACAACATGACGCCGTCACTTGTTGCTAAAGATGGATTTTTCGCTCAAGATTAACAAGAGACGCCTAAGATGAATTCTGAAGACCTACAACCTGACGGCGTCAGGTGTTGTTTGAAGATGAAAATCACTTGTTAAGCTAACAAGAGACGGCCCAGACACTTGCTAAAGGACGGCTTCAGACATAACGTGAAGGCGTCAGAGGATACAAGGTGACGCCGTCATAACGGTGACTTGCACAAGACGAAACCCTAATCACGGTGAGCTGACGACGTCAGAACCTATAAGCTGACGCCGTGAGAGTTGTAATTCTATATATATTGTTAATACAAATAAACCTTAAAAACGTTTATTAATATTTATCGATCTCTTTAAGTTTTGTCGATAGCAAACATAACATTATGTGAAAGAATAAATCTAAACATTACATGTTCTTACATTTACTATTTACCATTTACATGCTATAATTAAAGTATATGTCTTGTAATAAATAAAATGCATGAAATGAGCTGGATAATCCATAACCCATGGAGCTTGACCCATAACCCATGACCCATTGCATGACATCATGCATGACTTAAATAATGTGTAAAACCCATAACTCATGATCCAAAGTCCATAACCCATGACCCAAGATGTCATTCATGACATCATTCATGACATCACTTGACCCATGGACCTTGACCCCTAACCCAAAACCCGAAATTGTAACCCAAAATCTGAACTGGTACTACCAGATAGCCGGATCCCTTGGATTACATTGGCCGGATCCCTTTCTGAAGGGATCCGCCGGATCCGGGTGAACAGTGCTCAGAATTGCCTATAAATAGTGAGTCATTTCTCTCTTGTTTCTCACCTCACTTAGATATATCTTCTCTCTACATTCTAAGTTCTCTAACCTCAGATTTAAAAGATCATTCTTGTAGCTCTCTTTCTCTTGTGTTCTCTAGGTTCTTATTAAATGACGAGATCACTTTTTCTTGCATACGAGCCATCCTTCTTCTCAAGTTGCTCGGACTTCACATCACCTCAAGACCACTGAGTTGTTTCTTGTTGTTAAGTTGCTCGGACTTCTCATCACCTCAAGACCACTGAGTTGTTTCTTATTGTTGATACTTCTTCTTGTATTCTCAAAGCTGTTTTGTTAGTTGTATTGTTGTGTTGGTTTGGTCCGCCGTGCTAAGGACTAGGTATTTAGCTTTGTACCAGAAAAAATGTAAGTGACGTTGTGAAGGTTTCTCCACCGGTTGAAGGAGCTTGTTGACATAGTGTTTACGAACTCTCGAGTAGGTGACTCGGGGAGTAGAGTAGGGCAAGGAAGGTGTCCTTGTAGCCGAACCACTATAAACAATTGTGTCACACTTCTATCCTTTATCTCTTTACTTTCACATAT
This sequence comes from Artemisia tridentata subsp. tridentata, assembly GCA_021014915.2. Classification (NCBI taxonomy): domain Eukaryota; kingdom Viridiplantae; phylum Streptophyta; class Magnoliopsida; order Asterales; family Asteraceae; genus Artemisia; species Artemisia tridentata. The sequence goes on along the minus strand of CP139509.1, from coordinate 349,522,335 downwards.
TTATTTCTTTATTAGTATCTTGCATTATCCATATCTCAACATCCAAAGGTTTCACATACTATCAATCTAAAAGTTTTTCTAAACTAAATTTAAATCGGTAAAAACTATTCAACCCCCTTCTAGTTTTCTACAATTGGCATCAAGAGCAGGTTTTATTAAAAGTTTTTAAGTATATTGCATTTTAAAACTTTTTCGATCAAATGGATTTTGAAAAGTACAAGGAAGGGCAATCTATGCAAAGACCACCACTCTTTGAAGCTAATGGTTTCATATATTGGAAAAATAGATTTGAAACGTATGTGTAACACCCCGACCCGACAAGGGTAAAGATATCACAAATATATGGTTTCATATCAGATAAACATAGTATCCATGCATAAAATAGCGGAAGTCAAATACATAATCCCACAATAAGTCAACATGACTTATATCCAAAATGAAAGGAAAATAAGAGAAGTACATAAGTTCAATGCCCAAACAATGGCAACATAAAGTCTAATGGAATCAAATGGTAGATAAGCTATAAGAATAAGCTCCACTCAAATGCACTCAAACCCCAAAGCCAAGCCCAGCTCCTAGCTTAATTACCTGCCGTGTGAAAAGAAAACACGGCTGAGCTACACGAGCTCAGTGAACAGATATAACGATAACAAGCAGTAGAATAAGGAATAGCAGAATGAATGAAACAAAGTTAAGCATCAAATATGAAGTAGCAATAATGAAAGATAAAGAGTAATGGTGTAGGAAAACAGTAATCCTCTACGAGCCCAGTATCAGTAATCAGTAACAGTAATCAGTGTAATCATGTAACCATATAATCATATAGAGGGGAGACCTCTCAGTAAACCAGTAATCATGAGGGGAGTCCTCAAACAGTAAGTGGAGTGATCAGCTCCCAGTATGTGAAAGACGTGTATCGCACACACCATCAGTCACCAGTAATACAGTAATCAGTAACAGTAACAGTAACAGTAACAGTAACAGTAACAGTTCTAGGATGCATCCATACGCCCCAGGTGGCCATAAACCTCCCAATACACCAAATAAAATACAGTCAGGGACGGAACAGGTCATCACTCTCCTGCCCTAGAGTCATGCCATCGGTGCATCAATGACATGGTCATGAAACCCTCATGACTAGTTATGGCTCGTAGTATCAAACTGTGGGTCAGTGGTCAAGTATCAGTATTCAGTATTCAGTTTAGTTTCATAGGTCAATATCCAGTTCAGTATAACAGACAGTTCATATCAGATGGTTCAGTGACAAAGGTTCAATATCAGTAGGTTCAATATAAGAAAGGTTCAGTATCAGTAGGTCAATGTCAAAGGTTCATAGAAATAAGGATCATGGCAGTGAATCAAAAATCAACATGAGACGAAGGCACCTTACTAAAGAAGGGCAGAATATCTGTACCTTATTGCTGACAAAGGAAACACACTGAAATAATATGATCAAGACCACAGAACTACTCCCTCTTCACACCTAGAGGAGTAAAGACATGATTACTAAAGATCCCATTTCCATATTAAGTAACTTTCTATTTTTAGCAGGTTTCCATTTTTAGAAAGTTTCCTTATTTAGCAAGTTTCCAAAATTAACAGATTTCTATAATGAGTAAGGTTTAAGTATTCTGATTTAGTTAAGTCTTTAATTTAGTCTCATTATGGGATTAGGGTTGGTTTTTAGCAATTTATAAAAGTTTAGGGTTAAACATGACAAGTTTACATAGTTTAGGGTTTTAATTGTAATTATATCAAATTAAAGGTCTAAAATGAAAATACCATGATTTACTTATTTAAAAACTCCATTTATTCAGAATTACATCATCAGCCCCTTAAGTTCCATATTTTACACTTTAAACCCCTTTATTTATAAAAGTTACAAAATAAACCCTAAGGTTACATAATTTACAATTTAATCCACATAATATCTTTAATTACACCATTAACCCTTAGATTTAATTATATACAGAATCTACCTTCTAATTTCATGCATGGTACGATTCAACCCTTTAGTTTCTCATAATTACACATTTAGTCCCTATAATTTATAAAACATATATATTAATTTGTAATTTCCAAATAATTACCTATTGGCCCCTATAATTATCCAAACTTACACCAAAACATCTTAACATTATAATTTACTCAAAATGACCTCAAGTTTCCAGTATTTACATTTTTAGTCCCTTGTTTTAATTAATTTGCAAATCGAATTATTAAACATATATAATTACCCATTTAACCTTTTAAATACAAAATTTACATATAGACCCCTCAAGTTATATTTTTCCCATATTGTACCAGTCCTAAATATCATTTTAAAAATAGTCCATGAGTTTCAAAAATTACAAAACACCCCTTTGACTTATATATCTTAAATCGGTAAAACAATTATATTACTAAATCAAACCCTAATTATAATCAATCAACATGCAATCATTACCATATCATTTTAATATCATAAAAATTCAGATTCAATCACATAAACATTAATTCAATTGTTTTAGGGTTTAGTTCATATTATTCCTTTTTATTTAATTTAGCCGATTAGACATAATTTCACAAATAATATTTTTAGACCTCCACAATTCAAATGAACATTTTTCTAGTGTTATATGATGATTATAGAAGCCATGAAAAATACTAACATGATCCAGAAAATTCGCATGCATGATTTAGAGAATTAATTCGATTCTAGGGTTTCACTTTCAATAATTAGCATGCGATCAATATACAATGCATGGATGTGTTTTAGCATTTTTCTCATGTTATATAGGATTAGAACAAGCTCAGAAAAATACCCAATAATTTATTGAACGAGTGGATAGGGCGATTTGATTTTGGACTTATCGGATCAACAACTCGACACCAAAGAATTCACCACGATCACCACAGCCACTCCACGACCTTGTAATTATTTTTCACAGACCATACATGATGTGAGGGACGTGAGAAAAATAGAGAATGAATTTCACAATGATCGAATCAATAAAAATGGAATTCTTACCTATCGAATGGAAAAGAAGAAGAATTTTCGATATCTTGCAAACCCGACCTCTAAAATTCGTGAAGCTATTTTTCTAGGCTTCTTGAGAACTCTAAGAACACAAGAAAAATGGTGCCTTAATTCCAGAAATTCGGATGGATGAATTGGAGAATTATTTGGTGAATTTGGTTTGATCGGTTTTGGAGAAATAGGAGAAAATTATGTGTGTGATAAAAATATTGTGAGTGGCCGATTTTTAGAGGGATAATAGACCCTAATTTTCAGTAATTGGTCAAGGGAAAATAATTAGCAATCAATAAAATTTAATGTCCTTTAATTTCCTATTAATTTCCTTTTATAGAATTTCATATCTTTTGAATTTAAATTAGATTAGGCGCCCAAGGGCACTTTGGTAATTTCCATGGCTTGTATAAAAGTTAAATGAAGTTGTTAAAATTATTTGGGATCATAGCTTGCTCATTACTAGAAGTTTGGAATTTATTTTATGCTTTACATATGTTTTATTTAGGTTTTAAATTCCCAGGGGCAATTTGGTCATTTTACATGTTACAGAATTTCAGGTATTACAACTTCTTCCCCACTAACAGAAAAATTTCGTCCTCGAAATTTGCAAGGACATGAGAAAGGAAACATAACAGAAACGAAACTGAACATACCAGATCAAAACATGAAATGAGGATAACTCGATCGTATCGATTCTTCGGTCTCCCAGGTTGCCTCGCGTGCTGGGTGATTCCGCCAAAGAATCTTTACAAAAGGAATGACTTTGTTTCTCATAACGCGTTCTTGACGCTCTAGAACCGATTCCGGTTCTTCAGATAAGGTAATATCGGGACGGATTTGATCGAACGGATAAGAAGCCACATGCAAAGGGTGATAGTTGTATCCCCTCAAAAGAGATACATGAAATACATTATGAACATGAGCCAACTGAGGTGGTAGAGCTAGACGATACGATACTTCTCCGATACGCTCCAGAATTTCAAAAGGTCCAATAAACCGAGGGCTGAGCTTGCCCTTAATACCAAAACGTTTGACGCCTCGGAACGGAGATACTTTAAGAAATACTCGGTCGCCGACATTAAACTCTAGATCCCGACGGTGCTTATCCGCATAACTCTTTTGACGCGCCCGTGCCTCTTTCAATTTTTCTTTAGCCGTAGCAACCTTTTCATTTGTGACCTCAATCATCTCAGGTCCTTCAAGAAGACGTTCCCCTACTTCATCCCAACATACCGGTGCTCTGCACTTCCGTCCATATAACATCTCAAAAGGTGCCATATCAATGCTCGCGTGCCAACTATTATTATAAGCGAACTCTACCAAACACAGGTAATCGTCCCAACTACCCGTTCATTCCAACGCACACGCCCGTAACATATCCTCTAATGTCTGGATGGTCCTCTCCGACTGACCATCAGTTTGGGGATGAAAAGCGGTACTGAACTTAAGACGAACACCCCAAACTTTATGTAATCCTTTCCAGAAGCGCGAGGTAAAACGAGGATCACGATCAGAAACGATAGAAGAAGGAGTGCCATGCAATCTAACTATCTCCTGCGTGAAAATTTCTGACAACTTACTAACACTGTAGCTCATACGGATGGGTAAGAAATGAGCGGATTTAGTTAGCCGATCAACGACCACCCAAATCGCGTCATGTTTCCTACGAGTCAACGGTAACCCACAAACAAAATCCATGGATATTTCATCCCACTTCCAAACTGGAATCTCCAAAGGCTGCAATAACCCACTTGCTCTCTGGTGTTCAATCTTGACCTGCTGACAGGTCATACATCTAGCTACAAACGATGCCACATCCTGCTTCATGCCGTTCCACCAGAAGTGTTGCTTCAGATCCCGATACATCTTGGTAGAACCAGGATGGATAGAAAAAGGAGAACTATGAGCCTCAGTCAACAAGGCCTCACGTAGATCAGAATCATCAGGAACACATAATCGATCTCCATACCATACAATACCACTATCATCAACCCGAAATTCAGACTGCTTACCCTCCTCGACATTCTGCTCAATAGCCCAGAGTTCACCATCGTCCTTCTGAGCTCCCTTAATCCGCAGCATCAAGTTTGATTCCACCTTCAGACTTGCCCAAAAACCACTAACGCCTTTTTCACATAGCTCAATCTCTAACCGCTCTAAATCTTGAAGAATACGAGGCTCGATATTCATACTAGCAATCATGCCCGATTTCCTGCTGAGTGCATCGGCAACAACATTCGCCTTGCCGGGATGATACTGGATATTAGTGTCATAATCTTTCAGAAGCTCCAACCATCTCCTCTGCCTCATGTTGAGCTCCTTCTGAGTAAATATGTATTTGAGACTCTTATGATCCGTGAAGATATCACATGATTCACCGTATAAGTAATGTCTCCATATTTTCAACGCAAATACCACAGCTGCCAACTCTAGATCATGGGTCAGATAATTTTCCTCATAGGGCTTTAACTGCCTTGAAGCATAGGCAATTACTTTCCCGTTTTGCATGAGAACACAACCTAAACCCTTCTTGGAGGCGTCACTATAAATCTGAAATCCTCCCGAACCCGACGGTAAGGTCAAAATAGGTGCAGAAACTAGTCGTCGTTTCAACTCCTCAAAGCTCTACTCACGTTCATCCGTCCACACAAACTTTTCACCCTTTCTCATCAACTGAGTCAACGGTAAAGCCAACTTAGAAAACCCCTCGACAAAACGTCGATAGTAGCCAGCTAAACCCAGAAAACTCCTGACTTCGGTTACCGTGGTAGGTCTTGGCCATTTTGTGATAGCCTCGACCTTAGCTGGATCCATGGTAATCCCATCTGCAGACACGATGTGACCAAGGAAAGCAACTCGGTCCAACCAGAATTCACACTTGGAAAATTTAGCGTATAATTTCTGCTGCCTCAGAATACCCAAAACAGTACGCAAATGCTGCTCATGCTCTTCCGCTGACTTAGAATATACCAGAATATCATCAATGAAAACGATGACGAATTTATCAAGAAATTCATGGAAGACCCGGTTCATTAAGTCCATAAATACTGCAGGAGCATTTGTTAACCCAAAAGGCATAACCAAGAACTCATAATGTCTATACCGGGTACGGAAAGCAGTCTTAGAAATGTCCTGCTCTTTAACCCGCAACTGGTGATAACCAGATCGCAAGTCAATCTTGGAGAATACTTTAGCTCCCTGTAACTGATCGAACAAGTCATCAATGCGAGGTAGCGGATAACGGTTTCGAATAGTGATGCGGTTTAGCTCCCGGTAATCAATACACAACCGCATAGACCCATCTTTCTTCTTTACAAAAAGTACAGGAGCACCCCATGGTGACACACTCGGGCGAATAAATCCACAGTCCAATAACTCTTCAAGCTGTTCCTTTAACTCTTTAAGTTCCACCGGTGCCATCCGGTACGGAGCCTTAGAGATAGGCTCAGCGCCGGGAATCAGATCGATAGCAAATTCAACCTCTCTGGCCGGAGCAAGACCAGGAAGTTTTTCAGGGAAAACATCAGAAAATTCCCGAACAACATGAACAGTATTAATATCAGGACCCTCGACAGATGAATCCTTAACAGAGGCCAAATAACCTTGGCAACCATGAGATATTAGAGTCCTTGCTTTCATAGCAGAGATAATTTTCACAGATTTCAGAGAGCGTGTTTCATGAAAGACAAATTCAGGCTGAGTTAGATCACCAAAGATTACTTTGCGAGCATGACAGTCAATGGTGGCTCTATGAAAAGATAACCAATCCATGCCCAGGATAACGTCAAAATCAGTCATGTCCAGAGGAAGTAAGTTTGCCGAACGGATTCGGTCATCGAATCGTATAGGACAGTTTACATATTCATGATCAATAAGAGTACTGAGTTTCATGGGAGTGGAGAGGGATACTTGATTATTTAGTGGTGTTGGTGATATATTAAGTTTCTTAACCAATTTCATAGATATGATAGAATGTGTGGCTCCAGTATCAAAAAGTGTGAAAATAGCATGATCACCAATATATAAAACGCCCGTAATCGTACCTGAAGACTGAGCTGCCTGATCACGCGTCATAGAATATACACGGCCAGTGTTAGGTGGTGGAGGGGGTGGTTTCAAATAGTTCCTGGCTGCCTCCGGGTGTTTAGGGCAGTCTTTCACTCTATGCTCCGTAGAACCGCATCTAAAACATGCCCCAGTAGCCACACGACAAGCCCCAGCATGACGTTTCCCACAAGTAGTGCAAATAGGAAAAGAATAAGAACCCCCAGCCGCACCTCCTTGAGAACTAGAACCTGAAGCCCTGCCCTGCTGATTACCCCTACCAGTCTGGTCTCTCCACTGTTTCTGACCGTTGTTGCGTCCTGAGCGATCATCTCCCTGTCTAGTAGTGGACCTGGAATCCTGCCCTCTAGTATCCGACCTCCTCTGATCATGATTCCTGCCAGCCTGACCCTGATGGTCGTATCGTCGATCCCCCTGTCCACGAGAATCATAACTCCTGTCATTCCGACCCTTAAAATCCCTGCTCTGACCTTGAGTCTGAATCCTATCCCCATCTCTGTTCCTCTTATACCCAGATCCCTGATGAAATATCTCAATATTGCGAGCTGCGTCGCAACATTCTGCCGGGTCTCGAAACTCATCATTAAGTATGCGGTCTAGTACCCACCTAATACAATAGCAAAAGAAAATGTATTAATGTCTATTGGTACCAACCATCAACTTAAATAGGTTACTAACCTCTTGAGTCCCCATTTGAATTGTCTAGCCTGCTGCTTAGAGTCCCCAGCAAGCGGACCCACAAAACTCACTAATCTCTGAAACCGCTCCAGATACTGCCCAGCATGCTCAGAATCAAGCTGAGAGACAGTGTTGTACTCCCTAATGAACCTCTGCTGCTCGGAAACTGGGAAGTACCGATTATAGAATGTGGTACGAAAATCAACCCATGAACAACCAAGAACGTATGCATCACCACCCTTTGCTTCTTTGTGCGCTTTCCACCAATTGAGCGCGTCACCCTCTAACTTGAACACCGCCAGACGAGTCTTGAACCCGTCCTCACAACCTAACACCTCGAACAGTTTCTCCATGTGGGTGATCCAGTCTTCTGCTGCATGAGGAGTAGCAGCAGAAGAGAAGGACAACGGCTTGAGCTTGTTAAAACTTTCCAGCCACCCATTAATGGTAGTGGGTCGGCCCCCACCACCAGAAGAACTGCCAGCACCCCCAGATGGGCCAGCTCCACCACTGATAAGCCGGTTGACCACCGCCTCAGTGTTAAGGCCCGGTAACAGACGGGCTACAGCATTAGCCACCATTTCCTCCAGATTGGGAATTTCAGCATCCCCTCCACTGTTATACTCCTGATGACGAGTGTTAACCATCTATAGAATTACGAAGACGATTAGTAAGGTGAAGCAAAAATATGACAGAGCAGAATAAGGAAAAGAGTACGCGAAAGGAAAACCTAATGTCTACCCAATCCTCACAGGTCAAAGGCCTAAGCCAACGGGTTTCGGAAACCTGTCTTCTCTGATACCATAAATTGTAACACCCCGACCCGACAAGGGTAAAGATATCACAAATATATGGTTTCATATCAGATAAACATAGTATCCATGCATAAAATAGCGGAAGTCAAATACATAATCCCACAATAAGTCAACATGACTTATATCCAAAATGAAAGGAAAATAAGAGAAGTACATAAGTTCAATGCCCAAACAATGGCAACATAAAGTCTAATGGAATCAAATGGTAGATAAGCTATAAGAATAAGCTCCACTCAAATGCACTCAAACCCCAAAGCCAAGCCCAGCTCCTAGCTTAATTACCTGCCGTGTGAAAAGAAAACACGGCTGAGCTACACGAGCTCAGTGAACAGATATAACGATAACAAGCAGTAGAATAAGGAATAGCAGAATGAATGAAACAAAGTTAAGCATCAAATATGAAGTAGCAATAATGAAAGATAAAGAGTAATGGTGTAGGAAAACAGTAATCCTCTACGAGCCCAGTATCAGTAATCAGTAACAGTAATCAGTGTAATCATGTAACCATATAATCATATAGAGGGGAGACCTCTCAGTAAACCAGTAATCATGAGGGGAGTCCTCAAACAGTAAGTGGAGTGATCAGCTCCCAGTATGTGAAAGACGTGTATCGCACACACCATCAGTCACCAGTAATACAGTAATCAGTAACAGTAACAGTAACAGTAACAGTAACAGTAACAGTAACAGTAACAGTTCTAGGATGCATCCATACGCCCCAGGTGGCCATAAACCTCCCAATACACCAAATAAAATACAGTCAGGGACGGAACAGGTCATCACTTTCCTGCCCTAGAGTCATGCCATCGGTGCATCAATGACATGGTCATGAAACCCTCATGACTAGTTATGGCTCGTAGTATCAAACTGTGGGTCAGTGGTCAAGTATCAGTATTCAGTATTCAGTTTAGTTTCATAGGTCAATATCCAGTTCAGTATAACAGACAGTTCATATCAGATGGTTCAGTGACAAAGGTTCAATATCAGTAGGTTCAATATAAGAAAGGTTCAGTATCAGTAGGTCAATGTCAAAGGTTCATAGAAATAAGGATCATGGCAGTGAATCAAAAATCAACATGAGACGAAGGCACCTTACTAAAGAAGGGCAGAATATCTGTACCTTATTGCTGACAAAGGAAACACACTGAAATAATATGATCAAGACCACAGAACTACTCCCTCTTCACACCTAGAGGAGTAAAGACATGATTACTAAAGATCCCATTTCCATATTAAGTAACTTTCTATTTTTAGCAGGTTTCCATTTTTAGAAAGTTTCCTTATTTAGCAAGTTTCCAAAATTAACAGATTTCTATAATGAGTAAGGTTTAAGTATTCTGATTTAGTTAAGTCTTTAATTTAGTCTCATTATGGGATTAGGGTTGGTTTTTAGCAATTTATAAAAGTTTAGGGTTAAACATGACAAGTTTACATAGTTTAGGGTTTTAATTGTAATTATATCAAATTAAAGGTCTAAAATGAAAATACCATGATTTACTTATTTAAAAACTCCATTTATTCAGAATTACATCATCAGCCCCTTAAGTTCCATATTTTACACTTTAAACCCCTTTATTTATAAAAGTTACAAAATAAACCCTAAGGTTACATAATTTACAATTTAATCCACATAATATCTTTAATTACACCATTAACCCTTAGATTTAATTATATACAGAATCTACCTTCTAATTTCATGCATGGTACGATTCAACCCTTTAGTTTCTCATAATTACACATTTAGTCCCTATAATTTATAAAACATATATATTAATTTGTAATTTCCAAATAATTACCTATTGGCCCCTATAATTATCCAAACTTACACCAAAACATCTTAACATTATAATTTACTCAAAATGACCTCAAGTTTCCAGTATTTACATTTTTAGTCCCTTGTTTTAATTAATTTGCAAATCGAATTATTAAACATATATAATTACCCATTTAACCTTTTAAATACAAAATTTACATATAGACCCCTCAAGTTATATTTTTCCCATATTGTACCAGTCCTAAATATCATTTTAAAAATAGTCCATGAGTTTCAAAAATTACAAAACACCCCTTTGACTTATATATCTTAAATCGGTAAAAACAATTATATTACTAAATCAAACCCTAATTATAATCAATCAACATGCAATCATTACCATATCATTTTAATATCATAAAAATTCAGATTCAATCACATAAACATTAATTCAATTGTTTTAGGGTTTAGTTCATATTATTCCTTTTTATTTAATTTAGCCGATTAGACATAATTTCACAAATAATATTTTTAGACCTCCACAATTCAAATGAACATTTTTCTAGTGTTATATGATGATTATAGAATCCATGAAAAATACTAACATGATCCAGAAAATTCGCATGCATGATTTAGAGAATTAATTCGATTCTAGGGTTTCACTTTCAATAATTAGCATGCGATCAATATACAATGCATGGATGTGTTTTAGCATTTTTCTCATGTTATATAGGATTAGAACAAGCTCAGAAAAATACCCAATAATTTATTGAACGAGTGGATAGGGCGATTTGATTTTGGACTTATCGGATCAACAACTCGACACCAAAGAATTCACCACGATCACCACAGCCACTCCACGACCTTGTAATTATTTTTCACAGACCATACATGATGTGAGGGACGTGAGAAAAATAGAGAATGAATTTCACAATGATCGAATCAATAAAAATGGAATTCTTACCTATCGAATGGAAAAGAAGAAGAATTTTCGATATCTTGCAAACCCGACCTCTAAAATTCGTGAAGCTATTTTTCTAGGCTTCTTGAGAACTCTAAGAACACAAGAAAAATGGTGCCTTAATTCTAGAAATTCGGATGGATGAATTGGAGAATTATTTGGTGAATTTGGTTTGATCGGTTTTGGAGAAATAGGAGAAAATTATGTGTGTGATAAAAATATTGTGAGTGGCCGATTTTTAGAGGGATAATAGACCCTAATTTTCAGTAATTGGTCAAGGGAAAATAATTAGCAATCAATAAAATTTAATGTCCTTTAATTTCCTATTAATTTCCTTTTATAGAATTTCATATCTTTTGAATTTAAATTAGATTAGGCGCCCAAGGGCACTTTGGTAATTTCCATGGCTTGTATAAAAGTTAAATGAAGTTTTTAAAATTATTTGGGATCATAGCTTGCTCATTACTAGAAGTTTGGAATTTATTTTATGCTTTACATATGTTTTATTTAGGTTTTAAATTCCCAGGGGCAATTTGGTCATTTTACATGTTACAGAATTTCAGGTATTACAGTATGTGAAGTCTAAAGATATTGATCATTGGAATATTTTTGTTGATGGGGATTATGTGCCGGTATTTGAGAATATCTCTACCGACAAAAATGAGGTTGGGTCCTCGGTTTTAAAGGATGGACAAAAGAAAATGCTTACTAAAAATAATGAGGCAAAAATGGTTTTATACAACGCCTTACCCAAAAAAGAATATAAAATAATTTTTGTGCATAAAACCGCTAAAGACATTTGGGATTGCTTAGTAATTACTCATCAAGGAAACAAACAAGTGCAAAATAATAAAATTGATTTATTTGTTCAACAATATGAGCAATACTCAATATCGGATGATGAAAGTATTGATAATGCATTTAGTAGGTTTAATACTATTATTACTTCACTAATAGCACTTGACGAATCTTTTTCCAAGCGTAATCCTGTCAGGAAATTCTTAAGGGTACTTCCGGCTAAATGGAGACCGAAGGTAATGGCAATCGAAGAATCAAAGGACTTAGCAATCCTTTCTCTCGACGAACTCATTGGGAACCTCAAAGTATATGAGGTAGTATTGGCTAAAGACTCCGAGGCCTCAAAAGAAACGAAGGAGAAATACAAGTCATTAGCTCTAAAAGCTAAAAAGGAGTCTAGTGATGAAGACACTTTATCCTCGGATAGCGATAATGAAGAATATGCCATGGCCATAAGGGACTTCAAGAAGTTCTTTAGAAGAAGAGGAAGATTCGTATAACAACCTTACGATGACAAGAAAGGCTTCCGAAAATTCAAGGAAGAAAAGAGAGTTAAAGATGACCGAAAGTGTTTTAGATGCGGTAATCCAAGTCACTTTATAAGTGATTGTCCCAAACAATCTAATGGTGAGCAAAAGGCGTTCGTTAGCGACTCTTGGTATCCTAGTGAAGAGCAGAAAGAAGTGATTTTTCTCATGGCCAAAGCTTCCAATGAGGTACATTCCTATTCTCTCTATTATAGTAGCTCATCTTTAGATGATGAATCTTTAAGCTTAGAATATAATAAACTTTGCAAAATTTGCCTTAAAGTCATTAACAAAAACAAACTTCTAAAAAGTAGAATTGAACTCTTAGAAAAAGAAGTTTTTGAGCTTAAAGAAAAATTAAAAACAACTTGAAAAAGGGAAAGAAGCAAGTGTCAAATGTAAACTTTGTGTAAGTCTTCAAACGATAATTGATCACCAAGACTCTAAAATTGCTAGACTTACTACACAATGCTTAGAAGATATAATAGATACAAAAAAGTAAAAAACAATCAAAATGGAGTAAGATTTATAGATTGTATGCCTTCGACTAGCGAAGAAAATTCAACAAAATTTTTAAGTCTGTCGATCCATCTGTTTCTGAGGTGACGGATCCGGTGGATCCGTCCAAAAGGGATCCGGCTAGGCTTAATCAAAGGATCCGGCCATCTGGTACAGAAAAATCTAAAATTGACTTGTCCAAATCATCTAGAAAAGAGTTTGTAGTTGTAACTAAAAAGAAAACGCCTAATGTTCCTGATAGAAATGTTAATGTACCACATCACAATAAAGGAATTTTGAGAAAACCAAATGTTCGACCAACAACACCATTTAGGAGACCAAACGTACCTTATCCTAAAAGTAACTTTAATCAAATAGGATGGAACAAAGGTTTCCAAACACCAAATTTTGGACCTTGGAACTATCTTCCTTTTGTGAACCAAGTGAATGGTTTGTTTAACACTAATGGACCCATGAGATATTGGGGACCAAACGCTTGAGTTTCTTTGTGCTTATAGGTCTGTCTAAAGGTTGATCTAGAACCAAACGAATGGATTAAAGACAGCGGATGCACAAGGCACATGACGGGTAATAAAAGCCTATTTTCATCTTACAAGGCTTGCGACAGAGGTAACTTAATTTTTGGTAAAAGGTACGATCTCACACAACTCTTTAACCATCAATAATGTGTGTCACGTAGATAACCTAGGTTTTAACTTATTAAGTATTAGTCAAATAGTTGATAAAAAGTGTGATGTCCTATTTAGTGAGTCCGGTAGCAAAATATTAAAAGACGGAATAACCATAGGAACAGGGGTTAGGAAAAACGGTCTTTTTGTAATGAAAATCGGAAACTCTAAAGATAAACTTTGTCTAACTTCAATAGATGATACTTCGACCCTTTGGCATCGAAGATTGGGTCACGCAAATATGCGACTTATTCAATCGCTATCATCTAGAGAACTTGTTAGAAACTTACCAAAACTTAAATATGAACATCATTTTTTTGATGCTTGTAATGTAGGAAAACAAGTCCAGGCTAGTCATAAAGCTAGAAATATGGTTTCTACAACTAAGTGTCTAGAACTCTTACACATGGATCTATTTGGTCCATCGGTTGTTCAAAGTTACGGAGGTAACTTCTATACTTTAGTAATAGTCGATGACTACTCTAGGTATACATGGACTAGATTTTTGAAAAATAAAACCGAAGCCTTTGATCACTTTGAAATCCTAAGTAAGAAAATTCAAAAACAAATAGGTTGTCCAATAATATCTATTCGTACGGACCATGGTCGGGAGTTTGAAAATGAAGTACAATTCAGAGCCTTTTGTGATACTAATGGTATTACTCACAATTTCTCGGCTCCACGTACTCTGCAATCAAATGGGGTAGTTGAACGTAAGAATAGAACCTTACAAGAAATGAGTCGAACCATGCTTAATGAACAATCAATACCTTAAAAAATTTGGTGCAACGCCGTCGACATATCAACATATATCTTAAATAGAATTCTCATTAGACCATTCTTAGGATTAACTCCTTATGAGTTATTAAAAGGTAAAAAACCGTCGTTAGATTATTTTAAAGTATTTGGAAGCAAATGCTTCATTTTAAACACAAAAGATTATCTTATCAAATTTGATCCAAAATCCACAGAAGGTATTTTCTTAGGATATTCACCTAATAGTAAAGCCTATGTAATTCTAAATAAAGAAACTATGAAAGTAGAAGGATCTTTAAATGTCAAGTTTGATGAAAGTCCTCCTCCTAAATCTCAACCTCTCGTAGATGATGACATAATAGAAAGTCAAATTCATGAAAATCATAGTGAAATAAAAGACAAGGAAGATGAACTATTAGATAAAGAAATAGTTAACATCACCCAAAGTTCATAACCTATGACCCAATATGTCTTTGACATCATTCATGACATCACTTGACCCATGGACCTTGACCCATAACCTAAAACCCGGAATTGTAACCCAAAATCCGAACTGGTACTACCAGATAGCTGGATCCCTTTGGGAAGGGATCCGCCAGATCCGGGTGAACAGTGCTCAGAATTGCCTATAAATAGTGAGTCATTTCTCTCTTGTTTCTCACCCCACTTAGATATATCTTTTCTCTACATTCTAAGTTCCCTAACCTCGGATCTAAAAGATCATTCTTTTAGCTCTCTGTCTCTTGTGTTCTCTAGGTTCTTATTACAGGACGAGATCACGCTTTCTTGCATATGAGCCATCCTTCTTCTCAAGTTGCTTGAACTTCTCATCACCTCAAGACCACTGAGTTGTTTCTTGTTGTTGATACTTCTTCTTGTATTCTCAAAGTTGTTGTGTTAGTTGTATTGTTGTGTTGGTTTGGTCCGCCGTGCTAAGGACTCGGTATTTAGCTTTGTACCGAAAAAAGTGTAAGTGAAGTTGTGAAGGTTTCTCCACCGGTTGAAGGAGCTTGTTGACGTAGTGTTTACGAACTCTCGAGTAGGTGACTCAGGGAGTGGAGTAGGGCAAGGAAGGTGTCCTTGTAGCTGAACCACTATAAACAATTGTGTTACACTTCTGTCCTTTATCTCTTTACTTTCACGCATTTATTTCTTTACTAGTATCTTGCATTATCCATATCTCAACATCCAAAGGTTTCACATACTATGAATCTAAAAGTTTCTCTAAAATAAATTTAAAACGGTAAAAACTATTCAACCCCCTTTCTAGTTTTCTACATATACTTTCGTATGTTTTTCATAATTCGTGTAACATCTTGGAGTAGGGTTTTGTGGACGAAGCTGGCAGCTTTCGTAAGGGTTCTATAGCCCCCAAAACTTATGTTTTATTGAAGATAAGTTGTCCGTTTAATCATTCAATGTGTCTATATGTTGTTTGATTATTTGTTTATCTTCTCTTCTCTTTAACATGCTAGATTAGATCTATTTGTGTTTGCTTAGATCTAATGAAACCTAGTTGTTGATAATTGATTTTTCGTCTCTTGTTTAGTTGATTGCCTCGCGTTAGGCTAAGAAAACTGGCCGACCTCTTTTATGTAACTAGCTTGAACGTCTTAGAAAACGCAACCGTAGAGTGCACTATTGATTTTTCCCGTTGTATTTATTGTATAAATTGCGGCATGTAGATCCTAGAAAACTTAATAGACATTAAGGTTTTTAGGGGAGACTAAGATTCATAGAGTTGGGGACTTCGGCACCTCCCCACGACCAATATTAAGGAATACAACGCTTCAATTAAAACAAGGACGTGACAATTCGAAAAATCAGCAGGAGATAACTAGGGAGTAATTAAATCTAAGTGAACACGCTTTTCCTTATCATAAGAAGTCACCAATTTATTTTTTCTCGTTATTAGTTTAATTTTAGTTTTATAATTAGTTTTGGGTTAGTTGACTAGCAACTAATTCTGCCAACTCGTTCAAAACCCGAGATTTTAACTGCTTTCATAAAAATATAAATATACAAAAAGAAACATCCCTCACCTCTAGACCTATCTCGTCATACATCTTGACCTTTCCACAACTATTGCGAGACTATTCCCCTAGAGAACGATCAATCCCCCGGACTTACCTATACTACACTAAAACGGTTAGGTACACTACCTAGATGATTGTAAAACTTCCTTATGAGGGTTACAATTCACACATCATCCACCACAAAACTTAAGACAAAACGCACACCTATGTAATTTACACCACACATAAAATAAAAGAGTTTCAAAGAGTTTCAAAGGAAAGACACTTGAATTTTCCTTGGGATGACTCCCAAAAGGGCTAGGGTACTCCCCTTTTATAGGAAAAATAAATTGGGGGGGGGGGGGCATCATACACGCATCTAAAAACCCTTTGGAGTCAAAATAACATTCAAACATAAACCTCATGCAAAAAAGTAACGTACTTCAAAGTGTCAGACTTCAAGACACCAAAAAACGGTTATTCGACAGCCTGAAACACATATCAAGGAAAATCTCACAATCTCCAGTTGTGGAGACCCTTAAGTGACTAAGAAAGAGAAGATTTTACAGCTAAGAACAAAAAATTCCAGGCCATGTGAACATTTAAAGCAAATCAAGTATGGGATATGCAGGCTTCACAACCACTCCATTTTCACAATAACTACTAACATATGTCAATATTTTGAACTATACATGCATTCAATATGCACCAATCTTGGAAATGAAAATATTCTCCGAACATCACATCGAAAGATCTTGCTCTCTCAAATATCCAGGTTGGGCAAAAAATAAGTCAGCCTCCCTGGATCCAGGAAGACACATCCCGAGAATCCCAGGGGACCACATCTCTTTAGCATGAGTTCATCATTTCATTTTCCTGAAAACATTCAAATACACTAATGGACTAGGGGGACTTGATAACGTATATGACCTTCAGCCCACTCGGTAAAGGCCCACACACTCTAAAAAATTCTATACTTTTACCCAGATATACTTATATGTCTTAAGTATTTTACATAATTTTTCCAGATTTTATTAAGTAGTACAAGTACCAACTAAAAATCGACAACCACAACATCTACCCGAATTGGATCTGCTGGAACACCCCGAAAGTATGTAATTATTTACCCAGGTTAGACATCTCAGAAAAATCTACAAAAATTACAAAACGTAACTCATATACCAAATTTCATTTTGCCAAAATTTCAGGTCTTAATTCGTTATAGATATTAAATTAAAAATCATGAACCACGATTGAATTTACATAACCCGAAATACAGTTTTGACACATGAATTTCTAAAAATCAAATGGTTTCCTTCTAGACCTCTAAAAATCATCAAACCAATTTTATTTGATCCCTATTTCATTGAATTCAGTTTTAGACCAAAGAACCACTAAAATTCATGCTTGTATCATCAATCTAAAATTCGTTTAGTTAACATAAAATTTCTGACAGCTTAGTTTGCATATACAAATCCGATTTCCATAACATAATTAATCATATTAACACATATTAATATATTTTGATCCGAAAATATTGTTATAGATTAGAGTTTACATGGTTACCTCTTATATTAGATCGAATGGAATGAGAATACAAGGATTTCCAAGATGATCAAATCACCAACACTTCTCCTTTCTTCTTTGTTGTGACCGAATGAAAGAAACAAACATACATGGATCGATTTAGGTTTTGATCAAAAAATTCGAATGGATTAAATTAATATGTATTCGATTACCTTATGTGTGATATGAATTGAATAAGATCAAGATCAAATTGTTGCTCTCCTTCTTCTCCTTGTGATGCCGAATAGAAAAAAAATTTAGGGCTTGGTTTGGTTTTCTTTTGTGCCGATATTATGGAATAGGGAAAAATGGTTTTAGGGTTTGATGGAGAGGGTAATACACGTTTTGGGATAGAAAAATTAAGGGGGAATTGAGCCGTGATTTAGGGGTGATCAAAGGGGTAATTATCACTTTCCAATTTAGCCATAATCTCATACTTATCTTTTATAATTAAGTTGTGTACATATTTTAATTAATTTCGGCCTATAGAGACTTCTTAAATGTGCCATACTTTTATATCATAAGGTTCTCGTATCATTTCATATGTTACTTTAGGTTATATGTTCATATTGTATGGTCTCGAGTCATAACATGATATATAACTCAAGTTTTAATTTATAGCGTATTTTATAAGTCGTATTTAATAAGTCGTATTTTATTTAGTTGTGCTAGTTGTGTCTGCTATGTATAGTTTGTACTATTTGTTCAATTTTGGTACTGCTTATATATGTTAGTCACTTTTGATAACTGTCAAAAAAAAAAAAAAAAAAAAAACTTGTATTTAAAATAAAAAAAAAAAAAAAAAAAAAAAACTTGTATTTTCTTTGGTTTTGGACTAACATTTGCAGGTTGAATAAGCAAAATGGCTTGGAGTATGTGAATTAAGTTTGGAAAGTATGGTTCTTTGGAATGTAAAGTGTGTGATCTTAGCACACAACAAATGGTAATTGGTTCACCATGTCTAACCCACATTAAGAACCAACTAGTCCAGAGCAAACGGTTTCTGGTAAAGACTAATCAAATCCGTTTATGGTTGATAGTTTACCAAAAACTATATGGTAATCAACTCACCATACTTCACAGCAAAGAGTTGGCTAGTACAAAGCAAACGGCTATTGGTAAAGACATATCAAATCCGTTGATAGCTGATAGTTTGCTAAAAACTATAAGTGGGCAAAAATGTTTTCAAGTCCACATTGAGTTTATACTGCTCTTTGAAAATTTTTGATCAACAGTTTGTACTGATAGTTCAAACTACTTTTGATACTGAGTTTATGCTCTATTATTCACCTCTCTCAGAAGGTTACACATCTGGAAGTGATGAGAGCATCTTTGAAACTTAATGAATTGATGGAAACTTGTACAAATTGTCATATTGGAGACTGAGCTCAAGCATCATAAGTTCAAGTTCAAGTGATGATGAAAATTCTTCCAAACAGGGGAGGATAATAGTTTTGAATTAGATTTGTTGATTCAAGATAAGTATGAAACTCAGGGGAGGAGAATATAGTTCAAGAATAGATGATTAATACAGAGTAAATTCAAAGATTTGCTGGAGTACTTGCTGTTTGATTTCTTCAAAGCTCTAAATGTGATGAAAATTCTGAAGTTATTAAAGATTGAAGATAAGTGTTTGAAAGAATTCCCCCATCATCTATATTGGATTTTAATTCGAAAAACTTAATGATTTGCATAGAAATCATAAGTTTAGGGGAGGATTGTTGGGAATTAAACCAACAGTTAGTACTGCCAAGCATATAGTTAGTACTGTCAAGCATGAAGTTACAACTGCTGAAGATTACACTACCAGTACTAAGTCAGTTAGTACTATTAGCACAGATGGTTAGTACTGATTATAAGATGAAGACAAAGATAAAGAAGACGTGTGAAGATATATATAGAATAGATATTGTGTATATCTTAAATTTATAGTTTGATACGTATATTAGTTTTACTTGTAAAGGACTTCTTGTGCTATAAAAGAAGATCCTAGGTTAGAGTTTATGTACGATTAATTGATAGAGCTTCAAGGTTTTTGTAACCCTAGTGATAAACAAAAGATCACTCGTATTGATAATAGTATTGAAGCTATTTGGTGGTTTTACACATTGTGTTCATACAATTACTGTTACATTCATTCATCACACAAAAACAATCTTCAAAGTATTAGCTAGCAGATTCCGCGTGCTAGTTAATATATACTCAAATTATCTTCAACACAAGGAGTGTGTTTAGATCCTATCACTTACACTTTATCCGGTACAAAGCTAAATACCGGGTTCTTTACACAAGGTAGAACCAAACCTTCATCGCCTACACTTTATCCGGTACAATGCTAGATACCGGGTTCCATTACAAAGGAGGAACCACTACCCGATCAACACCTACTTAGCACAACACATCTTGAGGACCAACGTCCTACTACACCGATCTACACAGCACAACTACGACAAATAGAGAGGAGAGAACAACAAGAAACACTTATGTGATCTTGTGGAGATGAAGAATGCTAGCAACCCATGTCTTGAGCGTGCAAGTCTTCTAGAGGTCGTGATCTCGCCTTTAAGAGGAACCTAGAGAATCGCTAAGAAAGAAAGCTACATAGGAGATCATTAAATATGGGATGAAAGAACTTAGAAAATAAAGAGAAGATGTGTCTTTGTGGGGTGAGAAACAAGAGAGAAACGACTCATTATTTGTAGGCAAACTGAGCACTGTTTACCCGGATACGACGGATCCCTTCCCAAAGGGATCCAGCCAGTGTAAAGCAATGGATTCGGGTATCTGGTAGAACCAGTCCGGATTTTGGTTTACAATTCTGGGTTTTGAGTTATGAGTTAAGGTCCATAGGTCATGTGATGTCATGCATGATGTCAAAGACATCTTGGATCATGGGTTATGAACTTTGGGTCATGGGTTATGGGTTTTACCCATTTTTGGTGTCATTCATGATGTTATGCAATGGGTCATGGGTTATGAATTATGCTCCATGGGTTATGGGTTATGGACTTGGGTTTTGGGTCATGGATGGTCCAAGTCTTTACTAGTTTATTTTTACAAGTTGCATATATATTTTATAAAATGTAAGTAACTAAAGTTACTTAAGTGTTTTTATAAAATGGTTTTGGTTTTATGTAAACTATTAATTAAACATTTTTAAAGGTTTATTTGTTTAGTAAAATAAGTTAGGCTGTGTTTGATAACACATAATGATTTAGTGCTGAATGATTCTGAAGTCTGAATGGTTCAAAGGCTCTGAATGACTTGGTTCTAAATGAAAATTGTATGTTTGATATCGGTTCTGAATGAGTTATCTGAATGATAAAAAATTACTATTTTAACCTTTTTCTATACGCTGACTAGAATAAATTTTGTAAATAGGTTCTAATTTTTTTTTACATATATACCACACACAAAGAAACATTTAAAAACATAAAATTATAAATATCCTACTCATAATATTCTCTTAAATTAAAAGACATTGAATTTTGCAAAACATAAGAGTATGAAATTTCTTTCAAAGTCGCCAAACATAATAATGAACAATATTTAATTTGAAGCACTTGAAAATAGTTGATTAGCAATTTGATCACGTAGATTAGCCATATATTCATTGCCTTGAGGACCCCATTCAACTCCATGTGTGTCTTGTTCCTCGACTCCCCCACGTTGTTCTTCCCTAGCAAAGATGGTACTCGCGTCACATTCCTCAAAAAGTTGATCTTGAATATTCCATTTCCTTATAAAATTATGCACCGCGAAACAAGCAATCACTATGTCTCTTTGAATTGGAAAAGGATAAGGAGCCATTTCTCTTAGGATCGTAAATCTTTTCTTCAAAACGCCATATGCACGCTCAATAACATTTCTAAGCTGTGCATGAGCATGATTGAACTTTTCTTTTTTATTTAAGGCACGACGACGTCAAAAATCTGCCAACCAATACCTTGTATTGCGGTATGGAGTCAAAAATCCACGAGTGTTGGTGTATGCAGCATCACAAAGATAATATTTATCTGTAATCGATATGTTAGTATCACAATATTGATACACATATAATATTTATTAATTGAAAAAAGAGCAATACATACTTGGTGGAGGAAACGGAAATCCCGAAGTTGGATTAAATGCAACTTCTGTCAAAACTCTAGAATCATGTGCTATACCCTCCCAACCGGCCCAGACAAATGTGAATATCATATCAAAATCACAAATTCCTAAGACATTTTGATAGCATTCACCTTTTCCTCTTCCCTTATAGCGAGTTTGTTGATCAAGAGGCACAACTGCATGTACAAGAGTTCCATCTAATGCACCCACCGCTCCCTTTATATAAAAAGTAAACAAAATATTTTTAGTAGTTTTATTATCATATTAGGAGTTTCAATGATGTAAAAAAGAAACATACCGGAAACTTTTCTCTTAGGTTTCTATGTCGTTGTGACATATTCCAGTGTGCTTCTGAAGATGTTAGCACTATAACTTCTCTTGAAAATTTTATCATTGCACGCCGTACTTCATGAAAACATTTATGAATAGTTTGTGTAGAGTGTTGGAATCTCCTTTTAACCGCCCTAAAACGTTCATTATGACCTATAATGGTTAAAAACATTGCCATCTTTTCTTCAACACTTATAGACCTACTATTTTGCAACCAATTTTTTTGTTTAAAATGGTTGCATAACATTATATATGCATCACGAGAAAGACGCATCAATTCTTGACATTGCGTGCTTGACCCCGTTAATAATTCTTGTGTATATGCATGTCCACTCAATGCGGATGTGTTGTCTCTTATTCTTTCAATTCTCGGTGAAGCATTCGTCAACCAAAACCAACAAACAATTATCAAAAACACAATTTCATCCTCCAAATCCATGTGACCTTGAACATAATATAAGATAAAATATTGGCATTAGATAGTTACTAGTAAATAAAGAAAAGCTTACGAAACATTCAAAAAAAAGTACTCTAGCAAATACTAATTACAAGCTACTAGTACAATAATAGAAGACCATTAATTACTAGCAAAAAAACAGCAACAATAATCATATGAAACAAAATGCAGTGCTGACTAAATTCTGATGCTGCTAAACTAGACAAAAAGACCAGAAACATATTGAATATTCATCACATCAAACAAAACAAGGAAGTGGTTTAGCAACTTGTAACAAAAGGTAACAAAAGACATGAAATCACATGACCATCTACAACAACCTAACAGTCTAGCTTTCTTTTAATCAACCTAACAGTCCAAACTTACTTCCAGCATTCTTAATCCAACTTGCACAACTCTCCAATTTCAATACCAGCCAAAGTTTCCTAAAATCAGCACTCTCACCAAAAAGTAAAAGTGCGGTCTCATACATTGGATCATGTGTTTCCCAACCAAGTTTCTCCAACTTCTCAACACAAGCAACCATATCATCTCCTTTATTTTTTTTCCATCATCATTCTTGCAATGTTAGAAATATCTTGTGCAACTGCCATGATGTTAGGATTATTTGATTCCCTTTTTCTCTTTTTATTTTGAGCTCGAGAACGAGAGGAACATTCTTGGTTTGAGGCTGTTAGCTCTAGTGTAGTGTCAAGAGGTTCTTGTTGTACATGATGGCTATCAACATCTTCATTCAGTTTTGGGTCTTCATGGCTTTCTTCTGGGTGACGAAGACCCGAAGTTGGTCCCCAACCATCACACCCGATAACAGCAGATGCATCAAACAGTTTGATACACAAATCGGGATACATCAATGGCACATTCTTGAGTGGTTCTGCATACTTGTTTGACTGTTTAAAAATATATATGTATGTAAGCTATATGAATAATCTACAAAACTTGGTTAAAAAAAAAGGGTATACTAGACGAAATCAACCTTCATCTCTATCGCCCATTCTTCTTCTGTCAAATTGAAATTCTTGGTTATTGGATCGTACAGATTTCCTGTCCTGTTTTTTAACTTCATCCACACATTAAACTTTCCTTTAATATAGTCAAAACGATTCTTCATTTGTCGTTGATCGGCAATAAAACCATGTTCTTTTTTTAGCGTTTCTCCAACATTTTTCCATGCTTGCATCGTCAAGCTATTACCATATTGTCCATTTTGGCTCACCTCATGTATACATGCTTCAAGAAAAGTTTTCTCTAGACCTTCTTTTTTCCAATTAACCCTACCCTTTTTTTGTCTCAAAGAATTTCCAGCTTGGTCATTTTGTTGTTTCAAAGACTCCCCAACATGATCCATAATTATATTCCTAAATGAGCAAAAAATACATACTAGCATTCATGAAACAAATAAAATTCCTAAATAAATATATTTCTAAACAAGTAATGAAAAATGCACACATTTATTCATATACTAATATTTGGGATTTTTGCTACTCCTCTAATACAACATGAAACAAGTATATCCTTAGAAGATAAATACAAGGAGCCATGAAACAAATAAAATTCCTAAACAAGTAATGGAAAATGCAAACATATATTTATATATTAATATTTGGTTTTTTTGCTACTGGTATAATACTGCTACGGTTGTTATTGAATTTTCATTTTTTTAATATTATCATCTTTGTTAAAATCTTGAATAAAAACAAAGAATCCCAAACATCAACAACGATCTTTGTTTTGGGGAAGCAACAGGAATAGAAACAAAACAAAACAATAACTAATTAAAATATTAAAGAAACTAATTAAACCCTTAAAAACGAATATAAAAAAATTGAATATGTGTAACATACCTTAAACTCAAAAGCAACAATAGATCTAGATATTCTTGTCTTTAAGAAGGGATTACCTATTTCAAAAAAATATATAAGAAAAAATAGTGGATGAAAATAGCAAAAGATATATAAAAAAAGAAAAGAAAAATAGATTAGATAGAAGATATATATACCATGGTGATTATGAAAAGCAGATGGAAGAAATAGAGATGGAGCAGATCGAAAGATGGAGAAAGACTGATGAAAAAAGGGGGAGTTGAAGGAAGGGTATATTATGGTAAAGTAGATAATGAATGGTTAAGAGATATGTTATAAGTGGAATGATTCAGTAGTTTTTTTTCCATCATTCAGTGTTCAGAAGTATTTAACAAACAATCGGAATGCTGACCACCATTCCATTCAGCACAAATCAAACACAGCCTTAGTAAACTTTTGGCTCAAAGCTTTACGTATTTTATTTATCTCGTTAAAATGATTTTACATTTGCTATCGACAAAACATTAGAAGATCGTAAAATATAAATAAGCGTTTTTATGGTTTATTTGTATTAACAGAATTGTATTTTCAAAACATAATTCTCAAGAAGGATTAATATACAAATATATTACTAAATTTTTCAAAAAAGTTCGCCTAAGTTATTAAACCTTCATTTTGTTTTCTTAGGTTACTGAACTTATATGGAGTATTTTGTAGTTTTGATTGGAGTGATTTAATCGTATAGTTTTTTATATGTTAAGTAACATAAATGTCGTGTTTTTACAAGTTCAGTGTTGTTTATGAATAATTTTTATAGTTTAGTGAGCTCAAATGTCATATTTTATAAGTTTAGTAACCTAAATGAATAAAATGAAAGTTCAGTAACTTAGGCGAACTTTTTAAAAAAGTTTAGTAACATATTTGTATATTAACCTTTTATGAATAGAAATCCTTACTTTATCATACCACAAACTGTAGATCGAATGGTATTAAAGATAGAAGGAAGATAGAAGAGAAGATCAGTACAATAGAAGAGAAGATGGAACTGTGTATATATTAGATTAGAAGAGAAAGAAATAAGAGAAGAATACAAAGCACACACTCCCACCTTTTCCAAACTAATGCACATTTACTAAAGTGGTAGGAGTGTGTGCTATATAAAAAGAGAGTTACCCTAAAGGCTTTAGCTTGGGCTTGGGTGGGCTTTGTGTTGGACTTGGACATTTACACATTGCTTGGACTTATCAATTACATACTAGCTTGGTCCAACACAAATCCTTCCTATACTATCCTTTTACATATAATAGACACACACTACAAAGATAAATGAAAGATAAATGACCATCACTTCACATATAATTTAAATGCTAACAATCTCCCCTTAAGGGATGGTCATTTCAATGATGCTCCCAGTGATTAGGTCTTTTGACTTTGATGTCTTGAACTTTGTGTGTCGATGTAGAATAGACTTGATTCATTGTTCCTTCATGCTATGTGATCTTCAAAGTATAGTCTTTTGGTCATTTTTTCCTTGATCAACATCTTCTGTACAATTGCGTCGACGTTATAGATGTTGAAACATATGATGATGGTGAATGGACTTTCGTCAGTACCTGCATAAAACAATTAGCAATAAATCGTCCAGCGCTTATAGGTTCAGATTTCGAGATTGTTAACAGCATAGAGTGAAAACTTTCTCTAGACTTGACCAAGGCCGTTGAGAGCCTCTGAAGTATACCGGAGTATCACTTCAAGACTGTAGACCGTATGAAGCACTTAACCATCATGATATAAGGCATGATCTTTAGATCTCATCAAGACTCTTACAACTTGTGTCCTTTTTGGTGAACACAAGTGTATTGTATTGGTAGTGTTCCTAAGAGATCTTTGATGAATCTCATGGCTCTAGACTCAATGATGTGCGTTTTGGTTTTAGTCATCGGAGGCATGGAGCAGAGTGCCACCTTTTCAATATCAACACATCTCGAAATGAGAGGCCGATAGATTATGCAGTGTTCTCCGTGAGGAATGAAACAAATATCTTTTAAGAGATATCTGAGTGGCTAGGAGGGGTGGTGCAGTGCGTCACTGGGTCCATGACGTCTTGTCTTCAATATCAGTGTCAACTTGTGATAACCGATAGCAGATGTATTGACCCGGTTTCTGACCTAAGTTTTCATGGAGGGCTATTTCTTTTCACCCTTTCATTAAACTTTTCTTTTTAATTCTTCAACCCCTTCTATCCCTTTCTCATTTACTCCTTTTTTCGATCTTACCTGAGGACTTCTAATTCTAATCTATTGGAATTGTCCTTGGGTAGATCCCTCCGGCTCTGGCGGATTATTAGACACAACCTAACCATAATCACCTTATTACTCCATGATTATCCTAGGTTAATTGATCACTTGCCATAAAACCTTTTATGAAAATCTCTCAAAGTGTTTATGAGTAAACACATTTAGATAACACATTGAGAGTTTTTCATTTTTGAAATACTCCCCCTTCACATGTGCTCATGTATTTTTGAAATAAAATGCACATGTTGGGTAGAGTTCGCACATTTTGAATTGATCGATTTTCAATTAATATGACCATTGCGAGACACGTTTACATCACTAGTTAAACTAGTTTGAAGTTATTACCCGTCCCGGTCATATTAAAAGATCATCTCTCGAATTGGTACATTCTACTCAGACGAGTCCTTTGCGAGACACGTTTACATCACTGGATAACCAGCTTGAAATTATTACCCGTCCCGGACAAGTCTTTTCGATTTCTAACTTTTAATTTCCGTCAATTCGAGGGTTCAGATCTGAGTCTTTTAGGATAAGAGCTCTTTTATGAGATTCAAACCACGATTTCTTAAAGTTGAGAGATTATCTTATTATCACATTTTAATCACGCCTTCTCCCCCTCAAAAATAGCTTGTAGTGATATTTTTGATATCAACTGATTAAAATGAAACTTTTTGGAGAGAATGACGGATTTTAGCATGAAATTGGAACATTTTTTTTCATTTTATACTCCCCCTTAAATAAAGCATGATTTATCGGGTTTTGGAGGGAGTTATCTTGAGCACTTTATGAAAGATTTTGAAAAATCTTATTGAAAAATCTCGAAGGAAATGTGCTCAAGATAGAAAAGATTTTGAAAGTCTTTGAAGATATGATAGGGGAAATATCTTCATCTGTTTTTAGGATAAGTGTTTGAAAAAGATATTGGTTTTGCACAACACTTTCCTTTATTTGAAGTTCGGGTTGTAAGCTGAAATACTTACAAGCCATTAAGTTAAGCTCGGGTCCGAAACTGAGTTGTTCCGGATCCATTATGAAGAAAATTTTGAGAGACGACATGTTTTGAAAACGTTTAAATGAACTCTCGCTCAAGCATCTGTACATGCCCGTATCATTGTTGAATGACATTTCTAGGTACGTACAGAATATTGATTATACAAGAGACATGTCGTGAGAAGAATATTTTTGGTTTTTATATTTTATATTGTTTTTGTATTTTTGAAATTTTCTATTTTTATATTTTGTTTTTGATTTTTTCCAAAAAAAATGTATACACAAAGAATGATTAAGTATGAACAAGTAAAAGTGGAGTTAAGAGTGGAATAAGACCAGGATTTCCACATGAAATGTTGGCATAAAGTTCTTCTTTTCCACATTGAGTGTATGAACTCTCAACACTTTCACAAGTACCTGCATTCACAGAATCCACAAAAGAAGAACTTGCACAAATAACAGTGTTAGAAGTACATGGATCATCACATTGAGGGTGTCCGCTATCAACGGTTGTGGTGGTTTCTACATCCTTATCCTGATGATTTTCACTATTACTTGTTGTGGTACAACTATCAAGAATCTTTCCTGTGGGAATCCATCTAAGACCAACTGTTTTAAAAACTTTTCCCGTGGGAATCCACCTAAGGCAAGATCTAGGAGTTGTTTTCTTTTCAGATGCAGCGAAAGTCTCATTTTGAGAAAAAACTACGTCCTATAGAGATCCACCTATTAGGTTTCTTAGCCTTTTGCTTCTTATCAACGGGTTTGTTTCTATTTGGTGTCTTAGTGGATTGTGCCTTAGCATGTGAATTTGCTTTCTTGATATACTGTGCAACACATGCATCATGATTAGCTGAAAAGACACATTTTTGACATGTAGGACAGACAAATTCAACAGTCTTGTTTAAAACGGCAACCTTAATTTTGTCACTACTGTCATTTTGAACTTGCTTTGTCTTCGGAGAGGAATTCTTAGTGGTGCATTCTACGTGAATAACATTTTCTTTTGCGCAGCTACTCTTAGATGCAAGCCAATCCCTAGTCTTTTGTAGAGTGTTCCTAGGTAATGGTTTACTACTACTAGCAGTGCCTTGTAATGTTGTAGAATTCATTACCCTAGGTTTTGTACCTAAAATTCCGTCTTTTCGAATCTGTGCCTTTTTTCTAGCTTATTCTAGGTAGTGATTGTGGACCATGTTGTTTGAACCAACTGATTCCTTAACTGTTTTTGTGGTCACATTTAGTGTACTAATCCTAGAAAGGCCAGGTGCAATCACTTTTGGTGTTGTAGGCAAGGGTGTTGGAGTGACTGGTTTTGTCAAATCAATTATCACATCAACTGTTGGAACCATTTGAGAAATTGACATTTTTGGTTTATCCGAAGTTGATGGTTTTGCAAACTTAGTTTCCTCACCCTTCCTTTTTTGACTATCCAGCTGAGACTTCAAAAGATCATTTTGTTCTTTCATATTCTTGTAAGCACGCTCATACGACAATTTGTCATACTTGCATTCTTCCTTTTTCCGATCAAGTTGTTTAAAATATGTGACATTTTGTTTCTCAATCTTAGCAAGCGCATTTTCATATTTTAAAACAAGTTCAGAAGTCTCAGCTCGAAGTGTTTCATCGTCTTCCACAGAATATGTTTGGTAAATAATGGACATGATTTCAATCGATAGAGCTACTTCAGAGAGAATGTCATCGTGTCTTTCCAAAACTTTGATTTGTTCAATGTTTTCATTTACTTCCTTTACCAGGGATTTGTGGTCCTTGACAAATTTGGTTGTTTCTTTTAAAAGCGCATTTTCAACATTAAGTACTCTCGCATGAATTTCCATGAGAGGAGTAGAAATTTCTGTGTCATACACCTTTTTCATTTCATTATGAAAACTTGAATCCCAATCGTTAATGCGATTATTACTTGTTTTGGATGCCACAACCATTTAAAGATATTGTCTAGCGTCACTTGTGCAAGAAATGTTACTAGAAGACATTTGTTCAATGTTAGAAAGATGTTTCGAAACAACTTTTCGTTTTGTGATAGCCACTAGTTTGAAACAACTTTTCGTCTCATAAGAATCACGAACCTCGGGATGATCATGTTTATCATTTAGCACACTACCATTATATAACACATTCTGTTCTTTCTGAGCTTTCTTGAGATGATAAAGGTTTTCACAACCGATAGCCATTTTCTTCATTGTATGTAAAATTGGGTTGGGATCGTTAATTAGCATATTAATTGTTTGTCTAGAATGGCCCATTTTTACAAGCAAATCTTTCAACTTTTTAATGGTTTCTTGTTTGTCAATGATTTCGTCAAGAAGATCATTTTCACATTTTGAAAACCTTGCATTCAACTCTTTCTTTTCTTTTTCTAGATCAGAACAAGTTGATTTTTGTTTAGAAAGCTGGTTGGTTAATTCAGAAACTTCCGTGTTTAAGGATTTTATTTTCATGTTCAAATTAACATCAAGTGTGTCAAATTTGATTTGCAAATGTTTTTCTCTTAAAACAGAATCTCGATAACCAATTTCTAATTCTGACTGTCGTGTGTTATTGAATTGAAAAGCACGTTCATTCACCTTATATCTCTCAAGCTCAACGGTCAATTTTTCATTCGCGGCCTTAACATCGCGATTGATCGTTTTGACCTTTTCAATTTCAATACTACAATTATGAAGTAATGATTCAAAGAAAGCACGGGTTTCCTCATCATTAGCATCATTTTGTGCAACTTGAACTTCATTAGGATCCATATATGAAGTTTCACACTTAACATTGCTATTAACTTGCTCCCCCACATATGTATCATAATTAGGTTCGAGAGGCACAGAATGTGGCTTTTCATGAGCAAACGAATGTTGTACCTCATGAAGTGGTTCTGTGTCATAAGATGGAGGAGTTTCAGAATCACTGCATGATGTTGTTTCTTGTTGATTAGCCATAAAGTTGGAGATTCCAGTGAGTTCTGCAGTATTATCATTAACTCTTGTTGAAACCATGAAGTCGGATTCTTCAGCAGTCAACGGTTTTCCCGACTCTTCCTTTGTGGCTAGCATCAACATGTACTGTAGCTTTTGAAGCTTCGTCATTGCATTGACATTGCAATCTCTACCAATATCACCATTGTGAATTTCAGATGTAGGTTCCTGAATCGTAGTTGTAAAACAATAATTCTCATTTTGATTAACCCCGTTTTGATTCACAAACTGATCCATTTGGTTTCCAGCATACTGCCCTGCATATTGCATCTGATTCCCCTTCTGTATGCCCATAGTATTCCTTGCTGATTCTCAATAACATCAACCATTTGACCTTGTTGGCCCAAATAAAACTGCGTATTGTCAGTGGATGATGAAATCCATTGGTTGTTGTTATGTGGTTTGATGTTTAATGCCCTGGATAACAAAGCAAAACCATTTGCCAAAGTAGTTGTGATATCATCTTGATTAGTTGCCATTGATGATGACTGGTATGATAAAGTTGATGTAGGATCGTTGCAACGAAATAGGAGTTGTGATTGTTGAAGGTTAAACTCAGTTGTGGTTGTGAAGTCTCAGTCCTTTGCTGAAGATCGATCGAAGGATTTCTTAATGGTGATTTTTGGTTGGTTTCCCTCCAAAATTTGAATTTGAAAAATTTCTTTACCAAAATTTGAAATTCACCAAAAAATGCAATTTTAAGGTTATTAAAAAAATTTGAGTTTTAAAAATTCTGACGCCAAAATTCACTGTAAAAATTCGAATTTTGACCTAAAAATTTGAATTTTCGGCCAAAATTTTCACAATTATACCAAAATTTGAATTTAGAGTAAAAATTGAAAGTTTAGTCTCCTGTAAAAATTAAATTTTACTCAAATTTTCCCGCCCAATTTTTTTTAAATTTTATTTTTTAATATATATTTTTTTTTTTTTTTTTAGAATTGCGATAGACTTGTTGACTTAAACAATTGCGATAACCTAAGCCTGTCCGATAACCATTTGCGATAGGCTAAGCTTGTCCGATAACTGTTTGCGATAATTCTCACAATTGCGATAAAATCAAGGTTTGCGATAACTTTGACAATTGCTATAGAATCTAGATTTGCGATAAGTGACACAATTTCGATAGATTCAAACAATTGCGATAAATCAAACAATTGCGATAATTTTCAGATTTGCGATAGAAATTATACAATTTCGATATCATCCCACAATTGCGATAGAAATTCTACAATTTTGATAAGGTGCAGCTTGGACAATTTCGATAGATATACCAACTCTTGACTTTTTGTCAGTCCAATTATTTAGCCACTGAGGAGATCTACTAACTCTTACCAACTATTCTTATAAAAGAATTTTTGGAAAGATGAACTGATGAAGATCCATAACACAAATCACAAACAATCTTTTGTATATTTTCACAATCAAGACACTTTTAACGCAAATATTTCAATCTTGAAACTAAGATACGACAAAAGAACTACCAAAGCTTCACTAACCAACTCGTCAAATCTATAAAGACACAACCTTTAACTTGAAGAACTACCAAAGATTTGCAAACGATTCGAAGATAAAACACAAAAGCTTACGTTTTTATAAGAAAAACGCAACTTTTGGTTACTTTTGAACACAAACCGAACACAAACTATATCCTATTTTGATGTTTGGCGTGTTGATACCGCTTGTTATGAATAGAAATCCTTACTTTATCGTACCACAAACTGTAGATCGAATGGTATTAAAGATAGAAGGAAGATAGAAGAGAAGATCGGTACAATAGAAGAGAAGATGGAACTGTGTATATATTAGATTAGAAGAGAAAGAAATAAGAGAAGAATACAAAGCATACACTCCCACCTTTTCCAGACTAATGCACATTTACTAAAGTGGTAGGAGTGTGTGCAATATAGAAAGAGAGTTTCCCTAAAGGCTTTAGCTTGGGCTTGGGTGGGCTTTGTGTTGGACTTGGACATTTACACATTGCTTGGACTTATCAATTACATACTAGCTTGGTCCAACACAAAGCCTTCCTATACTATCCTTTTACATATAATCGACACACACTACAAAGATAAATGACCATCACTTCAACATATAATTTAAATGCTAACATAACCCTTCTCGAGAAGGTAAATGAAGTTTACATGTACCAAGGAATTATTGATTAACTATTATATTGAAACCAAAACTTCTTACAGAACTCAGTTAAACCTAAAGCAATATTATATGCAACTGAAGTTTATAGCACACTTGCCCAATTAATATGTAGTGCAATTTCTACAATGTCTTATGATGTGATGTTACAAGATAATTTCAACAAACTTCAAGCCACAATCAAGTTCAAAATTGGATCTTTTTGTGCAAAAGTTGCTATGTGACTTGTAATCTAGTTCTTGCCTAGGCCAAATGATCTTTAAAGGTGTAAACAATCCACACACTTCAACACCTAGGTAGGAAGTGATCCATATGCTCCCTTTGACTTTTAACATTGAACCTAATACTTCACAAAGTACAAACTAAAGTTACATTTAACTTATGACAAATGTTCTACCCAAGATTATTTGTTCATTTATTATTGTGATACTACATGTCTCGGAAATGCAAGTAACGGAGATGGAAACATGATAGCTCATGACACTATGGTGGAAGGTTAAAACTGGAGGATGCAGGGTATCAAGTTCATGGCTTATTTGTGTTTAATGCCTTTAGGTGAGTGTGACATGCTATTGGGAGAACCCTTGTAGCATAGATAACTCCTCATAGTGGTCACATGACAAAAGCTAGAAAACATAACCAAAATAGGGTTCGTTCAATTTTGTAAAATTAAAAAAGATGGGATTTGATGGTGGTAGAGGGTAGTGGTGGTGGAGGGTGGTAGTGTTGGTTGTGTGGTGGTGGTGATGGAGGATAGTGGAGGAATAATAATTGCAAATTCAAAAAAAATAATTGTGAGATGAAGACGAGGGTAAATTAGTAATTTCACATGACCTGTGACTTTGACTAACGAGGATTTATAACGATCGTTAGCCAGAAGAGATTATTCGCAACAAATTAGAAACCACATGGACATTTTCGCAATTAATAGTTTTAAGGGACATTTTTCGTAAAAATAAGAAACCACAAGGACATTTTATGCCGTTTACCCTAAAAATAAACTACGTATTCAAGTTAAAGATAAGCACACAATCAAAAGTGATAACTCGTCTTAGTCATTTATCCATAAATTAACTAAATCACTAGAGTAAAATATACGCCACTTTAACTTTAAATAACACAATAATTAAATACTAGTCCAAATACTTAACTGAAAACAAAAACTTGGTTGGCGTTGGCGTGTTGGTAATATACACACAACATATATTGTGTAGGCAATGAGATACTTCCTTGCACAAAAGACCATTTCATTATTTCATTCATTATTGTCATCCTAACATGCTCTCTTTCTTCATCACCTTCCCATTATTTTTTTATTACTATTACCTTTTATATATTTTAAAACTTTAAATAAATATAATAAAATAAATAATCCCACAATATCTGGCGTTTGTGTATATAACACCCACCAAATTTTCATATTTCTCATAACTCCTAAAGTTTTTGAGAGCATAACATAAACTAGTCTCTCAAATAACAAACATATAAATGGTATTGGTGGGGCGTAAAAAAGGATTAAATGACGAAGGCATGCATTTACAGTTGGGTAAATATGAGATTGGAAGGACACTTGGTGAGGGTAATTTTGGTAAAGTTAAGTATGCTAAAGATGTACAAACCGGTCATTCTTTTGCTGTCAAGATTCTTGAAAAGACCAGAATCAAGAACCTTAATTTCTCAGATCAGGTACTTTGGTTTTAATGTTTGCATGTGTTTTTTTTTAGTGGTTTTAAGTATTCTTGATTTGGGTTTTGGATAAATATTGAATCTGTATATGAGAATTGTGGTTTTGAAATGTTTCAATTTTGTGGTTTTTTAGTAATCTTGATCTGTTGTTTAAAGATCTATCTGTTTCTATAGTGGTTATTGAGAAATCTTGATCTGGTTTCTTAGGAAGGTTCAGTTTTTATAAAAATAAGGAAATTGTGTATGGTTTAAAAGATGTTTTGAACTCATATTTGATTGTATTATGTTTATTTGGTGTTTTTATGGTAATATTGATATGGGTTCTTCATAAAGTTTTGATCTTTATAAAAAGAAGCAAATTGTGTTTTGTGTATTAGTATTTATGGTTTAAAAGATGTTTTGGATTCATATTTGATTGTATTGTGCTTATTTTGTTTCTATGGTAATCCTGATATGGGTTTTTCATAAAGTTCAAATCTTTGTATGGAACAAGGAATTGTGTATTGAATAGTAGTATTTGTTGTTTCAATAAAGTTTTGAATCATACTTTGGTTATAATTTGTTTATTTGGTGTTTTCTGAGTGATTTTGATATGGGTTATTTTGAAAGTTCTAATCTTTTTATGTGACATGATTAGTGATTCAGATATAAGTTAGTGTTATTTGATTAATCATTTTTTTGATGTTCAAGAAGAGATTTGAACTTTATCCTGATTATATGTGTTTCTACTGTATTGTTATAGATAAAGAGGGAGATTGCTACATTGAAGATCTTGAAGCATCCTAATGTTGTCAGATTACACGAGGTAACATTTTAAACATGTATCATGTTTTTTTTTTTTTTTTTCTAATGAAAGTGATTTGATTAAAAGAATTTAATACCAAGTCAAAGGAAAATGAAAACTTGTTTTCTTGGTGACTGGATCAAGAATCAAGATAGGAAGGAAGCAATTTGGGGGGGTGGTGGGTCAGAAATTTCATAAAGTTGGATTAGTATTTTGTTTCTTGTGTAATACGGAGTAATTATGTAATGGATTATTTAATACTCAATAAGAAAACATCACTTTTAGATTAAAAAAGGGTTTTAAATGATTGGGTTTTAAGGCTTTATTGTATAAGGTTAAACCTAAATCTAATCTTAGTTTAACAATAAGAAATATACATCAAGTTGGATGATACGTGGCCACGTCGTTTCCTGTTATCAAAAGGGCATGTGATTAAGCTTTGTTTATTATCCCTTTTGCTTTCGATTAAAGATACTATTATCGTATTAATGATTATGTTATAATTTTGTAATTCAGGTTTTAGCAAGCAAAACTAAGATTTATATGATTCTTGAATTCGTCAACGGAGGTGAATTATTCGATGCGATTGTACGCACTAACCAACACACTATCTTTGCTTTACCTTATGATTTGCATGACAAATAAAATCTTATGCTTTTCTTTCTTTCTTATAGGCATCAAAAGGTAAATTACCCGAATCAGAAGGCAGGATGTTGTTCCAACAGCTTATAGACGGGGTCAGCTATTGTCATGATAAAGGCGTTTATCATCGCGACCTCAAGGTCATTAATCCACATCCCTACCATAATTTCAATATTAGATGGCCATCTGGCAGTCTTGGGACATTTATTTATTAACGGATAGGTTTGGGCACTTGGCTATTTTTATACTACTGACACATTAACTCGGCAAAGTCAGACTAAAATGCATAAAAGTAAACAGGCTAAATCACCAAAAGAGTGTATTTT
This sequence comes from Artemisia tridentata subsp. tridentata, assembly GCA_021014915.2. NCBI lineage: Eukaryota > Viridiplantae > Streptophyta > Magnoliopsida > Asterales > Asteraceae > Artemisia > Artemisia tridentata. The sequence goes on along the minus strand of CP139509.1, from coordinate 349,485,639 downwards.
TAATGCAGTTAAAGAAAAATATTATTCTTATTGTATAACTTATTTCAGAAACTAAATAACCAATCATTAGAAAAGATGCAAACATTAATGGCCAAAGTAGTGTCCGGGTCGACCTGACCTGTCCAACCCGCCCATTTATCAGGGCAAATGGTCATGGTTGATAAATTTCTAGGACTGACAGAAAGCTCATGTTATCAAACTGCAGTTAGAAAATGTTCTTGTTGATGCTAAAGGAAACATCAAGATATCCGACTTTGGCCTTAGCGCTCTACCCCAGCATTTAAGGGTATGTTGACAGATTGTGTATACATTTTAGGGTATGCGGCGTATTTATGAAATTATTATAACAAGCTTTTATATGTATTAGGATGACGGGCTATTGCATACAACCTGTGGGAGTCCTAATTATGTAGCTCCCGAAATTCTCCAGAACAGAGGGTATGATGGAGCCACATCAGATACGTGGTCATGTGGTGTTATTTTATACGTGATCCTTACAGGGTATCTACCATTTGATGATAGAAATCTTGCTGTTCTTTATCAGAAGGTATGCATAACAATTAAAGTAGTTTTTCTTGAGTTACATGTGGTGAAATTTATTTCTAACATAATTTGATTTTGGGTTTCTGTAGATTTTTAAGGGGGATGCACAGATGCCCAAATGGTTACCTTCGGGAGCAAAGAATTTAATAAAGAGAATTCTTGATCCCAATCCAAAAACAAGGATAACGATGGCAGATATTAAAACCGATGAATGGTTCAAACAAGATTATACTCCCGCAGTTTATGAAGATGAGGAGGAAGATGTACTTATTGATGATGAAGTTTTATCATTACACGAGACTGTAAGAAATCAATTATTGCTTCATTTTTTATTCGAAATATTTGAAAACGTAGATTTTTCTAAATGTTGTTTTGGTTGTTGCAGCCAATGGATTCAGATAGGGATCCACAATCACCTACGCATATAAATGCTTTTGAACTCATTGGGATGTCATCATCCTTGGATCTTTCAGGGTTCTTTGAGAAAGAGGTAAAGATTCATTTTTTAACTGTATTTTTGGCATATCCTTCACTTAATATATCGAACAAGTCTCAGTTTTGCTTTTTCTTGTTCAGGATGTATCAGAACGAAAGGTCAGATTTACATCCACATGTTGTCCAAGAAAATTGTTAGTTAGAATTGAGGATGTAGCAACACAGATGGGATTTGGAGTGCAAAAGAGAAATGGAAAGGTCAGTAGTCATTTGATGTTCTAACTATTGATATTATGCGCCTAGGATAACCAACTTATATTGGCTAGAAAAAAACCTTCAAAATTTTGGAAGTTGGTTACCTTAGATCAAAATTATTGCAACTGTGACGGTTTTTCTAGCTTAAAAATTTGGTTACTTTTGTATGCAACACCCCAAACCAATATAACCAATAAATTGGACTCAAGTGTTTTCCTTTTGCTGAAATTGTGTTTCTTGTGTTTAGTTGAAGGTTTTACAAGACCATAGAGGGCAGAGGAGGTCTTCTAATTTATCCGTGACAGCAGAAGTAAGCACTCATATTCAATAAAATTCATCACTGAAAATAATCTTAAATCCCTTGCTTCTTTCTTATGAACATGTCTTGTTCCTTATCGCTGCAGGTGTTTGAGATAAATCCATCATTATACGTAGTTGAATTAAGAAAGAATAGCGGCGAGTTTAGTGTATATAGACAGCTGTGCGACAAAGTACTGAAGGATTTAGGGGTGTCAGGAAGCCAAGAGCATTTGGCAGCAAAGTTGCTAGAAGCTACATAGGCATTCGCCCCATCATGGTTAATTACATATGCATATAGAAGATATCAAATCTTCAAGTTGTATTGAAGTAAGTCAAGATTAGTCCTTTATTTCGTTCTTTTTGTATTTTCGATTCAATGTTAGTAGAGAAACCTACCAGAAATCTGGAACTAGTTTATACATAATAGTTGGAGATTCTTAGGTTTCAATTAAGTTATAGAACTGTTTAAATGGATAGAGCTTGTAATAAACAATTAAGCATTTGCAAGTATGTATATTGGTCAACCGGAGTAAGCGATTTTTGTCATCTTCTTTCCCACTTACAGTTTAAGAACGTATGTTGTCGCGGAAATGAAAGAATCATTTTTTCGAGTTAGTTCATAGGTAATTGCCTTATATGCATGTTGATACTTGATACTAAAAAGAATGGAGACCTTTTGGAAAGCTGATATTCTACTTTGAATGACAACCATTCAATCATTTGTAAAGGTATGTAGCAAGTTGAGGTTATATACTCATGCCCACCCACCCAATCATCCAATCTTTTTTATTTATTTATAATAATATGATTATGACCCATTTAGGTAGGAAGATCATTTGTATGGATATGTCAAACCATTTGTATAATGGGGAAATTATCATTGTTGCAGAGCCTGTTGCTCCAGCTTCTTTAGCATTTTTCTTTTTCTAAATTTGACAGCCTATTGACCAATTCATGTTTGCTTCCATATTTGAATTGAGGGCTATACAAGATCATTTGTGGCGGAGATGTATAGCAAAAAAAAAAAAAGCCAAAAAAGTTGGCGCTGTGATCATTTCCTTTTGTATAATACATGGTTTTGATATTATAGTTTGTGTAACATTTACATTAACATGGGGTAAAGACCATAAAATAACAACGTACTTTCTCCAATTTACCGAGATGAAACACCTACTTTTTTATTAACATTTAAGCCAACGAAACTATCAAGTATTGTTCCGATATCAACAAAAAGTTGTATAAATAATTAAATAATACTTGAAATGACTATATTACCCTTGTCTTCTTAAACATAAACCCCTGTAAAAAAAAAACAAAAGAAATTCGTTTTCAAACTACTAAAATAGCAAAGAGTTGCAAAAGGCATCAAAAGAATCACTGGCCATTTTCTCAAAATGTAGTCAAAATACCAAGGAATACAGATTCAAAATTAGCTTCACAGATCTACGGTTAGATCGCAACAACCAAACACACCATGATCATAAGACCACAAAAACAACCAAAAAAATGCACCAAAGCCACAAAAGATCCAAATAAGACATACCAGGTCAGCTTCACGACGGTGGTTCACGGTCTACACAACCACTACAATGATGGATCTAGCGCAAAACATTTAGATCCACCGTTAGAACCATAAAAATGAGTGATGGGTATAGCAAAAGAGACCAAAACCATCCTCAAAACATCATTAAAGAAAGACATCGAAACAAGCAACCAAATCCCAAACTCTTAAAACAATAGTTATAATCACAATCAAAATTTCTCTATGTGCATAGACAATCCAATATCCAAACCGAGACCAAAAACAAGGTTGTAAAGCAAAGCTCAAGTCCGACCCGATCCGTATGGGTCCTAACTCAACCCGTTTCAGAAACAAACACCACAAACCTCAAGTCCGACCCGATCCGTACGGGTCGACCCCAAACTAATCATAAACACCATTTTTGAACCATTTAAACCACACGAAACCGTTATTAAAACACGTTTAAATTTGTTATTAATCCACGATCTTAACCTTGTGTCTTCGATCTATTCGTGGCGTGACTCAACACAAATAGGAGATTGCGGCAGGTGGTGACCATAATGATGTCGCCGGAATTTGGCCGGAACAGGTGGTGGTGCGGCGACCAGAGGGTGGCAGCTGATGAGTGGAGAGGGTGAGGCTAGGGTTGTGATGTTATAATAAATGAAGAAACCTTAAAATGGGTGAGTTATATAGTTTAAGATGAGGGGTATAGTTTAAGAAGACAAGGGTAATATAGTCATTTCAAGTATTATTTAATTATTTATACAACTTTTTGTTGATATCGGAACAATACTTGATAGTTGCGTTGACTTAAATGTTAATAAAAAAGTAGGTGTTTCATCTCGGTAAATTAAAGAAAGTACGTTGTTATTTTATAGTTTTTATAACATTTACATTAACATGGAGTGTGTTGAAAAAATCCCACAATTCAAAAAGGTCATGGATTTGAATCTTACAATATAAGAAACTAATTTATATATTAAGTTTATTTAGCATGTAGGCCAAATGTCCATTTGGACATTTGGTATGTTGGCCAAATGTTTAAAAGATGTTCATTTGGTATGTAGGCCAAATGTTTAAAAGTTCACCAACTCTTTTAACTTCACTTTAGACAGATGTTCATTTGGTATGTAGGCCAAATGTTTAAAAGATTACCAAATGTTCAAGCACTTTTCATATATGCATCATCTTTTACTTTTTATTTTTTTAACAGATTTATATTAAGAAAACTAGCAGTAAGACAAACATCAAACAACACCACCTTTTAAACAATTTAGAAACATCCAAACTATATTCATCATATAATTATAATTGCATATTCATCATACCAATATACAATGTAAGAAACATCATTGAAATTGATTGAAGTTAGTAATGTTAGGCTGAAACTTTTATGGGTTAAAGTCATCGTAGGAACGACTTACATGTGATAGAGTTTGATTACTTTTAATTATAGTCTAGTGCTTAGTTAGGAACGAACTGATGTGATTATGAGCTTTATATAGTAAATCATGTTTAGTTAGGATTATGTGTTAGGACCGCAACTTAGTACTATTGTATAAAGTTAGAATCAAATGGTAGGAATACGTCGTATTATATTATTTACAATTAATTGTGATTAAGTTTTAGGATTCGGTAGGGGTAGGGGTAGGGGTGAGTACAAAAACCGATAAACCGAATCAAATCTGGAAACGCCGAACATGAAAAACCGCCCTAATTGACAAACCAATGGTGATGGCAGGGGCGGATCTACTCATACAACAGGGTATGCACTTGCATACCCTGTAATTTCTTCGTGTAGTGTAAAAAAAAATAGTTCGAAGACTTTTTCAGTGAAATACCCTGTAATTTACCCAACAAAAATGAGAGTGCACACCCTATCCTGATTTCCTAGATTTGATATTTCCTATATACATATGTTATTAACCAAGATGGGATTTTGTTAAGCGTACGTAATCATGATCTTGGTTCATCTCCTGGTGGTAACCATTAACCCGAACATATACATATGTATACTTACATTTTGTACCATAATTTAAACAGTATGAACTCCTAATGATAACATATTTGATCGATCATGTGTATTAATAATATTGCAAGGGTCAATCACATTATCCAACTATAAAACCTAGTAATATGAAAATTTACTCTTCTTTTTGAACTTCTAAAGCACAAATTTCACTAGGCAATATCTATTTATAATATACATATGACTTTATAAACAAGCAACATAATAATAATAATCTCAAAACATATGAACACTAAGCCTACAATTAGGGTTGGCTCATAACCAAATCATCTAACACTAAGCACAAATTCCATTGGAGGAAAGTTATTTACTCGCCAAAAATCTTGCTTTGTTAGGTAAATGGAAATGGCGTTTCCTGTCGGAAAAAGACGCTCTCCGGAGGAAAGTTATTTCTAATTTTTATGGAGTTGACGACGGATTTTCTTCATCTTCAACTTCCCTCGGTGGACATGGCGTTTGGTGTGACATTATTAAATCCATCTCCAATATCGAATATATTTACGAGTCTTTTAAAAACACTTTTACTCTCAAGGTATCGAATGGGTTATCTACATCCTTCTGGAAGGATGCTTGGTGGCATGATGGTTCCCGTCTTATGGATGCTTTCCCTAGACTATTTGCTCTCGAGTCATTTCAAGATTGTAAGGTTAGTGATAGGTGGGGTTTGGTGAATGGCAGTTGGAATGGAACTTGGGATTGGCGAATTCCTTTGAGAGGTAGAGCCACTGATGATCTTGCTTCCTTATTATCGCGTTTAAACAACTTTTCTCTTTCATCTGGTGAAGATAAATGGGTGTGGAATGGAGACGCTTCGGGGAAGTTTAGGGTTTGTAATCTATCTGCTAGTTGTTGGAATATGTGAACTATATATAAAATCATAAACACATATAATCATCAAGAACACGCAGCGGAATAGATCTACAAGAACATGTAATTAATTAAACATAAATAGATACGTACCTTAGTGATTCCTAGCAAGAACAAGGAATCTCTTGAACAAGAACAAGTAATAAACCCTAATAGGATTTATATGTGGATCGACAAGGGTAAGTAACACTTCCAAGATCACAAGCTAAAGTAAGCTTGTCACTCGTTCCTGTACACACGTATTACTAGCGTCTCAAAGTGAAAAGCTAGGTTCATGTATCACAAATAAAACATCACAACACCTAGGGTTTGATGTTCTAGATAATACATGATCGAATCTACTAGTTACACATCACTGTTCAAATATAATGGAATAATGTAATAAACATGCGCATGCAATTCACACGTACAATTACATGCACATGCATAGTATGCCATTATATGTATACTGTTTCGTGATTGTCAGTAGGTGGAAGGATAAAAGAGTATTGATTGACTTTTCAATCGGTTAGGGATAAGTTATTATTTTCTTGTGTCATCCGATCCCATAAAACAAGAGGCTTATATATTAATAAAACTTGTTCTCCAAGTTTTATTTTTCACCTCCTCATGTTTCATAAATCGACACTTAACCCCCTCTATTTTCCTTGTTCGACCATATGAATATTTGTGATTTAATAATTAATCATAAATCATTATATTAATTATTAATACATTGAGACTCATACGTAATGTGTGCAATCCCGAAGTCTCGGGTTCGAAACCGGACATACAAATATTAATAAATAATCCATAAACTCTAACAGCTCCCACTTGGATATTTATTAATATAGTAATGACATGGGTCAGTCTAGCTTAACCTTCCCAATGCCCCCAGCTCGATCCGAGTTGTGGTTCTCCTGGAAAAACCACGCAATGAATTTAATCATCATACTTATCCTTTTGTTACTAATACCGCGTTAATTTGGATATGGATATTGGTCATTCCATAATTAACATTAGTTTTTCGTTTATACGTAATTGAACAAGATTACCAAAACATCTGAACGTCTTTCAGATAGACTTTGGGCGTGGCCACGCAAACATCTTGTCAATCCTACGAGTGGCCAAGCAGTATAAAACTTCAACACAAAGTTGAAGGAACAAATCCTTTATTGACTGCGAGCATAACCCTCGAACTTCGCATCATTTCCGAAAATAGCCCTTATAACTACCTTTTACGGTTAGCGTTAGACCACCTTACAGAAAATAAGCTACATCCTCGGCAATTATCTGTCATCTCAAGTCTGAGGATAAATATTCATGATATACTTGATGACGACGATCCATAAAGTATAATCATGTGGATGGGATAAGTCCTATATTCAATTTATTCAATATTGAATATCATGTGACATTGGTGTCTCAACCTACAGTCCATTCTACCAATTCTCACATTTGTCTTAGTTCAATAATATTCCCATATTATTAATTGACAACGGACTATTTAGAATAAAACATAATAATTTTACTCATGGATTTAAACATGCAAATATAGGACACAAATATTAATAATGAGAATAAACGCTATCCGCACTTTATTTCATTAAAATAATAATTGTTTACATGTCCCTTATCCAAATACTAACTAGATCAATGCATGATATTTCTCATTAGTGAATTATGCCACAAGTCATGTTCCACATACTTGTTGACAAGGCATAAATCATCTAATGCCGATCTATCGGAATTTTGAGAATACTTATTTCATATAATGAAATTCTTGTATGTGTGCATTCATCTATCTAGATACTGCCACATACTTCATAAAATGCGTGACATCCTCATGCACGAATTTATGACAATTAAACTACCAAACCTTGTAGTTAAAGTATTCCAATTCTTTATGTATAATGCAACTATGCTCATATTGAGCATAACTAGTATACATGGTCTCCTAATAAGGATGAGCTCCCACCATGACTAGTATTGAGTGTCATCTCAATCTTACTAGCATCATTGTATCCAAACAACAATATGCTCTTTTAAAGTTTCGTAAACTTTTATCATTCATCGTGTAATGTTTTGATATCTTCAAATCCTTCAAGATTTGACCACTATATCAATCAAGCAATAACTTGCCATATGGTTCACATTTAGAATTTGGAGCAAATCCAGGCTGAGGATGTAAATTCTAAACCATATCCATTACACTTAGCTATCTAATAATTTCAAATTAGATACTAATGTTGTCAATCATCTTGCATCCAAGCATGATTCAACAAGCAACATGATGTACATGAATAATCATTTTTTCAACCTTAGATTTATTCATGTCATATCTTTTCCAAGATATGTTTCTATCTAGATCTTCTAATAGAATATCATGTTCTTTTAGAATCAGTTATTTTTTACCGCTTATGTTTATAACAATAAACATATATTCCAAGGTTTTATTTTCTATATGAAGTTTCATTCCAAACTAAGACTTAACATTTAATGTTAACGTCAATGGAATGTTACTTCCCATATGTTATTCAACATATATGAAATAAGAAAATAAATACATTACTCCCACTAGCTTTTAGGAATATTAAGAAATATCTTATTTTTATTATAAATCAAAACTAGATTTAATAACTAAAATAAGTATATCTTCTAGATGCATGCATTAATCCATTTTCAAATGATTTGCATTTTGTATACTACTAAAGATTATTTCGAATTCAAACACTCCTTTCAATTACTTTTCGTCCTCGCACAAGTAATTTACCAAGAAAGAGTTTTGATATTCCATTATTAACTTCATATAAATGAAACTAATAATGACAATCATAATCTTTATATATATTTAATGTGTTTAGAAAGAATTTCAATCCCATTTAATTGCTTAATTGTGATTGATAATCTTTTCACATATTAAATATGTATACAAATTTGTCCATTATGATTTCTACACAAAGATTTAAATCTCTAGGATTTTCATTTCCATTGTAGAAATTCATTTTCATTCTATAGTATTACTATAGAGTTTAAGATCAACTACGTTTTCAAACTAGTTATCTTTTTGGACAGCATCTTATTTATTCATAGTATGAGTAATTTGCCAAATAACATTTGCAATTTATTAACAGGCATACCACTATCCTGTAACTCATAACCCTCAACATATTCTACAAATATTTGAGATATCCTTGCGGATCTATGAATTAAGAATTCCATCATCTTGAGATTTAACACTAACATGTTAAATCCTCATTATGATTTTGCTAGTATTTTTAGAAGATTATGTATCTTGTAATTTTTTATCTTTTGAAGATAAAACTCCTACTTGCCTTTTGCAATTTATAGATTACCTATAAATGCTTAGCAAATAGAGCAACACAAACTTGTTCACTTTTGGGACTTTACATATACAAATTGACAGTTCTTAATATTAATTTGTTAATAACCTACCCAACAAGTAGTTTAACAAATTCTGAACTTCAATTTTAAGACTTAATGTGATTGATCACATTCCATATTAAATGGTGTCTTATTAATCTTCTAGGTTGGAGCCTAATTGAGTATTTCACTCCATACTCAATTTTCTAACCTTGATATCTTGAGGAATATTAGAAGATATAGTTATCTCAAATCAAACAATGTATCAAGAGTTTGATTTTCCTAACTGAACATACCATACACACTATGTATTTCATTAGGATTAATATTGTAAGTCATTCTTACAATATATAAGATAAATATATCGTTTTGGCTTACCTATTTACCAACTAAATCAATTTAATGGTAAAATAGATTTTTCAAGCCAATTGCATAATTTATAACATAAGTGCCTTATAGTCCAAGCCACTTAATATCTATGTCTTACCAAAAAGACATAAACTGTTATAATCCCAATCTACGTTGTAAGTCATTGATAAACTCCATGACTTCTTGTATATGTCTTAATAAAACATAACAAGTTAACGTCTTACTTTAGTATAAGTCTTATAGCAATAAAAGACTTCATATTTATATCTACAATATAAAAATGTATAACTAAAGTAATTATGAAACCCACAACTTGGTTTCAATAGTATTTCAAGTTAATTTATTACTTCATATATTTATGTCATTCCAAGAATACATAAACATTTAAATTTGAAGTAGTATAAGATTACTTCATTTATTTATGTCATTACAACAATACATAAATATTCACATTAGAAGTAGTCTTATTATCATATTGACACTTGTTCTAATAATTATCTAGTTTTAGAAACTTGTAAATTAACATAGTTTCATTTCATCAGTCGAGGCTGATAATGATGAAAGTATGTAATTTACCTTGTCATTAATATCTAGTAATGAAAGTAGATATTAACTTCAAGTGTTCTATAAATTAGAATGTGTGTAAAACACATTAGAACATTGATCTCTTACCTTACAGTCAAGAGATCCCTTTAAATCATATTCCTTTATGTTGTTGCTTGCACACAATAAGATTTCTCCCACTTGTGCATGGAACATCACGTATCAGATTAAACAACACATCAATAGTTTGCTTATTAGATCAATATGATTGTGTCATACATATAAGTAGATATAGAATCACCTCGTCTATTAAGGAAACGTACACGACTATCCTTAATACCACAAGTGTCTATAATTGGAAAGTATTTATCTCAAGAGATTCTAGAGACAATCTGAGTTACTGTCAGGATATTAAGATACCAAGACTTATAGCTCCCACTGAATTTAAGATCACTGCATGAACTCATTATTCAGTAATTTCAGCACTATGCTCCCACTGGCTTTGACAACATTGTAAGTGTTGCATTACCAGTAAAAGCAAATAGCGTGCTGTTTACTTTCCTACACCCTTGATGAATTCCTTACGTAACACTACTAAGGTACTCAAGGAATGTATTCTACTTTGTAAATGATGGAATATCCATCAATGCAATTAACTTGAAAGAATTGGGTATGCAATTTCTTCCTTAGTTAGGTCTACCATCCCCATCATGGTATGTAGCACCTTTAAATGGTTAAAGCATAATAACTAGATTAAATATTCTAGTTTGCCTTTCACCAATTATGCGGTAATTAGTCTAGCTTCTAATTTAATAACTCCTAACTTGCAATTTCTTTAAGAAATTCACCATGAGTTATTTCTTAGAATTTTGGAACATTCTAATTATCCTATTATACCTTTCTCACTCATGAAAAGGAATAGGATTAAGTCTCACTCTTCACACGGAAAGTGGACTCGGTTTATTCTTTTCAGCAAAAATTGTCTCTATCCAAAACCCCTATGGGTGTAGAGCAATTTACTACTAAAAGAATATATTTTGTTTACGGTTTTAACGTTGCATTAAATACATTAAAAGAATTTTCAAAATTCAATTTAGTATTTTCGATAATAACTTTTCAAGAAAATTAAACACCCACGGTAAATAAAATTTCACCATTTAATTTTCATTGAAAATTAGGATCCAAATTGACGTCGTTTCATCACATCAGCTGAGGCTGCTAGCAATGAAAGTACTCAATAAGGTAGAGCTACACTCAATTGCCAATATCCAATTGCAATTCCTAGAATCATGGGACTTACATTATATTGCCAACATCAGTTGCAAAATGTAAACATGTTTCATCCCCAAATCTTTATGCCTTGACGCCGTTCCATCACATCAGCTGAGGCTGCTAGTGATGAAAGTGCTCAATTAAGTTAACCAATTTAGAAACGTGTAAATTGACGTCGTTTCATCACATTCAACTGAGGCTGCTAGTGATGAAAGTGCTCAATTTACCCCTTTCGACTAGTTCTTTGAATCATTACATCAACTGAGGCTGCTAGCAATGATAGAATGTCGTCTTAGGTGTTTCCGTATTAATTGGTTGGCATATTACTTAAATTTTAAAGGGTATAAAATTTTGATGTGTTAAATCAAAAAATATGTACAAAGATGTCATGCATTCATCTTTGTATCATATATGTTTTCAAAAACAAAACCGTTTACTCATTCATAGCTCAAATCATCAAATCTTTTAATTGAGGCGTTGAGCAAATTACAACATTGCCTTAAGATGCTTCGTATTTATCGTGGTGTACTTGGTAAGTCTAAAATTGACGCACAGGCGGGCGTAGGGACGACAGCCGCCGAAGCTGGTTAAAACCGTGCCCCTCTAAGGTCACAATTTAATGTGTACCAACTAGAACCCACTTTTTAGTTTGCCAATTTTAGGTCCGCCGCTTCGACCACTTAATACAGTCGCAATCAATCAACTAAAAAAATATGATTTTCTTGCTAAAACAATTAATGTAGTAAATTAATTATTGCTAGTCTCGCCTGGGAGCCAATTACCGTGCGAAGCGAACCACTATCGGCACATAAGACTTGGCAATAATTAAAATTACTACAAAGGTTTCATAGTTATTAGTCTTATTTATTTTTATTTTGAAAATTACCCTCTTTTGTCGTTACAATCCATCATAATTATTAAACACAAAAGATCAAGTAATTACAAAAAATAAATAAACACATAATAACAAATATATGATCATCAACGATATCATATAGCCACATGCAAACCTTTTTCAATAAATCCTATTAATAATTCTATGTGTAATTTTAAATGTATGTAACTAACAAAACTCCCATTGGTTTTCGAGCTCATTGTGCCCAATGGACCACAGACGCCAAATAATTTGGCCGCGTAAGTTTTGGTTAATTAGATACCATATTGCACATAACTTATTAATTAATATATATTGAGGTCTTCCCCAATTTAAGATTTATTTAAATCATGTAGCAAACAATTCAATACAAAATCATACAAATCACACCATGACAAAATATGCAAGATTTTGTCATGGATACCATATTGATCACATAATCATGTAGCACATATTATTATGTCAATATCCATTGTACGTATCTAATTAATTAGTGACATCACATACGGTATTCACTAATTAATCCCTAAAAATTTCATGCAATCCTAGGGTTTCTATCAGATTAATTAATCAACCATAAAACCCTAAAAAATTATGTGGGTGTCGACCCACTTTAACAAATTTAGGGTTTTTAAGACCAAAACCCTAAAATTAAATTGCATGTTATCTATATCAAGATTCAATTTTTAGGTTTAAGTAATTAATTACAAGTTCTTAAACGAGGCTCATGATGCCACTGTTGGAATATGTGAACTATATATAAAATCATAAACACATATAATCATCAAGAACACGCAGCGGAATAGATCTACAAGAACATGTAATTAATTAAACATAAATAGATACGTACCTTAGTGATTCCTAGCAAGAACAAGGAATCTCTTGAACAAGAACAAGTAATAAACCCTAATAGGATTTATATGTGGATCGACAAGGGTAAGTAACACTTCCAAGATCACAAGCTAAAGTAAGCTTGTCACTCGTTCCTGTACACACGTATTACTAGCGTCTCAAAGTGAAAAGCTAGGTTCATGTATCACAAATAAAACATCACAACACCTAGGGTTTGATGTTCTAGATAATACATGATCGAATCTACTAGTTACACATCACTGTTCAAATATAATGGAATAATGTAATAAACATGCGCATGCAATTCACACGTACAATTACATGCACATGCATAGTATGCCATTATATGTATACTGTTTCGTGATTGTCAGTAGGTGGAAGGATAAAAGAGTATTGATTGACTTTTCAATCGGTTAGGGATAAGTTATTATTTTCTTGTGTCATCCGATCCCATAAAACAAGAGGCTTATATATTAATAAAACTTGTTCTCCAAGTTTTATTTTTCACCTCCTCATGTTTCATAAATCGACACTTAACCCCCTCTATTTTCCTTGTTCGACCATATGAATATTTGTGATTTAATAATTAATCATAAATCATTATATTAATTATTAATACATTGAGACTCATACGTAATGTGTGCAATCCCGAAGTCTCGGGTTCGAAACCGGACATACAAATATTAATAAATAATCCATAAACTCTAACACTAGTATCCAAGTAAAGCTGCTAGCGGATTGTCATCTTGGTAAACATCACACCTGGAACTCATTGATCCCTCGGAAGGTGAACATTTGTGTTTGGAGGGCTTCCATAAATAGGTTGCCGACTAGACTTAACCTGGTTTCGAGAGGGATTTCTTTGGATTCGGTTCTTTGCCCGTTTTGTGAGTCGGTGGATGAAACGGTTGATCACTGCCTCATTTATTGTCCTATTGTTTCTCCTGTTTGGCGCAAGATATAGGCGTGGTGGGATCTCGACCGACCGGTCTCTTTCCCATCCTTCTCCATTTCGGATATCTCATTGGCTCACATTTGTCTCCCTAATCATCAGTTGCTCTCTAAGATTTTTCATGGCGTTTTTCAATGCACTTTATGGGCCATTTGGAAATGGAGGAACAAGGTTGTCAATGCTCAAGTTAGTTCTTTAAATGATGTTAAAAACGAAGACGTTTTCCCTTCTATTCAGAGGTTATCGATGTTATGGATTGCGGCTAGATGTAAGCGCCTCTCTTTGAACTAGAACTCCTGGATTTCTACCCCCCGTTCCTTGTTAGATAGTGGGTACCTTAGGTTTTCTTTATAGTTTTGGCTACTGCTTTAGTTTTCTTTTCCTTTTGTCTCATGTATAGTGTTTTGGCTCCTTCTTGGTGCCGGTTTTTAATAAATTTCAGCTTTTAAAAAAAGCACAAATTCCACTAGAACTCAGCAAACACTACCAGCTCTAGTTTACATTTACATCTACGATTAATACTCACAGTAGACGATAAATCTAACATAAACCTTAAGCCAAAACCTAAATCATAGACAAACATAATTAACTTGAACAAACTAGAATTCTCATCGATCTAATTTTAGGTTCTCCTTGTTATTCTAGACTTGAACCCTAAACAATAACCAATACCTACCATGAAATGCCAGTCAATCCATATTTTTAAAAAATTGGTAGCTAATTCGTGCACACCGTACTCTAAACTACATTTGTGTCCATGATGGTACATAAACCCACTCCACTTGGGTGACAACCGTTAAGTACTCATTAGATATCACTAGAGTACAGAATGCTCGTTGGTCCCGATCAATCCATATTAACTCCACTTGTTCTAATGAATGGCATGCCGAATCTTAGGGGTGGAGCATGTGGCAGGGTGGAATGGTTTTATGCTAAAACCAAAACCCGAACGGTATATATCGGTTTTTGAAAACTACAAAATGTTTGGTCGGTTTTTTCGTTTTTGATAGAATCGGTTCGGTTTCAGTTTTTTCGGTTTTTTCTTACTTTACAACAAGCAAGTTTTCATTTTATATAAAGTTTACGATTCCAAGTTTTCAAGCAAAAATGTTTAAACAAATATTAACAGTAGCATAATATCTAACAATCTAGAGCGACGAACCAAACAAACAAGAATCTAAAATATAAAATGCATGCCTTAGCGATTTTCGTCCGCAAAAACATTCAAAGAACACTATTATTCGAAAACAAAGATATAATATCTATAAATGGATCAAATTTGAGTGTCTAGATAATAAACAACACTACTACGTTTCTTAGATAAATAATTTTGTATATACAAATCTTTGAAATTAAATATCAAATCTTTTATTTAAATAAAATTATATAAAAATATGTATAAAGATGGGGCGAGGCGGTTTTCTCGATTCGGTTTCTTGTATGAAACCAAATACCGCCCCAAACATTGGGTTTCTTTAAAAATCAAAATCATCACCATTGGTTTGTCATTGGCGGATCTAGGAAATCAGGATAGGGTGTGCACTCTCATTTTTGTTGGGTAAATTACAGGGTATTTCACTGAAAAAGTCTTCGAACTATTTTTTTTTACACTACACGAAGAAATTACAGGGTATGCAAGTGCATACCCTGTTGTATGAGTAGATCCGGGTTAATAACCCCTGGTTAATAACATATGTATATAGGAAATATCAAATCTTCAAGTTGTATTGAAGTTAGTCAAAGGGTGGTCCTTACTCTCGTTCTTTTTGTATTTTCCATTCAATATTAATAGAGAAACCTAGCAAATATTTGAACAAGTTTATACATAATAGTTGGAGATTCTTGGGTTTCAATTAAGATATAGAACTGTTTAAATGGATAGAGTATGGAACTGTTTAAATGGATAGAGCTTGTAATAAACAATTGAGCATATGCAACTAGTTTATGTGGTCCTTGTCATCTTGGTTGCCACTTAAAATAAAAGTATACGAGTAGCGTATGTTGTCTCTGTCACGTAAATAATTAATCATCTTTCGAGCATGTTGAATTATTGATACAAAAATATAGTGGATACTTTTTGAAAAGTTGATATTCTAGCTTGAAAAGTCCATTAATCATTTGTAAAGGTACGTAACAAGTTGAGGTTGTTTATGGTGCCATTTGTAAAGTTATGTTCGGAAATTTTATTGACATTTTTCAGTAATATAATCCATGTAGTTGGAGTGGAGTGTACGGTATGCCAGTATGCATGTTTTAAAACGTTAGTTGAAAGTTATAGGCCGGATGCAGTAAGGCGATCAAGTTTCCTCATTTTTCTCTGTCACGTCAGCTTTCTCTCTCCAGCGACCTACAGGCGATTAGGTGCCCCAGTAAAGGCGACCAAGTACAATTTTTTTTTTTTTTTTTTTTTTTTAAACACAAACTCATATTTTATTAAAAATTAAAATGTTACATAATAATTCAAATAAAATAAAAAGATTACAATAAAATTCAAACCACACTAAAACATTACGATACTAAAGCGACTAATCTTGATTATGACGATTCCAAATGTCTTCTACCAAATCGGCTTTGAGGCTAAGATGAGTTGTTTTGTTGCATATCTCCCTGGTAATTTCCAACGATTCCACATGTGTTCTTATGGGATCATAAGAACGGTGTTGCTCTGCTGGAAAGAAAGTGGGAGATATCGCCCGCCCTTCGTCCTGAATTATCATATTATGTAATATGATGCATGTATACATAACATGTGATAGACGCTCTTTGTCAAACCCTCTAGCCGGATGTTTGATCATAAGCCACTTCCTCTTTAGTACACCAAATGCACGTTCAACATCTTTTCTTGCTGCTTCGTGCATCGTCTTATACATTATTCGTTTCTCATCACCCGTCCCTGGATTTTTAATGGACTTCACAATAACAGAGTATGTCGGATATATCCCATCAGCAAGATAATATCCCCGTTTATAAGGCACCCCGTTAGCATAGAATTCCACATCCGGTGCTCTCCCCGTTTTGAGATCATTGAAAATGGGAGATTTACGTAAAACATTGATGTCATTATTCATCCCTGCGACACCAAAGAACGCATGCCAAATCCATAAATCTTGTGAGGCGATCACTTCCAATAAAATGAAAGGAGTAGACCCGTGATCACCCCTACAAAATTGAGCTTTTAAAGCATGTGGGCAATTCTCCCAAGGCCAATCCGTACAATCAATGCTTCCTATCATCCCAGGAAACCCATGCCTTTCGTAGTGATGATCATACAGTTTGTCAATGTCAGTAACCGTCGGCTTTCTCAAATACTCTGGACCATATAACTCCATGATGACCTCACAAGATTTTTGGAGACACTCACGAATTGTTGACTCACCCATTTGCACAAATTCGTCAAGAGCATCCGGATTGACTCCGTATGCTAATTGACGAATTGACGAAGTACACTTCATCAATGTAGAAATACCAAGTAAGCCCGTACAACTAGGAGTTTGTTGGAAATAAGGTGAATGATCGGTTACCTCTCGAACAATTCGTGTGAATAGTCTTCGGGTCATTCGGAAACGATCATGGAATGCTTGATCGCCGTAGATTGGGGTCTCGCAGAAGTAAGCAGCAACTAAACGGTTATGAGCACCCAAACAATCTCGAACAATTTGGTTTCGTGAGACTTTTTGTGATGCTTGAAAAGCATCCCAACACTCTTCTGCAAACATCATAAAATTGCTACTAACTTCATTTTCATCATCCGAGGGCGAATCGGCAAAGAATATCTCGTAAGAATCCATAGTGTGGAAAAATTTAGAGAATGTGTGAAAAATAATAAGTGTGAGATTTTGATTAGAGAATTGTGAGAGATTTTGGTGTTTGAAGTATGTTGAATATGTTAGGTATTTATAGTGGTTTGAAAGTTTTTTTTTTTTTTTTTTTTTTTTTTTTTTTTTTTTTTTTTTTTTTTAAACAAGTATACGTTGCTAATTAAATGTTGAGAAACATATATTTGAATTCGATCGTGGGGCTGACCAACTTGTTGAGTTTGTTTCGAGCGATCGAATCCCCACAAGAGGGAAATCGATCCCCTTAATCGATCATGAGTCGATTTCAATCGTCTACTGCATATAGCCGTTAGTTGAAAGTTATAGGAAGACCATGATCATGGATATGTCAAACCAATCGTGTAACACATGGTTTTGAACTTTTGATATCATAGTTTCTGTATCATATATAGTCATATATGTTTGAATTATATATCATGACACGCATAAATATAAACACATAAACATCAAAGAACATGTGGAAGCGTAGGATCATATATTAGCAATTAACTAACCGAATATTAAAACATATGCGTACCTTTTGCAATTCCAAGCTAGCACGAATCAATCAAGATCAAAACCCTAATTAGGGTTTATGGTTTACACGAATCGACCCTTACCATTTTTCAATTCAAACTAAGATGCAAACAATAGTGTGTTTGCACCACGTTCTTGTACACACGTATTAATACCGAATTAATGTGAATGCTAGTTTAAGAAAAACACAAAATAGTTTTGTGATACACCAAAAAAATTGATTACCCTTTAAGGGTTTGTGTGATCGGCCGTGTACCACAAGAAGAAGGAGAAAACAAGGTTTAGGGTACTATGTGTGTACAAAAGATTACCTAACAATGAACCATTGGCCTTATATTTATAGCATGATAAACTTAGAGAGCAAGTTATGTTTGGATTGTGTGGAAAACTAGAAGGGGGGGGGGGGTTGAATAGTTTTACGTCTTTTTAATTTTATTATGAAAACCTTTGTTTACTTTTAAAAACTTAGATTTGAATTTATGTGAACTAAACTCTTGAACAATATGAACAAATATAAGTAAATCTAAATTAACAATGCAAATAAAGTAATGAAATGAAATGAAAGATAGAGATGGAAAGATCGAACCGCGAGACAAAGGATTTATAGTGGTTCGGCTACAAGGACACCTTCCTTGCCCTACTCCACTCCTCGAGCACCTAACTCGAGAGTTTTCTTCACTATGTCAACAAGCTCCCTTATAGCGGAGAAAACCTTACACAACTTTTGCTTACACCGGTTTAACGACACAAAGCTAGATGTCGGGTCCTAATCGTAGCTAGAACCAATCTCACAACTTCTACACGACTTCTTCACAACTAATTCACACCTTCTTCACGACGGCTTCACAACTTCTACACAACGGCTTCACAACTTCTACACTACGGCTTCACAACTACTTCACAACCTGGCACTACTTATATACTCTTCTACTTCCTTACACCTTCACTACTTACACACCTTAACTTCTTCACAACTTCACTACTAACACACTAATCTAGCCTAAACAATTATGCTCACACTTATCTAACAAATATACACAACTTATACACAAATGAATGAATGATTATACAAACAACTTAGGTAGCAAGATGATACTAAGTTGCAATACTTCTTCTCTAGTTGTTGAAGGAGTATTCTTCTTTTGCACTTGGATGGTAGAAGCTTGGATCACTTAGAAACCAATGATTAAGAATATATGATCAAAGGATTTAGAAAGATTACAAAAGATTTAGAACAGAAGGTTTGGGGTGCAAAAAGTGAGAAAAAAATCCAGGAATGAACCAGTATTTATAGGCAAAAACTGACAGCTGGAGGAGCGGGGCGGTCCCCTTAAATAGGTGGCCGGTCCCCTTAAAATTAAGGGGGCCGCCCTACCCGAACGTTGCTCAGTTTTGTCTTTTTGTGGGGAAGGTTTTTCTGGAACATTTTTGCCATTTTTGGTTGAAAATTTGAATTCATAAATTTATAATGGATTAAACATTTTTATTTAATACCAAAAATGATTTTCTAAAAGATATAAAATATTTGTGTCATTTTATAAAAAATCAAGTGATTAAGAAAATGTTCATTTGATCATATAATGCATTAGGCATTTGTTTATTCATACCTTAAGTGATTGAGTTGTAGAAATGAATATTTACAACTAAATACTTGTTTATTTAATAAGTTTATGTTTAATGAGTTTACATTTTGTGATTATCAAAACATAGAGATATCAAGAAGTATTAAAAATGTTTTTAGACATTATTTATATCAACAATCTCCCCCTTTTTGATGATTACAAAACTTAAACTCATTAAATCCAAAACATTATTTTTGGACAAGTATTAAGTGAGTTTATATTCACTTCTCCCCCTTTTTGTAGAATCAAAAAGGTTATGCCGACAAGTTTTAGATACAAAATTTGTCGGAACGAGAACTCCCCCTTGATGTGTGCTCCCCCTCGTTTGAGGGCATCAAGAAATCGAGATATGGAATACTTGCAAGAAAAATATTAGAAGCACAAGCATACATAGCAAAATATGGAATATAAAAACAACAATCATGGCAAACAACAATCATGGCAAACAAATATTAAGAACACATAGCAAGACATTCATTAAATCAAAATGATTATGTGAAACATTTATTATGTTTAAAACATACAACAAGTAAAAAGGTCCTAATTTGCCAAAGAGAGCCATCGGACTTGCTTGCAACACAAGAGCTTGAATTATTTTATTTGATGGTAGAGTGTTTGGGATGAAAGTGGTTGAGTGAGGGTAAGGATGTCTGATTAATAGAGGTATATTTTTGAAGGTGGAGAATTTGGAGCGGAATCGGTTGATTGAGGGTTAGAGTGTTGTGCTAGTGGAGGTGTTGGATGAGATCTAGTAAGAAGTTACTCAATCCAAGTGAAATGTTTATTTAAGGCAATGATTTGTTTTTGGAGAATGACACAACAAGGACAATAGTTGACATGATTATCAACTTGATTCAAGTTGTGGAGGTGAGGTAAGCAATTTGAGTAGGGTGAGGATGGAGGATGGAGGTTGGCCCTTGTTGCGTTGTGCAAGGTGCATAGCAAGGAGGTCATGGATTTAGTTTATCTCTTCAAGGAACTTTTCCTTTTCCGTGGGAATGTGGATTTGGTCATTTGGTGGAAGTGGATGAAATTGGGGTGTGTAGTTGGAAGTAAAGTTGGATGTTTGACCAATATGATGAGGGTTTTGAAAGGTTTCAATGAGGTCAGTTTAAGGTTGAGATTTGTAGTTTGGAACGAAGGTGGAGGTTGAGGTTAGTTTGTGATGAAGAAGAGCTAGAAGGAAGTTGATCCAGCAAGGTGTAAGGCAAGAAGAGCACTAAGCTCATGGGCTTCATTATGTTCTTCAATGAACTTCAAGTGTTCGGAAGAAGGTGATGATGGTGGAGTGTGGTTGTTATTTTGGATGGATGTTTGGATATGCAACATAGAAGTAGCATGTGAGTTGGTAGGAAGTGGTGGTGATACTTTTGGTGGTGGATACATTTTTGAGTTTGGGTAATCATGAGTGAATGAGGATGGAGATATGGAAGAAGAGGATATTCCAAGAGTGGTGAGTGTTTTGGATGGTACATTGGTAGGTTGAATAAGATGTGAGGTGTTGTGAATGAGATTGGGATTATTGTTTTGGGATTGATCATGCTCTTCATGTGAATCATATGGATGAGATGAAGGTGTATTTTTGGGAGTAAAGATGGATGGTTGGTTATTATGATGTGGTTTGTGAAAGGGTTCATTGGAATGAGCTTGAGGATTGGGAGTATAGTTGGGAACAAATGTGGGTGGAGGTGTTGTTTGTTTAGCCACATCATTTGTTGAGATGGACTTGTTTCGGGGGTTAGGTTTTCTTCTCCAAACGGGTTTTTCGGTTATCCTTGCTAACTTTGAGGTTTTTGGCTTTGGTTTGATGGGAGATGGCATGATGAGATGATGGAAGATTATGAGGAATGGGATTATTTATAGTGTAGGATTGATGGGATTAAGGAATGGATAAAATTTGTTGGATGGATTGGAATAAGATATGTTTGTGAATTTTGGAAGGTTTAGGATGAAATGGGCTAAAACGTAGAAAAGGAAACAGCACCTTCGACCATCAGATGGCCGGTCCCCTTAAATAGGGGCCGGTCCCCTTAAACATTAAGGGGGCCGCCCATCTGTTGGTTCCCAGATTACTGGAAATGGGTTTTTGGCAGAAAATTGTAGAAAGGGTTGTGTTTTTGGGTTTAGTTTCAAAATGTGTTTATGAAGAATGGGTAAGAAAAAAAATTCCCAATCTTTGACTTTGATCGAAACAGAATTATGGACATAGATTAAGAAGAAAAATGAGATAGTAAAACATGTTAATAGAAAAGTGAAATAGTCTTCTAAAAAATCATTTTTCCAAAATGTGAAGTTTCTGTATATTTTTAAAGATACTAGATTTTTGACAACAAATACCATTAATCATATATATATATATATATATATATATATATATATATATATATATATATATATATATATATATATATTTTTATTTTTTAAAAAAAAAGAAAAAGAAAAGAATGGTTGTTAAAGATCTCATGCTCAAGGGAATTGATTAAGGCTATTGTCACATGCTACCCTTTTCTACATATCCTATGGTCATAAGGAAGTGATGACGAAATTCTATATGTTTGATGCGAGAGTGTTGAATGGGGTATAACCTAACACCTATAGCTCCTTTGTTGTCGCACACTTATCTAACTTGATGCCATAGTCTACGAGAGCTTGTTTCATCCATAGTTTTCTAACGCGAGAAATCTAATCTTACTTCTATGTTAATGATTAATCCACTTAACTCATTTCACTTCATCACCATGAGTTTTCTAATAGTGGACATAGAAGATTTCCATTTTAAACGTTATAGCTTAAGAGGGCCAAGGGAAAAGAATAAGTGATTCTAGGTTATAAGTAGATTCATATAAGCTATTATGTATATATGTGTGTAATATATATATATATATATATATATATATATATATATATATATATATATAACTAGGCATTATGAGCTAAATGGGCATGAAATAACTAGTCATTAATCTAAGCATATATTATAACAATGAACTTAAAAGGAAAGCGTACCTTTTAGTCTTCAGTAGATTTTTCTTCAAACGCTTCAAGGTGTCATATTGACTTATAGAAGCCAAACATGGATGAGTTTTCGAATTATTCAATGAGTGATGATTTAGCCAATTGGTCCCCATTGTCTCATTTGTCCAAAATTGTTTGAACAAAACATGGTTTGCATTTGCATGTATGGTGAAAGTATTCCCCAAGGGTTGAAACTTGGTTGAAGTGAATAATTCCACATTGGGTGATTATTATTATTAGGAAAGTTTTGTCTACCTTGATTTCTTCTAGGTTGAGGGGTTTTAGACCGAGGATGAGGATTATTTGGTCTATTTGGAGGTGGAGTTTTAGATCTTAATTTCGGTTTAGAAAATCCGGTTTTGGCTTTTAATGATGGTTTATAAAAACTTTTTACTTCCTCATCACTCGCAATAGGTATTTTTCTATCTTTTATAAGTATATACTTAGGTTTTGACTCTAATGGTTTTTGTTTACTAGATTGACATTCAAACTTTACATTTTTATTTTCACTAGTTGAAACACTATTTGAGTTGAATCCTAGACCGGTTTTATCTCCCGAAGTTCCTTGAACACTTATTATTTTCTTAAGTGAGTTACTACTATTTTTAAACTTGTCAAGTTTGGAAATTTCATCTTTAAGTTTTTCGTTTTCATTTTTGACCTCTAGACATGTTTTACATTCTATTAAAACTTCTTTTTCTTTTTCTAAATGTTGTAGTTTAATTTTTAATTCGAGTACTTCATTTTCTAATCGATTATTAATATGTTTTAGTGATTTATTTTTAGCCATGACTTTTTGACCTAATTTGCATAACCTAATATATTCATTATCTAGGTCTTTTTCGTCTAATGATTGATTTTTGTCACTAAAGTATTCGGTTTCGGAAAGTACCTCATTGGATGCCTTGGCTATAAGACATTTTTCATCCTTTGTTATTTCTTTCTCATCTTCATCGCTATCACTCCATGCTCCTCCAACGAACGCCTTTTGATTTTGATCCCTTGACAACATTGGACATTTTCCAATGAGATGATTTGGATCACCGCATTTGAAGCACTTCCTTTCGCTCTTGCTACTTTTGTCGTCTTTGTTTCTTTGGAATGCCTTTCTTTCATCATGTGGTTGTCTAACAAATCTTCCTCGTCTTTTGAAGAATTTCTTGAAGTCTCTTACGGCCATGGCATATTCTTCGTCATCACTTTCGGAGGTTGAGCTATCCTCGTCACTAGATTCCTTCCTAGCTTTCAATGCAATTGACTTGCTTTGCTCTCTTTTTCCTTTGACCATCTCAGAGTCTTTCTTTATTATTGCTTCGTAGACTTTCAAGTTGCCGATCAACTCGTCAAGTTGAAGAGTTGACAAGTTCTTCGATTCTTCAATCGCCGTAACTTTAGCCCGCCATTTTAGATGAAGTGCCCTAAGAAATTTCCTAACAAAATTCTTACTAGAAAAACTCTCATCAAGTACTTTTAAACTTGTGATGATAGTGTTAAACCTAGCAAAAGCATTATCTATTGATTCCTCTTCCGGAATCGTAAATTGTTCATATTGTTGAACAAGAAGATCTATTTTATTATCTTTGACTTGACTATTACCTTGGTGAGTTATTAGTAAGGAGTTCCAAATTTCTTTTGCGGTTTCACACATAAGATCCTTTCGTATTCTTTACGTGGTAACGCATTATAAATAACCATTTTTGCCTCATTATTTTTAGCAAGTTTTCTTTTTAAATCATCACTTTGTTTTTCAAAAGATACTACTTCATCCTTTTTAGTTTCGGGATTATTTTGAATAGGGGGAAAATCACCAAAGGTAATAACATGCCAAAGATCAAGATCTTTTGATTTCACATAAGTTTCGAATCTACTTTTCCAATAAAGAAAACCATCACTTTCAAATAGCGGTGGTCTTTGCATAGATTGCCCTTCTAAATATTTTTCCGATTCCATAGATCGATTCAAGTTTTAAAATACAATTTATTTTAAAAATCTTGTTTGACGTGGCTCTTGATACCAATTGTGGAAAACTAGAAGGGGGGGGTTGAATAGTTTTACGTCTTTTTAATTTTATTATGAAAATCTTTGTTTACTTTTAAAAACTTAGATTTGAATTTATGTGAACTCAACTCTTGAACAATATGAACAAATATAAGTAAATCTAAATTAACAATGCAAATAAAGTAATGAAATGAAATGAAAGATAGAGATGGAAAGATCGAACCGTGAGACAAAGGATTTATAGTGGTTCGGCTACAAGGACACCTTCCTTGCCCTACTCCACTCCTCGAGCACCTAACTCGAGAGTTTTCTTCACTATGTCAACAAGCTCCCTTATGGCGGAGAAAACCTTACACAACTTTTGCTTACACCGGTTTAACGACACAAAGCTAGATGTCGGGTCCTAATCGTAGCTAGAACCAATCTCACAACTTCTACACGACTTCTTCACAACTAATTCACACCTTCTTCACGACGGCTTCACAAATTCTTCACAACGGCTTCACAACTTCTACACAACGGCTTCACAACTTCTAAACAACGGCTTCACAACTTCTACACAACGGCTTCACAACTTCTACACTACGGCTTCACAACTACTTCACAACCTGGCATTACTTATATACTCTTCTACTTCCTTACACCTTCACTACTTACACACCTTAACTTCTTCACAACTTCACTACTAACACACTAATCTAGCCTAAACAATTATGCTCACACTTATCTAACAAATATACACAACTTATACACAAATGAATGAATGATTATACAAACAACTTAGGTAGCAAGATGATACTAAGTTGCAATACTTCTTCTCTAGTTGTTGAAGGAGTATTCTTCTTTTGCACTTGGATGGTAGAAGCTTGGATCACTTAGAAACCAATGCTTAAGAATATATGATCAAAGGATTTAGAAAGGATTTAGAAAGATTACAAAAGATTTAGAACAGAAGGTTTGGGGTGCAAAAGGTGAGGAAAAAATCCAGGAATGAACCAGTATTTTTTGGCAAAAACTGACAGCTGGAGGAGCGGGGCGGTCCCCTTAAATAGGTGGCCGGTCCCCTTAAAATTAAGGGGGCCGCCTAGTAAAATTAAGGGGGCCGCCCTACCCGAACGTTGCTCAGTTTTGTCTTTTTGTGGGGAAGGTTTTTCTGGAACATTTTTGCCATTTTTGGTTGAAAATTTGAATTCATAAATTTATAATGGATTAAACATTTTTATTTAATACCAAAAACGATTTTCTAAAAGATATAAAATGTTTGTGTCATTTTATAAAAAATCAAGTGATTAAGAAAATGTTCCTTTGATCATATAATGCATTAGGCATTTGTTTATTCATACCTTAAGTGATTGAGTTGTAGAAATGAATATTTACAACTAAATACTTGTTTATTTAATAAGTTTATGTTTAATGAGTTTACATTTTGTGATTATCAAAACATAGAGATATAAAGAAGTATTAATAATGTTTTTAGGTATTATTTATATCAACAGATTGGTTAAACCTAATCCATAACCGATCGGCCTACACTCCCCATAGGGATTCCGGAAGCTTCTTGTTCTCTATTTTTATCTATAGTCATTCTTTTTAATACTTAACGACCATTAGTCAATTACCGTTAATTACTTAACGCTCATTAGTCGTTATTGTGTATTTAATAATTAAACGCAACATTTTACATTTAATTATTTAAACATTAATTCTCATGCGTAAAGTGTGCAATCCCGTGGTCTCGAGTTCGAATCCGAACATACACGTATTAATTTTGTCCATAAAACTAAAAGCTCGCACTTGGACATATCTTAATAGCGTAATGACTTTGGTTAATGTCTAGCAACACGCCAATGCCCCCAGTACAACTCGAGTATGGTTTCCTGGTAACACCTTTTGATGCATCATCATCATACTTATCCTTTTGTTACTAATACCATATTGAATAAATATATGGATCTTAGTCATTTCTTTATTCAACTATTTTGTTTCTCGTTGTTTATGATTGAGCAAGATTACCAAATCTTCTGAACGTATTCCAGATAGATCTTGGGCGTGGCCACGCAAACATCTTGTCAACCCTACGAGGGGCCCAGCAGTATTAAACTTCGAAACAAATTCGAAGGAACAAATTCTTTCTTGACTACAAGCAAAACCCATGAATTTTGCAACACTTCCGAAAATAGCCCTTATAACCACCTGTTACGGATAGCGTTAGACTATTTCACACAAATGCACTACATTTATGACAGTTATCTGGTATCTCAAGTCTGAGGATAAATATTCATGATTTACTTAATGACATAGATCCATAAGTACAATCATGCGGTTGGGATCTGTCCTATATTCAATTCATTGAATATCATGTGAATTTGGCATGTCTACGCATCAATATACTTTCAAGTATATTTTACCAAAACTCATATTTGTCTTAATTCAATAATATTCTCATATCATTCTTTGACAACGGACTATTTAGAATAACTAAATTATTCACGGATTAAACATGCAAATATATGATACAATATTAAAATGAGAGATAAACATAACTAATATTTTATTTCATTAAATAATAATTGTTAAATATATCATTTATCCAAATACTAATCAAAGTTATGCATGAAACTACTAGCTAAACGAAGTCCAATGCCATTGGCATGTTCACGGAGCTTATCCTGAGGTAAAGCCTTCGTAAAAGGATCAGCTAGATTATCATCTGTGTGGAACTTTGAGTAGATTAATTTCACTTATGCGGACTTGCTCTGTAACACCTAAAAATCTGAAACGTGGTAAAAAGACCAAAATGCCCTTACAATCTTAAACTTTGAATAATAAGCTTATAAGATACCAAATGAATTCCAAACTTCGAGAGATGATTAAGATATGAAGTAAAATTATTTCTACAACCACATTTGACATTTTGGGAAGTAACAAAATTATTATTACACAATGTATATATTAAACGAATTATTTAAATTATTATATGTATTACTATAAATTGATTTAAAAGGATTTAAATTTGCAAAAATTGGAAACTAATTATGATAATTGATTAGGTACATAAATTCCGTGATTCCAGCCCATGCCCCCCCCCTCTATACTTGGCCATAATCTCCATATAATTTATTCCTATCATTATCTCCCATTTACTAAACCGAAACCCTAACAAACTCAAACAAATTCGTCCTTGATCCATTCGATTTTCTGGAGGTGCAAGATCATTTTTCCTGTGTTGTTTATCATCTAAAGGAGGCTAGAAAAATACGTTTGAGGTCGTGTGTTGCCTGGTTTGATCGTGGGAAAATTATTCCTTGTCGCGTGTAAAAGTAAGATATATTCTTCCATAATTCATACGATCCCTCTAAAATTCAATTGTTATTTTTCTCATGATCCTTACGTTATATATACTCTGTGAAAAATGGCTACAAGGTCGTGGGATCATTCGTTTGCTCGTGGAGGAATTTCTGTGTCGAATTGCTATATTGTGGAACAAAAATTTGTCACGCTCTTTCTACACGACCTATATTTGGTCTAGTATTTTTCTCGTGGTTCTTACATCATATAAGCTTCATGAAAAATGTTCAATTCGAATCATGCATGATCTATAATTTATTCGTGAATTAAACCTTAAAAACGTGATAAAACCTTAAATAATTCTATACGAATTTTCTGGGCATGAGAATAATTTTATGTGAACTCTATATGATACATATGATCTCAGAAAAAATACCCATTCGAATTGTGGAGGCCTAGATCAAACGTGGCTAATTAATTTCAAAACCGGATTTTAGGAAATAAAAGAAAGAAATAGAAATTAAAACAAAGGAGCTAGGGTTAGGGTTTTGGGGATGAGATCTGGTCATCAATTCACTTTAAGGTTGTGGTAATGATTATTTAATGATGGTGACAATTAGGGTTGTTTTATATAAATTAATATGTTATACGATTTGTAGTTTTAAATAGATAAGGGTGTGTTTTGTAAATTATGAAACTTGTGGGGTATTTTTAGAATATTACTTGGACCTGGTAGAATTCGTATAAAATATAACATGAAGGTCTCATGTGTAAATTTTGTGTTTAAAAGGGTTTAATTGGTTAATTAATAAAAGTGTAATTCGATTTGTAAAATAAATAAGTAGAGGGACTAAAAATATAATTTCTGGAAAATTAAGGTTGATTCGTGTAATAAATCATATTGAGAGTGTGTTGTGTAATTTTGGGAATTTAATGGCCTAATATGTAATTATTAATAATTAAGGATTTAAAATGCAAATTAAAGGTTTAATATGTGAACTAATTAACTTGAGGGACTTGTTGTGTAAAATATGGATAATTGTAGGAACATTCGTATAACTTAATAAAATAAGGACTAATTGTGTAAAATTGATAAACTAAGGGTTTGATGTTTATTTATTGATATTATAAGGTTTAAAGTGTAACTTATATAATAAAAGGGTGTAAATGGTAAATTGTGTAACCTAAGGGACTAAATGTGTAATTATGGATAATTTGAGTATGAGAATGAGTTAATATGATATTTTCATTGTAAACCTTTAACTTTGGTATAATTACAATTAGAACCTTAAAATATGGAAAGTTGTCAGAATTAACCTTAAACTTTTATAACTTGATAAAATGCATCCTATTTCCCATAATATTATTAAATAAGGATTTAATTTAATTATGATACTTAAATCTTACTAAATATGGAAACCTGCTAAAAATAGAAAGTTACTAAATCTGGAAGGTTTCATAAAATGAATAGATAATTAAAGATGGAAATCTGAACTTGAACCCCATTAGTAATTTTGTCTTCTACTTTCTCTAGGTGTGGATAGGGAGAGGTCCTGATCTGTCTCAGTGCTTTCTGCTTTTGTTCTTTTGTGCTTGCATTTGAATAAGGTACAGATACTCTGCCCTTTTTCAGTAAGGGTGTCTTATTCCCTTGATATGATTTGATTTTTGATTTGTATACTTTGATCCGTTAAACTCTGAATTAGACCTTTGATACTATTTCTGAAATGATTTGATATGAACCATCTGTTATGAACTATCTGTATTGGACCTTTGGATATGACCTTCTGATTTGATTTGACACATGACTCTTTGTTTGATACCCGAGCCAAAATTTGTGACCCTAGCCATGAAGGTAACATGGCCATGTCATTGATGCACCGATGGCGTGACTCTAGTGTGTTGGAGTGATGTTACACACCGTCCCTTTGTTTTGGTCTGCATGTGATTGGGTAGGGGCGTATGGATGCATCCTAAATCTGTTTTGTTTAGTGGATTATCTATATATATGATTTGATATTGTCTGGTGATTGGTACTGTGTGCGATACATGCCCTTCACATATCTGAGAGGTCGCTCCTCTATGGTTACTGTATATGATTATCTGATCTGTTTGGGCTCGTGGTGGATTACTATCCTATATTGTTCCTTTTCCTTCTTATTGTTTGTACCTTATGACATTTCCTATTTTACCATATCTTATTTTCGTTTCGTTATTATTACTTTGTATATGTATCTGTTCACTGAGCTCTCGTAGCTCAGCCGCATTTCTTTTTCCATGCGGCAGGTATCTAAGCTAGGAGCTGGGATTGCTTTGGGATGAGAGTAGAGATTGTTGTGGAGACCTACCTTAGTTACCACCCTTATATTATGACATTTGTTTCGGGATTCTGTTTCTTTTGTTTATTCCCTTGGTTTATCATTATCTTTTGAACTCATGTAATTTGGTTTAAGCCGTGTTGGCTTGATTTTCTTATTGATTTTGGTTTATGGCTTCCGCTGTGTATTATGTATGCTTTGATTTGTCACCATGATGTGATGCTTCTACCCTTGTCGGGTTGGGGTGTTACAATTATGGTATCAGAGCGCCAGGTTACGACCTGTAGTACATAAGCCATGACCTGTGGATCATGTGGACCTTAGGATTAACCCTTAAGATTTGAGATTTGACTGGTGAGGATTTGGGTAGACATTAGGATTCTATTCTGTCTTTCCTTTCGTGCTTATTCTTCCTATTTCACTAATCATTTTCGTGATCGTTCAGATGGTGAATACGCGCTTTACTCAGTACACTGATGGGAATGATGGCCCTGATTTCGAGGCCATGATAGCCGCTGCTATGGCTGCTGCTCTTCCTCAGTTGGTGACCCAAGTCACCAATAACATCAGAAATGGTGCGAGTTCTTCTGGTGGTGGTGGTGGCGATGCTCCACCCACTGCTCCACCTGTCGGTATTCATGTTTGGATCGAAAGGTTCAACAAACTCAAGCCTCTCTCCTTCAGGTCCGCTGCTACTCCCCATGAGGCAGAGGACTGGATTACCCATGTCGAGAAGTTGTTCAGGGTTCTCGGATGTGCTAACGAGTTTAAAACTCGTTTGGCCACATTCAAGCTGGAGGGTGACGCTCTTAATTGGTGGACTGCTCTTGTTCAAGCAAAAGGAGATGACTATGCTGAGACCTGTTCTTGGGCGGACTTCATTGAGGTGTTCTATAGGCAGTATATTCCATTATCGGAGCAGCAGAGATACGAGAGAGAGTATGCGATGATTCGTCAGGGGGATCGTGAGTCTTCGGGTGAGTTTATGCAGCGATTCTTGCGCTTGGCCAGCTTTGTTGGGCCGGAGGTTACTGGGGATGCTCATCGTCAGGCTCGTCATTTCAAGTGGGCATTGAAGAGGTGGGTACTAGATCGTGTGGTATACTTTGAGTACGAGGATGTGGCTGCGGTTCAGGATGCTGCACGTAACATTGAGTTGCTACATGCGGACGAGGGTTCTAATAAGCGGGATAGGGACGGTAATCGGGTAAACTCAAGGGAGCAAGGTCGTCAGGGCCAGAGTCGAGAATATAGGAGTTATGAGGAACGAGATCGGGCGGACCATGGTCGTGATCAGCGAGGTCAGGATTCGAGGTCAGCTTTTAGGCAGGATGGTGATCGTCGCGGACAGAGGAGGACTATCGAGGCTTTGCCTCCTCCACCCCTATGTGCTACTTGCGGGAAGGCGCATCCGGGTACTTGCTTTAAGATTACCGGCGGTTGTTTCTCATGCGGCTCTACTCATCATCGGGTGAAGGACTGTCCCAAGAAGAACCATATTGTACCGACGGACTCGGCTAGGCCAGCACCCACTTTAGGTCGAGTTTATGCTTATACTCGTGATCATGCAGAGGACTCATCAGGTACCATTACCGGCTTTCTTTTCATTTGTGATCGTTTTGCCTTTGCATCATTTCGTCATATCTAATCCGTTTGCCAAGAAGCTTAATCTGAAACCAACATCATTAGCTAATTGTATCCTCATCTCTGCATCTATGAACTCATAACCGAAGCTATTTTAGTTATCCACATCTCGTGTTCTGATCTGGTATGCCTTTGTTTTGTTTCCCGTTCTGTTTCGTTTATGGTTCTTTGCAATTTCGAGGACGAAATTTTTTTTTAGAGGGGAAGAAGTTGTAACACCTAAAAATCTGAAATGTGGTAAAAAGAACAAAATGCCCTTACAATCTTAAACTTTGAATAATAAGCTTATAAGATACCAAATGAATTCCAAACTTTGGGAGATGATTAAGATATGAAGTAAAATTATTTCTACAACCACATTTGACATTTTGGGAAGTAACAAAATTATTATTACACAATGTATATATTAAACGAATTATTTAAATTATTATATGTATTACTATAAATTGATTTAAAAGGATTTAAATTTGCAAAAATTGGAAACTAATTATGATAATTGATTGGGTCCATAAATTCCGTGATTCCAGCCCATGCCCCCCCTATACTCGGCCATAATCTCCATATAATTTATTCCTATCAATATCTCCCATTTACTAAACCGAAACCCTAACAAACTCAAACAAATTCGTCCTTGATCCATTCGATTTTCTGGAGGTGCAAGATCATTTTTCCTGTGTTGTTTATCATCTAAAGGAGGCTAGAAAAATACGTTTGAGGTCGTGTGTTGCCTGGTTTGATCGTGGGAAAATTATTCCTTGTCGCGTGTAAAAGTAAGATATATTCTTCCATAATTCATACGATCCCTCTAAAATTCAATTGTTATTTTTCTCATGATCCTTACGTTATATATACTTTGTGAAAAATGGCTACAAGGTCGTGGGATCATTCGTTTGCTCGTGGAGGAATTTCTGTGTCGAATTGCTATATTGTGGAACAAAAATTAGTCACGCTCTTTCTACACGACCTATATTTGGTCTGGTATTTTTCTCGTGGTTCTTACATCATATAAGCTTCATGAAAAATGTTCAATTCGAATCATGCATGATCTATAATTTATTCGTGAATTAAACCTTAAAAACGTGATAAAACCTTAAATAATTCTATACGAATTTTCTGGGCATGAGAATAATTTTATGTGAACTCTATATGATACATATGATCTCAGAAAAAATACCCATTCGAATTGTGGAGGCCTAGATCAAACGTGGCTAATTAATTTCAAAACCGGATTTTAGGAAATAAAAGAAAGAAATAGAAATTAAAACAAAGGAGCTAGGGTTAGGGTTTTGGGGATGAGATCTGGTCATTAATGCACTTTAAGGTTGTGGTAATGATTGTTTAATGATGGTGACAATTAGGGTTGTTTTATATAAATTAATATGTTATACGATTTGTAGTTTTAAATAGATAAGGGTGTGTTTTGTAAATTATGAAACTTGTGGGGTATTTTTAGAATATTACTTGGACCTGGTAGAATTCGTATAAAATATAACATGAAGGTCTCATGTGTAAATTTTGTGTTTAAAAGGGTTTAATTGGTTAATTAATAAAAGTGTAATTCGATTTGTAAAATAAATAAGTAGAGGGACTAAAAATGTAATTTCTGGAAAATTAAGGTTGATTCGTGTAATAAATCATATTGAGAGTGTGTTGTTTAATTTTGGGAATTTAATGGCCTAATATGTAATTATTAATAATTAAGGATTTAAAATGCAAATTAAAGGTTTAATATGTGAACTAATTAACTTGAGGGACTTGTTGTGTAAAATATGGATAATTGTAGGAACATTCGTACAACTTAATAAAATAAGGACTAATTGTGTAAAATTGATAAACTAAGGGTCTGATGTGTATTTATTGATATTATAAGGTTTAAAGTGTAACTTATATAATAAAAGGGTGTAAATGGTAAATTGTGTAACCTAAGGGACTAAATGTGTAATTCTGGATAATTTGAGTATGAGAATGAGTTAATATGATATTTTCATTGTAAACCTTTAACTTTGGTATAATTACAATTAGAACCTTAAAATATGGAAAGTTGTCAGAATTAACCTTAAACTTTTATAACTTGATAAAATGCATCCTATTTCCCATAATATTATTAAATAAGGATTTAATTTAATTATGATACTTAAATCTTACTAAATATGGAAACCTGCTAAAAATAGAAAGTTACTAAATCTGGAAGGTTTCATAAAATGAATAGATAATTAAAGATGGAAATCTGAACTTGAACCCCTTAGTAATTTTGTCTTCTACTTTCTCTAGGTGTGGATAGGGAGAGGTCCTGATCTGTCTCAGTGCTTTCTGCTTTTGTTCTTTTGTGCTTGCATTTGAATAAGGTACAGATACTCTGCCCTTTTTCAGTAAGGGTGTCTTATTCCCTTGATATGATTTGATTTCTGATTTGTATACTTTGATCCGTTAAACTCTGAATTAGACCTTTGATACTATTTCTGAAATGATTTGATATGAACCATCTGTTATGAACTATCTGTATTGGACCTTTGGATATGACCTTTTGATTTGATTTGACACATGACTCTTAGTTTGATACCCGAGCCAAAATTTGTGACCCTAGCCATGAAGGTAACATGGCCATGTCATTGATGCACCGATGGCGTGACTCTAGTGTGTTGGAGTGATGTTACACACCGTCCCTTTGTTTTGGTCTGCATGTGATTGGGTAGGGGCGTATGGATGCATCCTAGATCTGTTTTGTTTAGTGGATTATCTATATATATGATTTGATATTGTCTGGTGATTGGTACTGTGTGCGATACATGCCCTTCACATATCTGAGAGGTCGCTCCTCTATGGTTACTGTATATGATTATCTGATCTGTCTGGGCTCGTGGTGGATTACTATCCTATATTGTTCCTTTTCCTTCTTATTGTTTGTACCTTATGACATTTCCTATTGTACCATATCTTATTTTCGTTTCGTTATTATTACTTTGTATATGTATCTGTTCACTGAGCTCTCGTAGCTCAGCCGCATTTCTTTTTCCATGCGGCAGGTATCTAAGCTAGGAGCTGGGATTGCTTTGGGATGAGAGTAGAGATTGTTGTGGAGACCAACCTTAGTTACCACCCTTATATTATGACATTTGTTTCGGGATTCTGTTTCTTTTGTTTATTCCCTTGGTTTATCATTATCTTTTGAACTCATGTAATTTGGTTTAAGCCGTGTTGGCTTGATTTTCTTATTGATTTTGGTTTATGGCTTCCGCTGTGTATTATGTATGCTTTGATTTGTCACCATGATGTGATGCTTCTACCCTTGTCGGGTTGGGGTGTTACAATTATGGTATCAGAGCGCCAGGTTACGACCTGTAGTACATAAGCCATGACCTGTGGATCATGTGGACCTTAGGATTAACCCTTAAGATTTGAGATTTGACTGGTGAGGATTTGGGTAGACATTAGGATTCTGTTCTGTCTTTCCTTTCGTGCTTATTCTTCCTATTTCACTAATCATTTTCGTGATCGTTCAGATGGTGAATACGCGCTTTACTCAGTACACTGATGGGAATGATGGCCCTGATTTCGAGGCCATGATAGCCGCTGCTATGGCTGCTGCTCTTCCTCAGTTGGTGACCCAAGTCACCAATAACATCAGAAATGGTGCGAGTTCTTCTGGTGGTGGTGGTGGCGATGCTCCACCCACTGCTCCACCTGTCGGTATTCATGTTTGGATCGAAAGGTTCAACAAACTCAAGCCTCTCTCCTTCAGGTCCGCTGCTACTCCCCATGAGGCAGAGGACTGGATTACCCATGTCGAGAAGTTGTTCAGGGTTCTCGGATGTGCTGACGAGTTTAA
Organism: Artemisia tridentata subsp. tridentata; assembly: GCA_021014915.2. Lineage (NCBI taxonomy): Eukaryota > Viridiplantae > Streptophyta > Magnoliopsida > Asterales > Asteraceae > Artemisia > Artemisia tridentata. Next base: position 349,449,397 of record CP139509.1, on the reverse strand, counting down.
AACTCGTTTGGCCACATTCAAGCTGGAGGGTGACGCTCTTAATTGGTGGACTGCTCTTGTTCAAGCAAAAGGAGATGACTATGCTGAGACCTGTTCTTGGGCGGACTTCATTGAGGTGTTCTATAGGCAGTATATTCCATTATCGGAGCAGCAGAGATACGAGAGAGAGTATGCGATGATTCGTCAGGGGGATCGTGAGTCTTCGGGTGAGTTTATGCAGCGATTCTTGCGCTTAGCCAGCTTTGTTGGGCCGGAGGTTACTGGGGATGCTCATCGTCAGACTCGTCATTTCAAGTGGGCATTGAAGAGGTGGGTACTAGATCGTGTGGTATACTTTGAGTACGAGGATGTGGCTGCGGTTCAGGATGCTGCACGTAACATTGAGTTGCTACATGCGGACGAGGGTTCTAATAAGCGGGATAGGGACGGTAATCGGGTAAACTCCAGGGAGCAGGGTCGTCAGGGCCAGAGTCGAGAATATAGGAGTTATGAGGAACGAGATCGGGCGGACCATGGTCGTGATCAGCGAGGTCGGGATTCGAGGTCAGCTTCTAGGCAGGATGGTGATCGTCGCGGACAGAGGAGGACTATCGAGGCTTTGCCTCCTCCACCCCTATGTGCTACTTGCGGGAAGGCGCATCCGCGTACTTGCTTTAAGATTACCGGCGGTTGTTTCTCATGCGGCTCTACTCATCATCGGGTGAAGGACTGTCCCAAGAAGAACCATATTGTACCGACGGACTCGGCTAGGCCAGCACCCACTTTAGGTCGAGTTTATGCTTATACTCGTGATCATGCGGAGGACTCATCAGGTACCATTACCGGCTTTCTTTTCATTTGTGATCGTTTTGCCTTTGCATCATTTCGTCATATCTAATCCGTTTGCCAAGAAGCTTAATCTGAAACCAACATCATTAGCTAATTGTATCCTCATCTCTGCATCTATGAACTCATAACCGAAGCTATTTTAGCTATCCACATCTCGTGTTCTGATCTGGTATGCCTTTGTTTTGTTTCCCGTTCTGTTTCGTTTATGGTTCTTTGCAATTTCGAGGACAAAATTTTTTTTTAGAGGGGAAGAAGTTGTAACACCTAAAAATCTGAAATGTGGTAAAAAGAACAAAATGCCCTTACAATCTTAAACTTTGAATAATAAGCTTATAAGATACCAAATGAATTCCAAACTTTGGGAGATGATTAAGATATGAAGTAAAATTATTTCTACAACCACATTTGACATTTTGGGAAGTAACAAAATTATTATTACACAATGTATATATTAAACGAATTATTTAAATTATTATATGTATTACTATAAATTGATTTAAAAGGATTTAAATTTGCAAAAATTGGAAACTAATTATGATAATTGATTGGGTCCATAAATTCCATGATTCCAGCCCATGCCCCCCCTATACTCGGCCATAATCTCCATATAATTTATTCCTATCAATATCTCCCATTTACTAAACCGAAACCCTAACAAACTCAAACAAATTCGTCCTTGATCCATTCGATTTTCTGGAGGTGCAAGATCATTTTTCCTGTGTTGTTTATCATCTAAAGGAGGCTAGAAAAATACGTTTGAGGTCGTGTGTTGCCTGGTTTGATCGTGGGAAAATTATTCCTTGTCGCGTGTAAAAGTAAGATATATTCTTCCATAATTCATACGATCCCTCTAAAATTCAATTGTTATTTTTCTCATGATCCTTACGTTATATATACTTTGTGAAAAATGGCTACAAGGTCGTGGGATCATTCGTTTGCTCGTGGTGGAATTTCTGTGTCGAATTGCTATATTGTGGAACAAAAATTAGTCACGCTCTTTCTACACGACCTATATTTGGTCTGGTATTTTTCTCGTGGTTCTTACATCATATAAGCTTCATGAAAAATGTTCAATTCGAATCATGCATGATCTATAATTTATTCGTGAATTAAACTTTAAAAACGTGATAAAACCTTAAATAATTCTATACGAATTTTCTGGGCATGAGAATAATTTTATGTGAACTCTATATGATACATATGATCTCAGAAAAAATACTCATTCGAATTGTGGAGGCCTAGATCAGACGTGGCTAATTAATTTCAAAACCGGATTTTAGGAAATAAAAGAAAGAAATAGAAATTAAAACAAAGGAGCTAGGGTTAGGGTTTTGGGGATGAGATCTGGTCATTAATGCACTTTAAGGTTGTGTTAATGATTGTTTAATGATGGTGACAATTAGGGTTGTTTTATATAAATTAATATGTTATACGATTTGTAGTTTTAAATAGATAAGGGTGTGTTTTGTAAATTATGAAACTTGTGGGGTATTTTTAGAATATTACTTGGACCTGGTAGAATTCGTATAAAATATAACATGAAGGTCTCATGTGTAAATTTTGTGTTTAAAAGGGTTTAATTGGTTAATTAATAAAAGTGTAATTCGATTTGTAAAATAAATAAGTAGAGGGACTAAAAATGTAATTTCTGGAAAATTAAAGTTGATTCGTGTAATAAATCATATTGAGAGTGTGTTGTTTAATTTTGGGAATTTAATGGCCTAATATGTAATTATTAATAATTAAGGATTTAAAATGCAAATTAAAGGTTTAATATGTGAACTAATTAACTTGAGGGACTTGTTGTGTAAAATATGGATAATTGTAGGAACATTCATACAACTTAATAAAATAAGGACTAATTGTGTAAAATTGATAAACTAAGGGTTTGATGTGTATTTATTGATATTATAAGGTTTAAAGTGTAACTTATATAATAAAAGGGTGTAAATGGTAAATTGTGTAACCTAAGGGACTAAATGTGTAATTCTGGATAATTTGAGTATGAGAATGAGTTAATATGATATTTTCATTGTAAACCTTTAACTTTGGTATAATTACAATTAGAACCTTAAAATATGGAAAGTTGTCAGAATTAACCTTAAACTTTTATAACTTGATAAAATGCATCCTATTTCCCATAATATTATTAAATAAGGATTTAATTTAATTATGATACTTAAATCTTACTAAATATGGAAACCTGCTAAAAATAGAAAGTTACTAAATCTGGAAGGTTTCATAAAATGAATAGATAATTAAAGATGGAAATCTGAACTTGAACCCCCTTAGTAATTTTGTCTTCTACTTTCTCTAGGTGTGGATAGGGAGAGGTCCTGATCTGTCTCAGTGCTTTCTGCTTTTGTTCTTTTGTGCTTGCATTTGAATAAGGTACAGATACTCTGCCCTTTTTCAGTAAGGGTGTCTTATTCCCTTGATATGATTTGATTTCTGATTTGTATACTTTGATCCGTTAAACTCTGAATTAGACCTTTGATACTATTTCTGAAATGATTTGATATGAACCATCTGTTATGAACTATCTGTATTGGACCTTTGGATATGACCTTCTGATTTGATTTGACACATGACTCTTAGTTTGATACCCGAGCCAAAATTTGTGACCCTAGCCATGAAGGTAACATGGCCATGTCATTGATGCACCGATGGCGTGACTCTAGTGTGTTGGAGTGATGTTACCACACCGTCCCTTTGTTTTGGTCTTCATGTGATTGGGTAGGGGCGTATGGATGCATCCTAGATCTGTTTTGTTTAGTGGATTATCTATATATATGATTTGATATTGTCTGGTGATTGGTACTGTGTGCGATACATGCCCTTCACATATCTGAGAGGTCGCTCCTCTATGGTTACTGTATATGATTATCTGATCTGTCTGGGCTCGTGGTGGATTACTATCCTATATTGTTCCTTTTCCTTCTTATTGTTTGTACCTTATGACATTTCCTATTGTACCATATCTTATTTCCGTTTCGTTATTATTACTTTGTATATGTATCTGTTCACTGAGCTCTCGTAGCTCAGCCGCATTTCTTTTTCCATGCGGCAGGTATCTAAGCTAGGAGCTGGGATTGCTTTGGGATGAGAGTAGAGATTGTTGTGGAGACCTACCTTAGTTACCACCCTTATATTATGACATTTGTTTCGGGATTCTGTTTCTTTTGTTTATTCCCTTGGTTTATCATTATCTTTTGAACTCATGTAATTTGGTTTAAGCCGTGTTGGCTTGATTTTCTTATTGATTTTGGTTTATGGCTTCCGCTGTGTATTATGTATGCTTTGATTTGTCACCATGATGTGATGCTTCTACCCTTGTCGGGTTGGGGTGTTACAATTATGGTATCAGAGCCAGGTTACGACCTGTAGTACATAAGCCATGACCTGTGGATCATGTGGACCTTAGGATTAACCCTTAAGATTTGAGATTTGACTGGTGAGGATTTGGGTAGACATTAGGATTCTATTCTGTCTTTCCTTTCGTGCTTATTCTTCCTATTTCACTAATCATTTTCGTGATCGTTCAGATGGTGAATACGCGCTTTACTCAGTACACTGATGGGAATGATGGCCCTGATTTCGAGGCCATGATAGCCGCTGCTATGGCTGCTGCTCTTCCTCAGTTGGTGACCCAAGTCACCAATAACATCAGAAATGGTGCGAGTTCTTCTGGTGGTGGTGGTGGCGATGCTCCACCCACTGCTCCACCTGTCGGTATTCATGTTTGGATCGAAAGGTTCAACAAACTCAAGCCTCTCTCCTTCAGGTCCGCTGCTACTCCCCATGAGGCAGAGGACTGGATTACCCATGTCGAGAAGTTGTTCAGGGTTCTCGGATGTGCTGACGAGTTTAAAACTCGTTTGGCCACATTCAAGCTGGAGGGTGACGCTCTTAATTGGTGGACTGCTCTTGTTCAAGCAAAAGGAGATGACTATGCTGAGACCTGTTCTTGGGCGGACTTCATTGAGGTGTTCTATAGGCAGTATATTCCATTATCGGAGCAGCAGAGATACGAGAGAGAGTATGCGATGATTCGTCAGGGGGATCGTGAGTCTTCGGGTGAGTTTATGCAGCGATTCTTGCGCTTGGCCAGCTTTGTTGGGCCGGAGGTTACTGGGGATGCTCATCGTCAGGCTCGTCATTTCAAGTGGGCATTGAAGAGGTGGGTACTAGATCGTGTGGTATACTTTGAGTACGAGGATGTGGCTGCGGTTCAGGATGCTGCACGTAACATTGAGTTGCTACATGCGGACGAGGGTTCTAATAAGCGGGATAGGGACGGTAATCGGGTAAACTCAAGGGAGCAGGGTCGTCAGGGCCAGAGTCGAGAATATAGGAGTTATGAGGAACGAGATCGGGCGGACCATGGTCGTGATCAGCGAGGTCAGGATTCGAGGTCAGCTTTTAGGCAGGATGGTGATCGTCGCGGACAGAGGAGGACTATCGAGGCTTTGCCTCCTCCACCCCTATGTGCTACTTGCGGGAAGGCGCATCCGGGTACTTGCTTTAAGATTACCGGCGGTTGTTTCTCATGCGGCTCTACTCATCATCGGGTGAAGGACTGTCCCAAGAAGAACCATATTGTACCGACGGACTCGGCTAGGCCAGCACCCACTTTAGGTCGAGTTTATGCTTATACTCGTGATCATGCGGAGGACTCATCAGGTACCATTACCGGCTTTCTTTTCATTTGTGATCGTTTTGCCTTTGCATCATTTCGTCATATCTAATCCGTTTGCCAAGAAGCTTAATCTGAAACCAACATCATTAGCTAATTGTATCCTCATCTCTGCATCTATGAACTCATAACCGAAGCTATTTTAGTTATCCACATCTCGTGTTCTGATCTGGTATGCCTTTGTTTTGTTTCCCGTTCTGTTTCGTTTATGGTTCTTTGCAATTTCGAGGACGAAATTTTTTTTTAGAGGGGAAGAAGTTGTAACACCTAAAAATCTGAAATGTGGTAAAAAGAACAAAATGCCCTTACAATCTTAAACTTTGAATAATAAGCTTATAAGATACCAAATGAATTCCAAACTTTGGGAGATGATTAAGATATGAAGTAAAATTATTTCTACAACCACATTTGACATTTTGGGAAGTAACAAAATTATTATTACACAATGTATATATTAAACGAATTATTTAAATTATTATATGTATTACTATAAATTGATTTAAAAGGATTTAAATTTGCAAAAATTGGAAACTAATTATGATAATTGATTGGGTCCATAAATTCCGTGATTCCAGCCCATGCCCCCCTATACTCGGCCATAATCTCCATATAATTTATTCCTATCAATATCTCCCATTTACTAAACCGAAACCCTAACAAACTCAAACAAATTCGTCCTTGATCCATTCGATTTTCTGGAGGTGCAAGATCATTTTTCCTGTGTTGTTTATCATCTAAAGGAGGCTAGAAAAATACGTTTGAGGTCGTGTGTTGCCTGGTTTGATCGTGGGAAAATTATTCCTTGTCGCGTGTAAAAGTAAGATATATTCTTCCATAATTCATACGATCCCTCTAAAATTCAATTGTTATTTTTCTCATGATCCTTACGTTATATATACTTTGTGAAAAATGGCTACAAGGTCGTGGGATCATTCGTTTGCTCGTGGAGGAATTTCTGTGTCGAATTGCTATATTGTGGAACAAAAATTAGTCACGCTCTTTCTACACGACCTATATTTGGTCTGGTATTTTTCTCGTGGTTCTTACATCATATAAGCTTCATGAAAAATGTTCAATTCGAATCATGCATGATCTATAATTTATTCGTGAATTAAACCTTAAAAACGTGATAAAACCTTAAATAATTCTATACGAATTTTCTGGGCATGAGAATAATTTTATGTGAACTCTATATGATACATATGATCTCAGAAAAAATACCCATTCGAATTGTGGAGGCCTAGATCAAACGTGGCTAATTAATTTCAAAACCGGATTTTAGGAAATAAAAGAAAGAAATAGAAATTAAAACAAAGGAGCTAGGGTTAGGGTTTTGGGGATGAGATCTGGTCATTAATGCACTTTAAGGTTGTGGTAATGATTGTTTAATGATGGTGACAATTAGGGTTGTTTTATATAAATTAATATGTTATACGATTTGTAGTTTTAAATAGATAAGGGTGTGTTTTGTAAATTATGAAACTTGTGGGGTATTTTTAGAATATTACTTGGACCTGGTAGAATTCGTATAAAATATAACATGAAGGTCTCATGTGTAAATTTTGTGTTTAAAAGGGTTTAATTGGTTAATTAATAAAAGTGTAATTCGATTTGTAAAATAAATAAGTAGAGGGACTAAAAATGTAATTTCTGGAAAATTAAAGTTGATTCGTGTAATAAATCATATTGAGAGTGTGTTGTTTAATTTTGGGAATTTAATGGCCTAATATGTAATTATTAATAATTAAGGATTTAAAATGCAAATTAAAGGTTTAATATGTGAACTAATTAACTTGAGGGACTTGTTGTGTAAAATATGGATAATTGTAGGAACATTCATACAACTTAATAAAATAAGGACTAATTGTGTAAAATTGATAAACTAAGGGTTTGATGTGTATTTATTGATATTATAAGGTTTAAAGTGTAACTTATATAATAAAAGGGTGTAAATGGTAAATTGTGTAACCTAAGGGACTAAATGTGTAATTCTGGATAATTTGAGTATGAGAATGAGTTAATATGATATTTTCATTGTAAACCTTTAACTTTGGTATAATTACAATTAGAACCTTAAAATATGGAAAGTTGTCAGAATTAACCTTAAACTTTTATAACTTGATAAAATGCATCCTATTTCCCATAATATTATTAAATAAGGATTTAATTTAATTATGATACTTAAATCTTACTAAATATGGAAACCTGCTAAAAATAGAAAGTTACTAAATCTGGAAGGTTTCATAAAATGAATAGATAATTAAAGATGGAAATCTGAACTTGAACCCCCTTAGTAATTTTGTCTTCTACTTTCTCTAGGTGTGGATAGGGAGAGGCCCTGATCTGTCTCAGTGCTTTCTGCTTTTGTTCTTTTGTGCTTGCATTTGAATAAGGTACAGATACTCTGCCCTTTTTCAGTAAGGGTGTCTTATTCCCTTGATATGATTTGATTTCTGATTTGTATACTTTGATCCGTTAAACTCTGAATTAGACCTTTGATACTATTTCTGAAATGATTTGATATGAACCATCTGTTATGAACTATCTGTATTGGACCTTTGGATATGACCTTCTGATTTGATTTGACACATGACTCTTAGTTTGATACCCGAGCCAAAATTTGTGACCCTAGCCATGAAGGTAACATGGCCATGTCGTTGATGCACCGATGGCGTGACTCTAGTGTGTTGGAGTGATGTTACACACCGTCCCTTTGTTTTGGTCTTCATGTGATTGGGTAGGGGCGTATGGATGCATCCTAGATCTGTTTTGTTTAGTGGATTATCTATATATATGATTTGATATTGTCTGGTGATTGGTACTGTGTGCGATACATGCCCTTCACATATCTGAGAGGTCGCTCCTCTATGGTTACTGTATATGATTATCTGATCTGTCTGGGCTCGTGGTGGATTACTATCCTATATTGTTCCTTTTCCTTCTTATTGTTTGTACCTTATGACATTTCCTATTGTACCATATCTTATTTCCGTTTCGTTATTATTACTTTGTATATGTATCTGTTCACTGAGCTCTCGTAGCTCAGCCGCATTTCTTTTTCCATGCGGCAGGTATCTAAGCTAGGAGCTGGGATTGCTTTGGGATGAGAGTAGAGATTGTTGTGGAGACCTACCTTAGTTACCACCCTTATATTATGACATTTGTTTCGGGATTCTGTTTCTTTTGTTTATTCCCTTGGTTTATCATTATCTTTTGAACTCATGTAATTTGGTTTAAGCCGTGTTGGCTTGATTTTCTTATTGATTTTGGTTTATGGCTTCCGCTGTGTATTATGTATGCTTTGATTTGTCACCATGATGTGATGCTTCTACCCTTGTCGGGTTGGGGTGTTACAATTATGGTATCAGAGCGCCAGGTTACGACCTGTAGTACATAAGCCATGACCTGTGGATCATGTGGACCTTAGGATTAACCCTTAAGATTTGAGATTTGACTGGTGAGGATTTGGGTAGACATTAGGATTCTATTCTGTCTTTCCTTTCGTGCTTATTCTTCCTATTTCACTAATCATTTTCGTGATCGTTCAGATGGTGAATACGCGCTTTACTCAGTACACTGATGGGAATGATGGCCATGATAGCCGCTGCTATGGCTGCTGCTCTTCCTCAGTTGGTGACCCAAGTCACCAATAACATTAGAAATGGTGCGAGTTCTTCTGGTGGTGGTGGTGGCGATGCTCCACCCACTGCTCCACCTGTCGGTATTCATGTTTGGATCGAAAGGTTCAACAAACTCAAGCCTCTCTCCTTCAGGTCCGCTGCTACTCCCCATGAGGCAGAGGACTGGATTACCCATGTCGAGAAGTTGTTCAGGGTTCTCGGATGTGCTGACGAGTTTAAAACTCGTTTGGCCACATTCAAGCTGGAGGGTGACGCTCTTAATTGGTGGACTGCTCTTGTTCAAGCAAAAGGAGATGACTATGCTGAGACCTGTTCTTAGGCGGACTTCATTGAGTTGTTCTATAGGCAGTATATTCCATTATCGGAGCAGCAAAGATACGAGAGAGAGTATGCGATGATTCGTCAGGGGGATCGTGAGTCTTCGGGTGAGTTTATGCAGCGATTCTTGCGCTTGGCCAGCTTTGTTGGGCCGGAGGTTACTGGGGATGCTCATCGTCAGACTCGTCATTTCAAGTGGGCATTGAAGAGGTGGGTACTAGATCGTGTGGTATACTTTGAGTACGAGGATGTGGCTGCGGTTCAGGATGCTGCACGTAACATTGAGTTGCTACATGCGGACGAGGGTTCTAATAAGCGGGATAGGGACGGTAATCGGGTAAACTCCAGGGAGCAAGGTCGTCAGGGCCAGAGTTGAGAATATAGGAGTTATGAGGAACGAGATCGGGCGGACCATGGTCGTGATCAGCGAGGTCGGGATTCGAGGTCAGCTTCTAGGCAGGATGGTGATCGTCGCAGACAGAGGAGGACTATCGAGGCTTTGCCTCCTCCACCCCTATGTGCTACTTGCGGGAAGGCGCATCCGGGTACTTGCTTTAAGATTACCGGCGGTTGTTTCTCATGCGGCTCTACTCATCATCGGGTGAAGGACTGTCCCAAGAAGAACCATATTGTACCGACGGACTCGGCTAGGCCAGCACCCACTTTAGGTCGAGTTTATGCTTATACTCGTGATCATGCGGAGGACTCATCAGGTACCATTACCGGCTTTCTTTTCATTTGTGATCGTTTTGCCTTTGCATCATTTCGTCATATCTAATCCGTTTGCCAAGAAGCTTAATCTGAAACCAACATCATTAGCTAATTGTATCCTCATCTCTACATCTATGAACTCATAACCGAAGCTATTTTAGTTATCCACATCTCGTGTTCTGATCTGGTATGCCTTTGTTTTGTTTCCCGTTCTGTTTCGTTTATGGTTCTTTGCAATTTCGAGGACGAAATTTTTTTTAGAGGGGAAGAAGTTGTAACACCTAAAAATCTGAAATGTGGTAAAAAGAACAAAATGCCCTTACAATCTTAAACTTTGAATAATAAGCTTATAAGATACCAAATGAATTCCAAACTTTGGGAGATGATTAAGATATGAAGTAAAATTATTTCTACAACCACATTTGACATTTTGGGAAGTAACAAAATTATTATTACACAATGTATATATTAAACGAATTATTTAAATTATTATATGTATTACTATAAATTGATTTAAAAGGATTTAAATTTGCAAAAATTGGAAACTAATTATGATAATTGATTGGGTCCATAAATTCCGTGATTCCAGCCCATGCCCCCCCTATACTCGGCCATAATCTCCATATAATTTATTCCTATCATTATCTCCCATTTACTAAACCGAAACCCTAACAAACTCAAACAAATTCGTCCATGATCCATTCGATTTTCTGGAGGTGCAAGATCATTTTTCCTGTGTTGTTTATCATCTAAAGGAGGCTAGAAAAATACGTTTGAGGTCGTGTGTTGCCTGGTTTGATCATGGGAAAATTATTCCTTGTCGCGTGTAAAAGTAAGATATATTCTTCCATAATTCATACGATCCCTCTAAAATTCAATTGTTATTTTTCTCATGATCCTTACGTTATATATACTTTGTGAAAAATGGCTACAAGGTCGTGGGATCATTCGTTTGCTCGTGGAGGAATTTCTGTGTCGAATTGCTATATTGTGGAACAAAAATTAGTTACGCTCTTTCTACACGACCTATATTTGGTCTGGTATTTTTCTCCTGGTTCTTACATCATATAAGCTTCATGAAAAATGTTCAATTCGAATCATGCATGATCTATAATTTATTCGTGAATTAAACTTTAAAAACGTGATAAAACCTTAAATAATTCTATACGAATTTTCTGGGCATGAGAATAATTTTATGTGAACTCTATATGATACATATGATCTCAGAAAAAATACCCATTCGAATTGTGGAGGCCTAGATCAAACGTGGCTAATTAATTTCAAAACCGGATTTTAGGAAATAAAAGAAAGAAATAGAAATTAAAACAAAGGAGCTAGGGTTAGGGTTTTGGGGATGAGATCTGGTCATTAATGCACTTTAAGGTTGTGTTAATGATTGTTTAATGATGGTGACAATTAGGGTTGTTTTATATAAATTAATATGTTATACGATTTGTAGTTTTAAATAGATAAGGGTGTGTTTTGTAAATTATGAAACTTGTGGGGTATTTTTAGAATATTACTTGGACCTGGTAGAATTCGTATAAAATATAACATGAAGGTCTCAGGTGTAAATTTTGTGTTTAAAAGGGTTTAATTGGTTAATTAATAAAAGTGTAATTCGATTTGTAAAATAAATAAGTAGAGGGACTAAAAATGTAATTTCTGGAAAATTAAAGTTGATTCGTGTAATAAATCATATTGAGAGTGTGTTGTTTAATTTTGGGAATTTAATGGCCTAATATGTAATTATTAATAATTAAGGATTTAAAATGCAAATTAAAGGTTTAATATGTGAACTAATTAACTTGAGGGACTTGTTGTGTAAAATATGGATAATTGTAGGAATATTCGTACAACTTAATAAAATAAGGACTAATTGTGTAAAATTGATAAACTAAGGGTTTGATGTGTATTTATTGATATTATAAGGTTTAAAGTGTAACTTATATAATAAAAGGGTGTAAATGGTAAATTGTGTAACCTAAGGGACTAAATGTGTAATTCTAGATAATTTGAGTATGAGAATGAGTTAATATGATATTTTCATTGTAAACCTTTAACTTTGGTATAATTACAATTAGAACCTTAAAATATGGAAAGTTGTCAGAATTAACCTTAAACTTTTATAACTTGATAAAATGCATCCTATTTCCCATAATATTATTAAATAAGGATTTAATTTAATTATGATACTTAAATCTTACTAAATATGGAAACCTGCTAAAAATAGAAAGTTACTAAATCTGGAAGGTTTCATAAAATGAATAGATAATTAAAGATGGAAATCTGAACTTGAACCCCCTTAGTAATTTTGTCTTCTACTTTCTCTAGGTGTGGATAGGGAGAGGTCCTGATCTATCTCAGTGCTTTTTGCTTTTGTTCTTTTGTGCTTGCATTTGAATAAGGTACAGATACTCTGCCCTTTTTCAGTAAGGGTGTCTTATTCCCTTGATATGATTTGATTTCTGATTTGTATGCTTTGATCCGTTAAACTCTGAATTAGACCTTTGATACTATTTCTGAAATGATTTGATATGAACCATCTGTTATGAACTATCTGTATTGGACCTTTGGATATGACCTTCTGATTTGATTTGACACATGACTCTTAGTTTGATACCCGAGCCAAAATTTGTGACCCTAGCCATGAAGGTAACATGGCCATGTCATTGATGCACCGATGGCGTGACTCTAGTGTGTTGGAGTGATGTTACACACCGTCCCTTTGTTTTGGTCTGCATGTGATTGGGTAGGGGCGTATGGATGCATCCTAGATCTGTTTTGTTTAGTGGATTATCTATATATATGATTTGATATTGTCTGGTGATTGGTACTGTGTGCGATACATGCCCTTCACATATCTGAGAGGTCGCTCCTCTATGGTTACTGTATATGATTATCTGATCTGTCTGGGCTCGTGGTGGATTACTATCCTATATTGTTCCTTTTCCTTCTTATTGTTTGTACCTTATGACATTTCCTATTGTACCATATCTTATTTCCGTTTCGTTATTATTACTTTGTATATGTATCTGTTCACTGAGCTCTCGTAGCTCAGCCGCATTTCTTTTTCCATGCGGCAGGTATCTAAGCTAGGAGCTGGGATTGCTTTGGGATGAGAGTAGAGATTGTTGTGGAGACCTACCTTAGTTACCACCCTTATATTATGACATTTGTTTCGGGATTCTGTTTCTTTTGTTTATTCCCTTGGTTTATCATTATCTTTTGAACTCATGTAATTTGGTTTAAGCCGTGTTGGCTTGATTTTCTTATTGATTTTGGTTTATGGCTTCCGCTGTGTATTATGTATGCTTTGATTTGTCACCATGATGTGATGCTTCTACCCTTGTCGGGTTGGGGTGTTGCGGACATGCTCTCTAAGATAGTGATATTTCGGTAGAAAATGTCTGGTGCCCTTCATGACTCCAGGTTCATTGGAAAATATGATTGCAGCAGAATTGTCACAATACATATTAATAGGCGATTCAATTGAAGACATAACTCCAAGCCCTGAAATGAATTTCCTAATCCAAACAGCTTCCATTGCAGCTTCTGAAGCAGCTATGTACTCAACTTCTGTTGCAAACATCGCTATGGTACTCTGCTTCTTGCTCTTCCAGTCTACTGCTCCTCTATTTATAACAAAGACATATCCTGAGAGGATTATAATACACTTTGTAGCATATTAGTCCTTTATAACGAGTGTATACGATACTTTGAGTGAATATGATTAAGTATGCGAAATCTACTTAACCACACTTAGAAGGATATTGGTTATTGGAAATGGAACAGTGATGGTTGTGTGATGAACAATGAACACAGAAAGTATAACACCAAACGATTCAATATTTTTGAAAATAATACGAGTGATCATCACTATCACTAGGGTTACAAACCTTGAATCTCTATTACAAAGATAATTATTTCTGTTATGTTCAACTCACTCAGTTACTATTCTAACTCTTAACTAAGACACTTAGACTCTATTAAACTAATGTCTAACTCTCTATTTATATATTATCTAAGCACATGCACACTTGAGTATTTGTCTACTTGATAGCTTGTGTGTGTCAATAGCTAAGATACAACTTGTTCTGTATATACAACTTGTTGACTGATCTCTTGTTTAAGATATTATCTACCGTATATATTTGACTTTTATATACAAATATCTTTTTCATACTTATCCAGTTAGTAGTAGAATACTCGACACTTATCCATTCAGCAGTAGTATGAGTCACTCCAACAACAGTATTTGATGCACTACCAGTAGTATTCTTCTAGCAGTAGAATCTCCAACACTAGCAGTAGTATGGAATACACTAGCAGTGGAATAACACTTTGAGTATTTTCCTTTATGCACCAGCAGTACTAACCTTGTGAACATTTAATTTCCAATACTAATCTTCAGAACATTTAATTCCTAACATATCCCGTCTGAGACTTCGTATCATATTTATCACATTGCCAGGACGCATCGCAGAAACCTGTAACATCAAGTTCTTCAGCTGGATTTCCACCATACACTAGAAACATATCTTTTGTATTTCTTAAATACTTAAGAATATTCTTAATAGCAGTCAAGTGAAGTTCACCTGGATTATGTTGATATCGACTGGTGATATTTTGTGTGAATGCCATATCTGGCCTTGTGCATCTTACCGCATACATGATAGATCCTACAGCCGAAGCATAAGGAATCCTACTCATGTGTGCCACCTCTGCAGGTGTTGAAGCACACAGTTCGCTACTTAAGCAATGATGTACTTGCATTGGCAAATATCCCTTCTTGGAATTTTGCATATTGAATCTCTTCAATATTTTGTCAATGTAAGAACTTTGACTTAATCTAATTAACTGCTGTGACATATCTCTGTAAATCTTGATTCCTAGAATGTATGCTGCTTCTCCTAAATCCTTCATGGAAAAACACCTTCCAAGATAAAACTTAACATCTAGTAAACTTGGAATGTCTTTTCCCATAATTAATATTTCATCTACATATAGGACAAGGAAAGTAACATCACTCCCACTAGCTTTGTGATATACACATGGCTCATCAAGATTCTGAGTAAATCCAAACTTTTTTATTTCTTCATCAAATCTCTTATTCCATTGCCTTGATGCTTGCTTCAATCTACAAATGGATCTTTGAAGTTTGCATACCCGGTTTGGAAATTGTGGATTCACAAACCCCTCAGGCTGCGCCATATAGATGTCTTCATCTAGGCGACCATTTAAGAAGGCGGTTTTGACATCCATCTGCCAAATCTCATAATCATAGTACGCTGCTATAGCTATGAGAATCCTAATAGCTCTAATGTCTACTACAGGAGAAAAGGTCTCCTCGTAGTCAATCCCGTAGGTTTGAGTAAAGCCTTTAGCTACCAGACGAGCTTTATAGGCATATACATTGCCATGCATGTCTGTTTTCTTCTTGAAGAGCCATTTACTTCCAACCACTTTAGCATTGGGAGGAAGGTCAACTTCAATCCAGACTTCATTATCTCTCATGGATTGCATTTCCCCATTCATTGCTACTTGCCATTTTTCCTTTTCAGGATCATTCATGGCAGCCTTATAGTTAGCAGGTTCTCCAAGATCCCCTAACATATTTTCCTCAACTTCTACGTTAAGACATAGACGTTCAGGAGCACGTGTAGTCCTTAAATACCTACGAATGGGAATAACTTCAGGTGGAGGACCCAGACTTTCAGGTTCCACAGGAAGTTCGCTAGTGTTTTCAGAAGGTGATGTATCTTCATGATCATCTTCCAGATCATAAATCCTCCCACTGAATTCTTGAGATATGAGATCCCTTTCAAGGAAGTCTCCATACCTAGCAACAATTACTTTGTTTTTAGGTGAGTAGTAAAAGTAGTAACCCATTGTTTCCTTTGGGTATCCTATAAAGATACACTTAACAGATGTCTGTTGGAATCTATCTGGTGAGTCACGTTTAACAAATGCCTCACAACCTCAGACCTTTAAATAAGACAAGTTAGGAGCTTTACCATGCCATATCTCATATGGTGTCCTATCAACCTTCTTGGTCGGAACCATATTTAGAATGCGAACAGCAGATTCTAAAGTATAATCCCAAAAGGATAAAGGAAGAGTTGTAAGATTAAACATTGATTGTACCATATCTAGCAATGTACGATTTCTTCTCTCAAATACACCATTTTGTTGTGGTGTATAAGGAGATGTGAGATGTTGAACAATTCCACACTCAACTAGATAATTCTTAAACTCTTGGCTTAGGTATTCACCACCTCTATCGGATCGAAGACCCTTAATCTTCTTTTCCTAGTTGCAATTCTACTTCATTCTTGAAAACTTTAAATGTTTCAAACACCTAATGTTTATGTTTAAGTAAATAAACATAACCATAATGGCTCAAATTATCTGTAAAGATTAAGAAGTAGCTAGCACCATTCCTTGACACATGTCTAAGTGGTCCACATACATCAGTATGTATCAAACCAAGTAGATCTGAAGCCCTTTCTATACGATTTGCAAAAGGTTTCTTCATCATCTTCCCAGATATACAAGATTCACATTTATCAAATGATTCATCATTGATACGTTTTAAAAGCCCATCGTGTTACAGCTTTTCCATGTGTTTCTTGCCTATGTGGGCAAGTCGACAATACCAAAGATAAGTAGAATCCAAGTCCTTCTTGATTATCTTATTATTGATGCTATACATCGAATTATTTCTATTGGATACATTATGTAACATCCTTTACTTTTCCTCACTTATTTTATTAGCCAAAACATTTATTTTTGATATCCCTTAGCTTTTATACTTCTTGGAAATTATTTGAACTTGAGAAACAGAGGTTATCTGTTTAAACATGAGCGTTATTCGTTACCTAAGTTGGCACAACCTAAAATACTTAAAACAATTTGATTTATTAATTAAATTAAATCCGAGAAAATTATACGTGCGAGTACTCAATTTTATTAGAAAAATTATTTCGGACTTAATGGCGCAAGTCCCGAAATTTAAAACGCTTGTTTACTATGTCAAATGGGGCCCACAAGGTTACTATTAAAAGATTTCCAAAATTTCACTTCCTTACCCCTTCCAATAATTACATCGCCCGCCCCTATTTTTCCCTTTGTTCGTGTTTGGTCCCTACGTGGGATATAAATACCCCCAATTAGGGTTTCTCCCCCTTTGATAACCCTCTCCCCGGAAATCACTATTCTGGCGCCGCACCCACTTCCCGGCGAAGTTCCGACCACCCCCGAAATCCATCCAACGTGTAGATCTTGACCCCCATACCATTTCTGGAGCTTTAGAAGGCGCAAGGAGTGCGTTTGGTTTGTTTTTGGAGTACACCGCCGCGACACCACCATCACCGCCGCTTGCCACCACCTTGTTTCTCTCTCTCTTTCTCTTGTTGGTAAGCACGCGCCACCCCTCTTTCATTTTCTCTCATTTTAATAAAACCCTAATCGAGTAAAATCTATATAAACTTTTTTATAATAAAACTATAAAACTTAATGTTTTATAAACTAAACCGTGTGGATCTACGTTTTTATCACTCGAATCTCTGTCACTCGTTCCGAGTCGTGTGACTCGTCCGAGTCAACTCACGAGTTGAGTTGACTCGGACCCGTTCTGTGTTTATATGGTGTTGTTATTTATATTTCGACTTGTATTTATTGTTGTGTTGATTATTTGTGAGTTTGGTAATGTTTTGGTTGGGTTTTTGTTATGGCTGATTGGTATGTGAATCGAGTAGGGGTGAGTCGTGACTCGAGGTGAGTCACGACTCGTGTTTATTAAGTTAGCCGAAACCCTAGGAACTTATTGTGGTCGATTGCATTTGAGCCGTAGTTTGGTTTGATTGTTTTGGTGTCGATGGTGATGAATTGTTTCAATACTTGGCCGTGGTTATGTTATTGAGGTCGTGGGTGTGAGCCGTGACTCACGGGGAGTCATGGCCACGAGTTTGGTTGACCATGGCATTTAGCCGAGGTCGGGAAGTCATGAAAATGGTTTTAGCAAAACATTATTGATGTTGTGATTATTAACTTGGTCGTAGGTATTGTTTGTGGATATATTGATTTAAACAACACTATTGGCGTGTGTTGTTATGTGTACCACGACACCCGACGTGTCGTGGGGACATATTTATAATTTTTGGTCAAACCGAACGTTTCTTGAGTCGTTAACAAGGTTTAGGTAACCTCGAGTTGGTCATAACTATTTGTGTCGAAATATATTGTTTTAAAACTAAAGTTATGTGTTGGGTTGTGTTTGGATTTGGTTAATAGGCTAAGGAGCCCGTTAACATAAAATTTAGTCATATGTCTATATTGGGCCCAAAAGTCCAATGGTTTGTTATTTATTTACTTTTAGACGTTAATTATTTCGTTAACCATATACTAACTTAATTTATATTGTATGTTTTGTCGATGGTGTTTCGGTTGCCATTTGGGAGTAATTGGATGTTGTTGGTCCCTATATGAACGGACCCTTCTAGCCTGTTAAAGGTCATAGCTAATCTGGATAGATCCAAACTAACTACAAGAGAAACACCAACTATGAACAATGTAAGTTATGCGGAATCTAATTGGTTCTCTATCTGCCTAACAAAGCTTTTAAGAATATCAACAGTTTCATCCTTAGAACCCAAAAAGAACACCCAACTAAACCTACTGAAGTCATCAGTGATTACCAAACAATAGGTCTTATGATTTATACTCCTTACAGATGTGGGTCCAAACAAGTCCATATGCAAGATCTGTAAGGGTTTACAAACATAATTCATTAATTTAGCCTTACAGGAGGCCTTTTGTTGCTTTCCTTTCTGACAAGCCACAAAAGTATGGTCATTTTGAAAAATCTTGGAAGGTAAGCCTCTAACAAGATTTCCCTTTACAAGTTTGTTTATGTTCTTAAAATTGACATGACCAAGCCTTCTGTGCCATTTATTAGATTCATCAACTGTAGCTTTTGCAACCAAACAAGCTAAATCTCCAGAAGGAACAATGTTCTTTAAATTGAAACTGTACATATTGTTTTGCCTAGGGATTTTAAGTAATACTTGATTTTCATCAGGTAACTTAAAATCAGGAGACAATACAAAACACTCAGTATCAGTGAAAAGAACTTTGTTCTTCTTGTCACAAATTTGTGACACAGAAAAGAGATTGAATTGCTCAAGTTCTTTCACAAAATATACATCCTCAAAATCTAAGTTTCCTGTTTTTATAGTCCCTTTACCAGTAATTTGACCTTTGCTATCTCCAAAAGAAACTGATCCACCTCTAAACTCTTCATAATTAGAGAGGTAATCCTTATTTCCAGTCATATGCCGGGAACATCCACTATCAACAATTCCTTTATCCTTTAAAGCTCCATATGGATTTCCCTGCACATCAAATAAGAAAAATCAGTTTTTCTTTAGGACCCAAGCCACAGATGACTTAAGTCTACCTTGTGGATCATTATATTTGAATGTATTATAAGAACATGATCCACTGTTGCTTTGGGATCTATATGTATATTCATTTTGCATAGGATCCCAATTCCAACATGCTGAGGCTTTTACAGCATTCCCCTTATTTCCCTTAACAATATTAATTACTGCTTGTGTCCCAGTAGTAGAAACATGATTTACCTTAGAAGTAGTAACTCTGGGTTTCCTAATCATGTTATTAAATACTATTGTATTATAAAAAGGCCTTCTAACTGGTGAATGAGTTTTGTGAAAACCAATTTTCCTTTTAAGTGTATCATTCCCAGTTGCTTTAGAAGAATTAAAATTTCTCCTAACAGTAGTTACATTATGCCTAGCAGTACTGACATTTTGCCTAGCAGTGGTAACTGTCATTGGCCTAGCAGTAGGAACTTGATTTGGCCTAGCAGTAGGAACTGCTATCTTGCCAGATCTAGTTAACAATGCTGATGGAACAAAGTTCTTATTACTCCTAGGGTGAGTTTTATGTTTTGAAATATTGTAGTATATTCACAAGCAAATAAACACACGTTTGGGACTAAAATATGGATCGAATGGGTTAGTTTAGAAAGAGAAAGAGATGGGAACTTTGTAGTGAGAGAAACTAGAGAAATATTAGATTAGTTATCAAGTGAGGTCCAACCCTCTCCTTTGGTGGAGAGGGCTTTATATAGTACTACATAGTGTGCCCCTAGTGGGCTGTGGAGCGAGCTGACAGTGGGTAAAAGACCCGACCCACTCCACAATATTAATACTAACTAATCTACTGCTAATATTACTAATAAACCTACGAGCTATTAAGTGCTATTAAGTACTCGGGGTGACCGAGTCTTCAACTGAATATTTATATTCCTAACAATCTCCCCCTAAGGGAGGTCACCCCGGAAGTAACGTTCTGAATTCTAGCACTCTATCCTTGAATCTTGACTTCATAGCTCGTAGACCTTGATTCTTCTACGTCAAAAATCTTTGTGCCTTCAGCAGTGAACTTGCGATGACTGTTCTTTGTTTTGGATGATCTTTGAGTATTCTTTGAAGTTATCATCCAACATATGTCTTCAAGTCATCTTGTGGCTTTGTCATCATGAGAAGTTGTGATCTTGGAGCCTTCTTTGAGATCATCGGCCACCATAAATCTCTGAGCTCATCCATTGTAGTAATGCCTCCATGTGAATTGTTGTGACTGTTGGACTCGCATGCTCACACTTTTCTGGATCATGATAGCTATCATCAGAGTTGCGGAAGCTGTGTCATAGGTCTTTCATCTATCATGATGTCTTTGATAATGAATTGGAAGTGTGAGCATGGAGTGTGGATTGACACGTCTCTGCTGGAATCAGGAACCACCATCACCATCTTTATATGAATCTGAAATAAAACAGTTAGCAATAAAGTTGGAGAACGAATATGGCTTTGTCATTCGTTCGATGTGGTGGTTGGATTAAACCTTCGGTTCTGTGAAGACCGACCTGTGATCAGGTAGAATCCCCTTTAAAGAAGATTCTCCTTGACAGGAATTTCCAGTTTGTAGTAATGAGTCTTCTAACAAATTAATGTCAGAATCATCATACTAAGCATGTTCTCATACCGGAACGTCTCAAAGCAGACAGCACGGTAGAGTGAATCAGTGAATTAAATACCCATTGATTGACGAGAAATTGATTAGAAAAATCACTTGCGTGTCACCGGATAAACATTTTGCGCAACACGACAAGGGTTTTATAAATTGAAATCACATTTCTTGTCAAAAATACTTTTGTTTGAAAATTTTTCACAATCAATGTGCTCGAAAAATTGTTGATGAGCATATTGAGAGGTTTTCCAAAAAGTATTCGTTAATCCATTTCCTGGAACAAGTTTGATTCAAATTTGAATCGCCCCATCGTTTCTTTCCAGTTGTCACAATACTTGATCCATAAAGGATCTCACATGTCACCCACCAAGAGCTTGTTTGATGTTGGCTCTAGAAGGATTTCCATCTTTATTGTGAATACTTTACGTGTCACTCGGATGTTCTGGCAATACCACAAGGATAATGCGTAGGACTCTTCATATATATTTTCTTGCTTTTCACGGTGTATGAAACAGCAAGCATATTGGAAATGTGTCCTATTTGAGATTTATTGATGATCTCTGGGCTCTAGACTCAATAGTGCATTTTGATTTAGTGATCGGAGGCTGGAGAGGACTGCCACCTTTTCAATATCATCTAACTCGGAGTGAGAAAGATGATAGCAATGTATTGATCTCTGTGACAAGTGAAACAAGAGTCCTTTGAGGGACCTTGAGTAGCTAGGGAGGGTTGTGCAGCGTATCACTGGGTCCATGATACTTTGTCTTCAATGTCAGTAATCAACTACGTGATTCTGACAGCATATGTATTGACCCGGTTTCTGCCTAAAGTGTAAGGAGGGCTTCTTTCTTTTCACCCTTTATCTTTACATTTCTTTTTCATTCTTCAACCCCTTCAGCGCTTACCGAGACTTCATTACTAGCACCTTGTTGGGTTTGTTCCAGCACTAGCTCCATCTCAGTCGGCACTCTTCCCTTATTCACTTTATCTCCTTTTTTGTAATCATACCTAAGGACTTCTACACTAACTAGTGGATTGTCCCTGGGTAGATCCCTCCGGTTCTGGCTGGATCATGGGAACTAATACCTAACCTTACCATCCTTATAACTCCAATACATAAAGTAAAATGGTCAGTCTTTGGTATTCTTTCACAATTGCCATCACAAATCATTTGCTCCCCCTCAATATGTGCATCGATATATGAAAAGGTTTGGCACATATGGGAGAGCCTACACTTGAGTTTCAAAAGATCACATTTTTTATCAGAATTTCATATTTAAATCACATTCTCTCCCCCGATCAAAAATTTCAAACCACTTGAGATTTGTGATCCCAATTGATTTAAATAAGTGAGAAATTTTGGGAGAAAATGTGGTCAGGTTATACTGTGTTCTGATTATGGAGCATACTATGCTCCCCCTTAAACCACGAGAGAGTGTCACTGCTGATGTTGCACAAATTTGGCAAGGTGTCAGAAATTTGAACAAATATTCTCCCCCTCAATTAATGACCCGTTTTCTATTTAAAGAGTTGTAGTCATTCAATTGAGCGACGAGTATTTGTGAAAATTTAATTCAATTTACCACCTTGTGTAACATCAAAACTCTCTTGAAGAATCAAAGAAGATAAAGAGTCTGATGTAAAGAAGACTTCTCTTCTTATACACGAAAAGACGCACTGAAACATACATCAGATCAGACAAACATGGATATAAAGTAATCCATGCCCAGGTGAACATCACCCGGTTGAAGGAACAACCGTCTTTTTGGCGACATGCTTTCCCCATTGTATAGCACGGGTTGCAGTATGAAGTAACTGCAAGCCATTAAGACATGTTTTAACCAATTAGTGTAACTTCTGCTAGAGCTTCATTTAAAGACCCGTGTCATTATTGAATGACATTTCTAGGTCCGTAAATGTTATCGATAAACAGAAGACATGCCTAGGTGAAACTATTTTTGGTATTTTCTGATTTTTTTATTTTTATGGTTTTTATAGGTTTTATATTTTTCTATTTTCTTTTTGATTTAAGATATATACAACTATATACAAGGATATGGGAAGATAATCCTTTACTCCTCCTTTTCTTCTTGAAGACACTTGAGGGTTTCAGGTGTCACGCTCTTCATTCCAAGACATGGGAGAATAAACTGAAACCTTTCTCTCGGAAGAGCCTTGGTGAAGATGTCTGCTAACTGAAACTCTGTCCTCACGAAGTATAGCTCCACAATTCCTTTCTCAACTTGTTCCCTAATGAAGTGATGCCTGATGTCGATGTGTTTTGACTGGGAGTGTTGGACATTGTTACAACAAAGAGCTATAGCACTCTTGTTGTCACAATATAGAGGAAGCTTGTTGTATGAAAAGCCATAGTCTGAAAGCTGTGATCTCATCCATAGAATTTGTGTACAGCAACCAGACATAGCGATGTATTCGGCCTCTGTAGAAGATATTGACGTACTCATTTGCTTCTTAGAAGACCAACTCGCCAACTTTTCCCCTAAAAACTGAGCTCCCCCCGAAGTACTTCGACGAGTGTCTTGACATCCCGCGTGATCAGCATCAGCGTACGCAGTTAACTCCATTGCTGTGTCCTTCGGATACCAGAGACCCATATGAACTGTGCCTTAAAGATATTTGAATACCCTTTTTACTGCTTCTAGATGTTTCTTAGTAGGCTTGGATTGATACCGAGCACACATGCATACGGCGAACAGAAGATCTTGTCTACTAGCAGTGATATACATCAAGGATCCAATCATGCTTCTATACTTTATTTGGTCAACTGGAATCCCCGAAGGATCTTCATCTAGTCTTGATCTATCGACCATGGGAGTGTCAACAGGCTCGCTCGAATCAAATCCAAACTTTTTCAAGATCTCATGGGCATATTTGGATTGATTTATGAAAATGCCTCTGGGACTTTGTGAGATTTGTAATCCTAGGAAGAATGACATTTGTCCCATCATTGACATTTGAAACTTGGAACTCATCTCCTTTGAAAATCTATCACATTCACTAGGATCAGATGAAGCAAAAATAATATCATCTACGTATATCTGAAGATGAAGCAGATGTTTGCTCGACTTCCTAGTGAATAATGTGGGATCAACAACACCCTTCGAGAACCCGTTTGCTAGAAGGAACTTGGACAATGTATCATACCATGCCCTTGGTGCCTGCTTTAAACCGTAGAGAGCCTTCTTCAAGCGGTAGACATGAGTAGGATGTTCAGCATCCAAAAATCCTTCTAGTTGGCTCACATAAACTTCTTCCTTTAAATAACCATTTAGGAATGCTGTTTTGACATCCATTTGGTAGACTATCATATTCTGACTAGCAGCATTGGCAAGGAAGATTCCAATGGCTTCAATTCTAGCAACTGGAGCAAACGATTCTTCAAAATCAATGCCCTCTTCTTGTCTGTATCCTTTTGCAACTAACCGTGCCTTGTTCTTTAGAACATCACCATGCTCATCTAGTTTCACCTTGAAAATCCACTTGAGAGCAATAATCATAGCACACTCTGGAGGAGGCACCAATTCCCATACTTCAAGCCGATCAAATTCATGGATTTCGTCTTGCATAGCCTCGAACCAGCAATCTTTAGTCATTGCTTCTTTGGCATCTTTTGGTTCGACTTTGGATAGTACGGAATTGAAGAAGCACCACAGTGAATCAGTGGCCAGTTGTTTACGTGTGGATACAGGACGAGCGGGACTGCCAATGATGTTGTCAATAGGATGATCGTTGGTCCATTTTCTGAGATGATCATGAGGTTGAGGGTTTTGAACTGATGTTGCCGTGCTGTGTTCTTCGAAAGAGGATGTGTGAGTTGAAGATTCAGGAGCAAATATATTCTCAAAAGGAACATCATTTATAGGAGCAAACGGATTAACTTCCAAAGAATGTTCATCTGCAGATTCTTGTTGCACCGGAGAGGATTGAGTATTTGATGATGAGGGTGATTGACTGGCAGCTGGTGCATTGAAACTGATTGAGACAGATGCTGATGGGCCTTTAGAGCCTTGCGGAACTTGAGCATCAGCATTAGGAAGAACAGCTGCAGCATTTGAGGTTGTTTCATTTGTTGGCTCAAAATATTCGTCAAACATAGGATCAAATAACTTCTTCAACTCCTCACTAGTTGGTGGTACATAAGACTCTACAGGCGTGGGATTCTGTACAAGCCCTGAACTAATTGGTCCAGGTGTCAAAAGTTTAAGATCGGGTCCAGAACTGTTTTGTCCTGAAGCAGGTTGCTCACTCAGCTTGTCGAACGTGACATGGATGGATTCCATGATTTGTCGGGTTCTCTTGTTGTAGATTCTGTACCCCTTGCGATCTGGTGCATAACCAACAAAAAATACCTACGTCTGCTTTAGCTCTTAACTTTCCCAAGTCTTGACTATCATTAGTCGGATAGCAAAGGGCGCCAAACACACGAAGAAAGGAAAGATCTGGTTTCTTGTTATGAATTAACTCATAGGGAGTCTTGTCATGAATAGGATGAATCAGAGATCGGTTTTGGGTGTAGAATGCTGTTGCAATAGCCTCTGCCCAGAGAAACATCGGTGCCTTTGAAAATATAAGCATGGTTCTCGCAGCTTCCACCAGAGTACGGTTCCTTCGTTCAACAACTCTGTTCTGCTGAGGAGTGCGAGGGATACATTTCTGATGCGTGATGCCAATATTTTCATAGAAATTTCTGAGTTGATGATTAACAAACTCAGTTCCATTGTCAGTGCGGATGATTCTGACGGTTTTGTCGAGCCTTACTTGCAGCTGTTTTATCAGTTTGATGATAACCTCTGGAGTTTCATCCTTTGTTCTCAAAAACTTTACCCATGTAAACCGAGAGTAATCATCTACTATCACAAGAACATATTTTTTCCATTTATGGTTTGTACTCTCATTGGGCCGCACAGATCCATGTGAAGGGTGTGAAGAACTTCCAGGTTGGTGTTGACGGTTTTGGGTTTGTGGGTTTGTTTCTTGCTTTTGCCCAGTTGACATGCGGAGCATAGATGATCTTTCTCAAATTTTAGTCTGGGCATGCCTCATACAAGATCTTTGCGGGAAAGATTATTTATGGTACCGAAGTTTAGATGGTTCAGACGACGATGCCACAGCCATGATTTTGTCTTGGAGGCTTTAGAAAGTAAGCAAATGGGAGTGGACCTCAACATTTCTTCAATCGATATGGTGTATAGATTTGTGCCCCGACTGCCTTTTAGAAGGTCGACACCATCCAACTCCCTGACGAAACATGTGTGTTTTCTGAAAGCCACTTCTAAATCTGAATCACAAAATTGACCCACAGAAAACAGATTGTGCCCTAATCCTTCCACATAATATACCCGTGAGATTACACTGTCACCGAACACATAATCTCCATAACCCATAATCGCACCAAAATGGTCGTTCCCAAATCTAACTGTCCCAATAAACTTTTTCACGAAGTTCTTGAGCCGTGAGCGATCCCTAGTCATATGTTTTGAGCAGCCTGAATCCAAATACCAAAGGACGATTTGTACGACCTGCATTTGAAGACAGACAAAGGTGGATAACTGAAATATGTGGATCCCTACGTGTAGCTGGGGTCCGTTTGGTTAGCATTCACAAATTCAGGAGCAATAGAGTTTGCTAATACTGTAGTCTCTACAGTGGGAACAATTCTAGAGTCAGCAGATGGCCTATTTGGAAGTCATTGTGTTCCTAGAGACAAAATTCGACCTGTTGGCCTCCATTCTTTAACTTTCACAAACCTATGATCATTCAACTTAGGCAATGGACTTTTATTTCCTAAAATGAATTTTCTTCCAGTGGGTCTCCATTGATACCCAACAGTAGCAAAAGTTTTTCCTGTTGCCTTCCAAACTTTCTTAGTTATTTCAGTTTTCCTAACATACTTAACTTGGGGTGGTGCATGAGATATCAGAAATGACACAACACAATCATCATGATTAGCTGAAATTAAGCATTTGTCACATGTTTTACAGACCGCATTAGAATTCGAATTAATTACAGTACTTTTGATACTAGAATCAACACGATTCAATCTAGTCATTACAAACTTATTGTTCCTAGGTTGGGCTTCTACACTCTTCTTGTGATCACTATTAGCTGGCGCAGTCCTATCTTTCCTTGCATTGCCTCTAGGCTTTGACTCGCTAGCTTGGGTGTCACATTTCACTCCTGTAGAAGTAATGATAGGAAAATTAGTTTGTTTCACGGTCACATGCTTTCCTGATTTTGATGTGCTGGGTTCTGATGTTCTTGATGGAAAATCAAAGGTTACATGCTTGTTTTTAATAATGGATGATGATGCACCTAATCTATCTCTTTGGTTGCTAGACTTGGGACCCGTGCCAATGGCATATTCTAACTGTTCCTGGATCCTTTTTGTGAGGACGCAGGCATAACCTACTGCCTTATCAAGTGGTTTTTCTATTCTGTCCTCTTCCACAACCTCACGAAGAGTGTCAAGTCCATCCCTAAGGTGATAGAGATACATATGATGGACAAGTCTGTTGTTTCTCATGGGAAATGGAATAGACCCCACATCAACATCGTACATTTTACAAGCAGAGACCTTTGATGCAACACAATTACAAGAGGTGCATGGCATTTTTCCTTTCACCTGAGTCTTAAGATTCTCAATTTCATTTAACAAAGAAGTTCTCTTTTCATTATGACTATTTCTTGTAACTTTAATTGAGTCATATAACTCTTCGTAATGCTGTTTAATCTTAGAATTTTCTTCTCGAAAACATTCATTTTCATAATATAACTTATTGATGGTGTCTTGATATTGAAAATTCTGAGAATCTGAAGACGAAGGTTTATTGGTGCCATATACATCACACTTGTTGGATTTCAATTGGGCAATTTGGGCCCTCAACAGTCGAATTGTGTTTGTGTGAGCTTGAATATTTTCATCTCGTTTGCTTAATTCAAAATATGTATCAAACTCAGGAGCATCCAAGGATGTCTTGTCATTTGATATTTTGCATTTTTCTTCTAAATGTTGATATTTTAGTTGCAGATTTAGATAATCAACCTCTAGTTTTAAAAAACGTTTAACCATGTTATCATGGTCATCATTTTGAATTTTGTCAAGCAATTTCACATTCTCCCCCTCAAGCTCAACAACACGATTCTGGGTAACATTTAAAGCAATAGCATACTCATGAAATTGACAAGCAGATAAAGCAGAACCAGTGCAGTATAAAATACATCTTGCGCAATACATCTAGCAATCAAGTTGTCATTGTCGATGAGTATGTGTTTCCTTTCAATTTCACGACTCTTAAGTTCTATTGCACACTGAGTTACCTCATTTTCCATATCTTTAAACACTACTTTCATTTCATTTATTTCGGTATTAAGGGCAGTTTGCATCCCTTCAAAATGTTCTTTAAGTAGTTTAAAGAATGGCATGACCTCAGTCAAGTAATACCTTTTTGCATGCTCAAAATACCTTTCCCCCTCAGTAATTCTGGTTGGTGTAATTCTCTTCTTACATGTTTTATCAAAATCAGCAAATAGTTGCCAAAGCACGTATAAGCTAATTAAGGTTTTGCATTCAGTGGGAAGAGACAAAGGAACCAAATTCCTAGGTGTATTGGGAGGATACACCGTTATGGACGCAACTTTTCTAAGGGATGGGGTGTTGGCTTTAAGTTCATCAGCTTTTAATTTCTCAGTATCATACTTCCAAAATATTTGTTCAGGCGTTAACTTCTTTTGAGGTGCAAACACAGTCAAGCGATTCTCCTCATAATAATCATGGGGTTTCACTATTACTCCTTGTCTATGCATATGGGATCTTTCATTTTCTCATTCATTCTTTCTCTATTTCTCACTTCTATTTCATCACTCTCTTTCAAAGATAAAACCTCAGGTGGGGCGTGACTAGGCATAATCATCACATTGGCATCATATAAGGCAGGTTGGGCTGCTTTAGCAATCCTAAGGAGAGCTAATTTAGGTTCACCTACATTACTTTCAATATGCTTATCACTCAGCTTTCTGTGCTTCTGAATCATTTGAGCAGTCTGTCTGGTTTGATCTTGTGTGTACAACTTATCTTCAAGTTTATTCTTTAATGTTTTGAGTCTAGAGAAATCATCTAAGATTTTAGATTCTTTTTCTTTGAATTCTAGCTTAAGCCTATTCACACAATTCTGTACTTCCTGTTTTTGTTTAACAGACATATCTAGTTGGCTTTTCAAAGAATTCAACTCTTGTTTTAATGTTTCTTCTCTCACTCTAGAGTCTTTTATAAGTGTACGTAACTGACCTTCCATTTTCTGCTCACGTTCAGTTAGTTCAAACTTAGCACGCTGTTCATACATAGCTACTTGTTCCTTATAGATGTTTAGTCTAGTGATCAAATTATCATTAGGAGCAAGTACAGTGTTTTCATGCCACTCATATGCATTATCAACGTTACATGTATTTTCTAAGGCACACACGTTATTAACAACACAAGCATTATTATCAACAGAAGATTCTCCATCTTGTACATCAGGCACATTATTGTGAGTCAAATATTGTTCATATGGAATCATATCGCTATTTTCCATGTCAACATTATTTGAGTAAGAAACATCTCCCTGTTGTACTTCGTTGGGAATCTTTTGTTCATCAACTACTTCATATGTGTCATAAAGTTTTAGTACCTCAGAAATCACAGATTCATTTGAAGAACCAGCTTGTCGAGGTGATGAAGCCAAGGATGACAAGTTAGCCATGAAGACTGTTTGAGCCGTTGGTTCATCATCCACATCAGATTCAAATGCATCACAATCATTAGCTTTGAAGATGTTGGGATCGTTGAGTGCTAGATTCTGAACTGGTTGTTCATCCACTTCTTCATCAAAAGTATTTCCCCCATCACCAGCCAAAAACAACAATTCTTCCTCATCCAATACATCTCCATTCTCTTGAGCCTGCATCAACAGCATCTTATCCTTGAAGTAATCTGAGTTCTGAGGACGTTTCGGTTGATTGCAATTCCTGGCAATGTGTCCCAGTCCTCCACAATTATAACACTTGAGCTGTTTCCCCTGCCCCTGATTGGCATTCCCCGCTCTGTTCTGCACATTACCTCTACCCATGTTTCTTCCTGCTCTCCCTTGCACATTCTGAACCACAATTTTCCCATCCTCCACCATTGCTAGATTGTGTGGGTTGGATGAGTTTCTTAACTGATTGTTGGTCTGAGAGAGAGATGCTTTAAATTGTTGAACCAGTAATGATACTTGGTTGGTGAGGTTATCAATCATTTTGTCGGTCTGAGAATAGCCTGAGTCGAGTTGTGAGCTCATAGCAGAATATGGTGAGTGAAGTTGATGATAACCTTGGTTAGGTGATGGTTGGGTGTTTGGTAGAGCACTTGCCATAAATGCCAGTGGGTCATTAGGAGTTGAAGGATTGGGCTTTTCTCTCAGCACCCGATCGTAGGCAGCATGCTTCTCATGTTGTTGTAGGTAGGCATACAATTGTTCATAGTTAGTGTCTCTCAGACCTTTGTTGAGTTTGACAGCAGTAACAAATCTGTCCCATTCTGGAGTCATGTTGTTCACAAACTTTGAGTTAAGTTGGATGTTGGGCATAGTCATTCTTATCATCCTCATGTCATTCACCAACTTATGGAATCTCACATAGTAATCTGTGACATTCTCTCCTGGGTTCATTTTGAAGTGTTCAAACTCATCATACAATTGTGATTCACGGTCTTCTTTTGTGAGTTCTGACCCAGCTAGCAACATCTTTACATTGTCCCACACTGCTTTAGCTTCAGTGTTGAAATTGATGAGTTTGTAGACATCCTTTGGCAAACCTTGAATAACAATGTTTGAGGCCCTAATGTCAGCATCATACCTCTTCTTTTCCTCCTCATTAAGGTCATTGTAAGTGCGTGGTCTGTCAATTCCAAAGGTGACTGTGCCATCTTCACCAGTAGTAACAGCATCTCTGGTGGTACCCATCTGAAATGGTCCTTCATCAATGGACTTAAGGATGTTTGCTCCATTCTCTTTTCCCAAGCAGTAAAGCCGTATTCGTTGTGCCCACGACTCATAGTCCGTCCTATCTAGCATAGGTGGACGGGTATCGGACCCTGCTGCTTGAATATCATCTGATGCGGTGCTTGTCATGGTGGCCATAATGAATACGGGATTTTACAGATCTTGTGATTTAACCGAGAAATCGAATCTTTCGCGGGACTTTCTAAAATCACCAAGAAACAAACCGTAAACTAAGAGTAACTTGCAAATTAGAATTTTAAGTCTTAACTCAAGAGAACTCAAATCTCAATTGATCAAATCGCAAAGTGTCAAGACACAGCTTGTCAAATCGCAACAAGACAAATCGCAAGTTTATCAAATCGCAATAAATCAAATCACAAGTGTTAGCTTGCAACATCAAATCGCAATAGATCAACTCGCAAGCTTATCAAATCGCAATAAGTCAAGTAACAGCTTGTCAAATCGCATATAATCAAATCGCAATTTGGGAACTATGAGACAAAACGCAATGTTCAATTCGCAACTCATTATTACAAATCGCAACAGACAAATCACAACCCTGAGGGTACAACCGCAACAGACAATCACAACACCGAGAACAAACCGCAATAGGACAAATCACAACCCTGTGGATACAAACCGCAACAGACAAGTCGCAAGCCTAACAAGTCGCTACCCTGACATACAAGTCGCAAGTCTAACAAGTCGCTACCCTGACAGACACTAGTCGCAACCCACAAATCGCAAGTCACATGAAAAAAGAACTGTCACTATCTTGGTCAAAATGCAACACACTAAACGCCAGACACGTCGCTTTCTTAGCGGTTTGTCGTCTTTTGCCAAATCCGGTAATGGGCCAAATCGCAACTTCGAGACACCACAAATCGCTACTTTCACTTACCCAACAATACACAAATCGCTATTAAGAAACCTTCACAGAAGGACAAAACGCTACGAAGAACACCTTTATACTAACCTTCGAATCTGCCAAAAACTACCACACAAAGCCTGAAACTATGATTCCAAACACCAAACACTACTTCTATACTATCCCTAAGCTAGAAAGTACAAGATCTAACACCTTCTATCAACTAAACAAAGCGCAAAATAGATTTTCAAGAAACTAACTATTCGAACCAAAAGTACCCCAAATCTACACAAATCCGTGAATATAACCATACATGAACCTAACCATGGCTCTTGATTCCAATTGTAGTATATTCACAAGAAAATAAACACACGTTTGGGACTAAAATATGGATCGAATGGGTTAGTTTAGAGAGAGAAAGAGATGGGAACCTTGTAGTGAGAGAAACTAGAAAAATATTAGATTAGTTATCAAGTGAGGTCCAACCCTCTCCTTTGGTGGAGAGGACTTTATATAGTACTACATAGTGTGCCCCTAGTGGGCTGTGGAGCGAGCTAACAGTGGGTAAAAGACCTGACCCACTCCACAATATTAAGACTAACTAATCTACTGCTATTAATACTAATAAACCTACGAGCTATTAAGTGCTATTAAGTACTCGGGGTGACCGAGTCTTCAACTGAATATTTATATTCCTAACAAATATTTTGTTTATTCACCCTATTCACATTGCTCCATACTGGTCTAACCTCACTTTTAACAACATTCTTAACCTCAACCTGTTTAGCCATTCTTTTGTCATGAAAATCACAATCTCTAATAAGATGACTATAACTTCCACATACAAAACATGCTTTTCTAGTGACACTGTATCCCAAACCAAATCTTTGAGTCCTTGACCTACTATTTGTATCTTGTTCCCTAACATCTTTCTAGCACTAAGCCAGAATGTGGATTTAGTCACACATGCTGTTTTTCGAACAGCCACACAGTCGCTTTTTTATGTGACTAAATGTACCAGAATAAAATAAACAGCCACACTTGATCCGACTTGTGTGACCATTTCGGAATTACATCTGAGGCTACAGCCACACATTCGAATATTTTTGTGACTATACGTATCTGGTAAAAAAATTTTGATTTTTTAGTCACTTATAATTTGGGACGTGTGACGGATACAAATACGGTTGAAACATTAGTCACACTATATATATACATATGTGACAACTATATGTCACGCAATTGAAAAGTGTGACCAAAATCCACATATGGTCACACGAAGTAATTGTGTATGTGGCTAAATCATATACTCAAGTTTGTCACACATTATTTAAGCGTGACTACTAATTTTTGTTGAAAATTTAGCCACATATGAATTTGAAATGTGTGACAACTGAAAAGTAAGTTTGAAGCATAGTCACGATATGCATTTAAAAGTGACAAATATATGTCACACACTTGAACAGTGTGACCAAATGTCATATATCGTCACACTAAACCATAGGTATACATGATTAAGTGTGACCATAATTCGATACAAATGGTCACGTAAGTTAATATGTGTGTCTAAAGTTAAGTGTATGTTTGCCTGCCTATTCCTAATGTGTATGGTCACACTTAATTGTAGCACAATCATGTGACTATAGGCTATACAATAGTCACACCATACCACAAATGTGCATCTAAATTATGTTTATGGCCACATTATAAGGGTATTATATGTGACCAATACATTGAAAATAGTCACACTGTGAAATATTCATGTGACTAATATGTATAGCAAAATGTGAACTCAGTTATCATTAACCTTGATATTAGTCACATTGAGTGTTTGTGTGACTAAATTCAAGATGTTACATACGGTCACATGAAGTATTTATTTAGGTGTCTAAATCATAGAGTCATATTTTGAGTTCAGACTGTTAGTCATGACTCTTCATTTAATTTTCCCCATTACAATGCTGGGATTTTATAGTCTATCTAGTTTAATGCAGTAGTATGTAAGTATGTTACTTGCCCCTAGGAACCAGATTACTTGACTTTCTAAAGTCAATTTTCAACTTTATAATGAAGTAACATGTTACTAAAGTGCCTGCAAGTGCATATACATGATAAATGGAAACTGCAAATACAATAAAGCTTGACTGAAAGTAGACATATAACAGTGAAAACCGCAAAAATTTTCATTGCCATTGAAAAGCTTGACTTTTTTGAGTAAAAATCCATTACAACAGGCTAAATTACAGGAACAACTATTTAATACTAAAACAGCTATTCATCTAACATTACTAACTTTACAATACCAGCAGTAACCTTGCACTTAGCCTTGAGCAGCAGTCTTAACTTCAACCAGCAGGGTTAACTATTACACTAGCAGTCTTAATGCAGCATGACATGCTTCACTTGGATTTTCGTATAACAATACCTTCAATGTCGGTTCGATAGTAGTCACTTCGTGATTCCTTGCCCAAGTCTTCTTTATATACACGTGGCAATATTTTTTCATTTTGCTCGTGAATGACTGCACTAAACTCCTCATCGACTTTTTCATATGTATCTTTGTAATTCTTGGAAGGTGTTTTAAAGACAATGGACAAATTTTTCTGTACCTGGTCTTTCACATAAAACACTTGTGTTGCTTGTGACGCTAATATGAACGGATCATCCTTGTGGCCGAAAGTATTCAGGTCTACCAACGTATAACCAAGAGTATCATGTTTGACCCCATGAGTTTTGCGATTAACCCAATCACATTTGAAAAGAGGAATTTGCCTGAAACGGTAATCTAGTACCTATATCTCTTGTAAAACACCATAATAAGATGTTTTTCTTATGGTTGCAACTTCTTTTTTGGATATGTGCACATCTACTGACTCAACACTAACCCCACTGTTCTGGTAAACTATGCCATCATTACTTTTCGTACGAAATGTATACCCATTGATGTTATACGCCTCGTATTTCACTACGCTGGTGCGTGGTCCAAATGATATCCACCTCACAGTTTCTGATACACTATCATTGGATATCGCTAACTCTCTCTCAACCTGAATTTCATTACAAGTATATATTACCTTTAAATTGCAGGAACAACAAACAAACAATTAAAGAATAGGAGTGTTTGGGATAATGAAATGGTGTGCTGGTCGACCTCTATCTAATGTCATATACAGGAGGGACAATTATGATAATAGCAACAAAAAAACAATTATAAACAACATACAAGTAATTACCTCTTCGAGTAACCACTTAGCAAAAGATTTATTGTGCTCATTCTCCAGCAATGCCATTTTTTTACCCGGGTTTTTTCCTTTCAAAACTTCCTTGTGTCGCCTGAAACAAATAAATGTCTTTGATTATTATATTTGATAGAACATTTTAAGCAACGAAATTGACATGTGTTAGTAATACTTACTCGATATACGGTTGAATTTCATCTGTATTTTGTATTACATACAAATGTGCTTTCTGAAAGGATTCTCCGGAAACTTCACTTGGTTTGCCGGCCGACAATGGCTTTCCGTCCTCAACTTCATTGGTTACATGTTTATCAGCTGGGATACCAATAGTTTTCATGGTTTTATGATATTCGCTAAAAAACTCTATTGTTTCTTCCGCGATAGTCTCCTCGGCAATGCATCCCTCTGGTCTATTTCTGTTTCGCACATGTCCTTTAATAACTTTCATACATCTTTCGAAGGGATACATCCACCGAAAGCATATGGGACCACATAATTTTACCTCCCTAGTTAGGTGTACAGTCAAGTGTATTATAATATCAAAAAATGACGGAGGAAAGAACTTCTCGAGTAGGCACAGTGTAACAACAAGTTCTTCTTGCATCTTATCTAGTTCTTGCAAGCTGATTTCTTTCCTACATATAGATTTAAAGAAAAAGCAAAACCTGATAATAGCATATCGTGTGGGCGGGTGCATGACTGAACTTATAGCAATGGGTAAAAACTCTTGCATTAGCATGTGATAGTCATGCGATTTAAGGCTAATGAGCTTCCTATCATTTAGGCTAACCAAACTAGAGAAATTTGAACAATATCCTTGTGGTACCTTGATGTTGCTTAACGTTTCACAAAAGATTCATTTTCAGCATTCGTTAATGTGTAACCTGCTGGAGGTAGTGTTGTTTTGTCTGCTTCTTGCCTAGCAAACAACTCTTCTTTTATCCCCAACTCTTCCAGATCCAGTCGAGCATTCATTCCATCTTTTGTCTTTCCAGGAACATTCAGCAAAGTTCCGAGTAGACTCTCACCAACATTCTTTTCTACATGCATGAAGTCAATACAATGCGGAACAGAATGATGCCTCCAATATCTTAGCTTTCGATACCAAATGTTGAATTTCTTCCTATATGCTTCATTTGCTTGGCTTGAACTACTCTCTTCTTCTGTTGTTTTCCTTTTCTGCTTTTTAATCTTCCCACATCTGCCTCTGGTATCTTGATCTTGGTTTTTCGAGGTTTTTCCTTTTCCCCACTTATTTTCAATATGTTGTACGTCGTTGTATATTTGTTCCGCGGTCAATGGATTTGGAGCATGACGTGGTTCTTCTTGTCCATTAAACACCTTCCTTTGCGTTCTGAACGGATGGTTGTATGGTAGATATCGTCTGTGTCCAGCATAACTTTGCTTGGATGAGGCGGAAAGTCTAACACAGTGTGTATCTTTCCCACATACTACAGAACCTTTGAATCCACTGTATGGGCAGCCACATAATGTACCAAGTGCAGGGTAATCATTTATCGTCCATAACACAACGGCACGCAGATTAAAGTTTTCTTTTTTAGAAGCATCGTATGTATCAACCCCTTCCTCGAATAAGGTATGTAGATCATCAACCAACGGTTCTAAAACTACATCGATATCATTTCCCGGGTATCCCGATATCAATACCGAAAGCATGATAAACGTTCTTTTCATACACAACCATGGAGGAAGGTTGTATATGACAAATAAAACTGGCCATACACTGTGATGCCTATTTCCTGAGTTGACGTCAACCCTATCAGCTGATATTCCTAGCCGTTAGATTTCTCGGATCTTCAGCAATTTCGGGGAATTTTTCATCTATGGTACGCCATGCCTGTGAATCTGCGGGGTGACGTAAAACACCATCTGTTATCCTCCTTGTTGCGTGCCATGTTAGATCTTCTGAAATACTTTCTAACTTAAAGAGGCGTTGCAGTCTTGGTAAAATTGGAAAGTACCACATTTCCTTTGCCGGAATATTTTCGTACACTTTATGTGTCTTACTATCCACCTTCCATCTTGATGTCCCACAAGTTGGAC
This sequence comes from Artemisia tridentata subsp. tridentata, assembly GCA_021014915.2. Lineage (NCBI taxonomy): Eukaryota > Viridiplantae > Streptophyta > Magnoliopsida > Asterales > Asteraceae > Artemisia > Artemisia tridentata. The sequence continues at coordinate 349,411,940 of CP139509.1, read as the reverse complement.
AAAAGTCAAAATCCTTGTTAACCTTCCAGTAAAGAATGCAGTTGTTGCTACATACATGTATCTTTTTGTATCCTGATCCCATCATTCTCACTAGTTTTTTTGCCTCATAAGTTTTTTCAACCATTTCGTTACCAGCAGGTAGCATCTTTTTCAACAATCCTAGTAATTCAGTAAAGAACTTATCAGAAGCTCCATACTTACCCTTCAAGTTGAGTAGTTTAACTATTGCGGACAACTTTGTGAAGTCAGGACATCCTTCGTAAAGTGGCTTCTCCGCGTCTAATAATAGTTGTTGAAACTTGGCAAGGTTATCCTCATCAAAACATTCTTTTGCACCATTAACCACGTTCGCTGTTGCTGGGCCATCTGTTGAATTTCTGGAAAAAAAATCCATGTCGAAATCCGTGTCGTCAACAAACTCCTCTGTTGTAGCATTAACAGGTATTTGGGCAGTTGTTGCTTGCTCATCATTTTCTCCATGTTTATCCCATTTTGTGTAGCTTTGATTAATCCCGTGGCAGAATAAATGGAACTGCACATCCTCCACTTTATGCTCTATGCGGTTTAAACATGAGATACACGGACATGGCATCTTAAGTTGTTGTTTATTACCTCGTGGGTCGATGTTCATCATCTTCTGCAAGTTGTGTTCTGCATACTTAATAAACGCGTGTACTCCAGCAATATATTGTTTCTTGGTCCTACTAGTTTTCATCCAAGACTTGTCCATGCTATTGTTGAGGTCAAATGGTAACGTATGTATCCTACAAGTCACAAATTAAACCAATATAAGCATCAAATCATTTGTGCATAAGTAAACCAAGTATTTACCACTACTAGTACAAAAGGTACTGCTGCTAGTGAAATTTAGTACTGCTCGTATAAAGTTAGTACTGCTAGTACCAGTCACAAATTAAACCAATATAAAATTGTAAATGTTTGATACGTTTGGGCCTAACTCTAATGTGGGATAAAATGTTTATTTTGAAAATATTACAACCATACATTAGTAAAATCTAGTATTAATGGTTTTTGTTGCAAAGTGAAAATTAAAATAATACTATGTTAGTATAGTATTAATGGTTTTTGTTGCAACTTGCAAGTAATTATGGGGAAGGCTATTTCATCATTACACACTATTCACATTGCTAGGCTCGATACATCTTCCTTCCTCTAGGTGTTTCTTGATTGTTGTTGTATATAAAGCAACATACCTCTCATTATTTTCATCTCTTCTTAACAAACCAAAATAAAATTTAAAAATTACAAAAAATCTCAAATTTTTTTGTTATCAAAATCATATATGGAAACTAAACTAGTGATTTGTTCTGAATTGGCAACAGTTGCAAACTCAAAGCTTGTGAAAGACATGATGCTAGTTTACTATGAGCGACAGGTTGAAGCTACTTCCAAGGAAGTTCATGATTTGAGGCACAAGGTTTCTGAGAAAAGAATGCTGATAAACAATAGGGATAAGATGATCAAGGAGTTAGAGCTTTTATATGGTTTTGATTCTGCTCTTGAAAGCATTGCTGATTTAAGGAGGATGCAAGAGGAGGACATGATGGCATCTGATAGGTTGCTTGTTGATATTGCCCAAAAGCATAAGCGTCTAGGTGATTTGTGCAACTTTATCACGAAGCTTGGATCAATGAACTACTGATGTGGTTGATATGTTAGTTGACTATGTTTATGTCTTTTGTGTTTTGTGGTGTCATGGTTGATGTTGTTGGTAGTCTTTCTGATGTTGTTGTGTTTTGTGCTGTCATCGAATGGTAACGATAGATGTATGGTATGATGTTAAATATTAATGCAGCTATGTTAATGTCAATATTATTTTATAACAGCCTTTTGATTTGTAAAGTTACAATGTCAAGTGTTTAGTACTGCCTAGTTCCAAAAATGCATATACTTAAGAAAGTCAAACTTTGTTTATTACACCTAAATGCAGGAAGTTACCTACACATACCAACCAAGCCTTTAATGGCATTTACTTATACATTGAACTATGTAATCCTCTTTACTTTAAATGGCCATTACATAAACACAACATTACACACAACATTACACCATCAAAAACCTGTCAAACACTAAACCTCATCCACAATGACTTCCAAGCCAAATGTTATTGAAATATCCTCTGATTCATCAGGACTAATGTCTCCTAAACCTGATTGGAATTTCCCCTACCCTCCTACAGTAGCTTTCATAAGAGAATACCACCTAAGGGAAAGGTTGTTGACTCAAGCTCTGACGATTTTAGCTCCTTTAACAGTAGCTTTTTTAATGATAGCTTGGTTTCTAGCTATCATTCAACATCTGAAGATGAAGCTGTCTCAAAAAAAGCCACAATGTCCAAAAACCCTCCTCCAGTTCACACTCTGTCAATCCCAGGAAAAAGGGAACAAGTTCTAGACCTACCAAATCAGGCAACTAGGGAAGAAATCCAAGCAAAGAAGAGAAAGGGAAAAGGCCCTATTAAACTCACTAAGGGTAAAGGGAAAAGGACAATTAGCTGAGCTTTACTAGTCTTGATGTTATGATGCTACTGTAATAAGTACTATGTTTTCTCCTTGTATGTAATCAACTATGCAATCAACAATGCATCTATGTATGCAGAATTTTGTTATGTAATAATAGTTGGTTTTTCAAGTTGAAGACGCTATTTTTCATTCATGTTAAACCCAAAATACAACTTTAAAAAACTATATATCCTACAAGTCACAAATTAAACCAATATAAGCATCAAATCATTTGTGTATAATTACAATGGATAGTGGGTATTGTAGTGGGCAGAATTTGCTATCTTTATAATTGTAAAAAACAATTTCGAGAATAATATAATTTCACCATTATTGCATAAAAAAAATGATTTCCTAATTAAAAAAATTACCTAATTTAGATCTAAATGAACCTCCCTCCGTTGTTGATGGCCGGACCGGCGAGTGGTGGATGGTGAGTGGTGGCTGTGATTGGTTACTGGTGAACGGTGGATGGTGAGTGGTGGCTGTGATTGGTGAGAAATGTGCGAAATTTGAAATTTGCTGAAAAAAATATGGGGGTCTTTAATTTTGAAATTTGCTGAAAAAAATGGGGGCTTTTTAAAAATTTTGGGGAGGGAAATACCAAAAAGGAAGCCACAGGTATCGAACCTGTGACCTCCCCTTCACAACACCAACAACTCAACCATCTCCGCCCTTGGGTCTTTTTCGATTATACCTTCTTTTGTATTCCTCTTATAGACTATCTATTTTATTAAAGAAAATTGTTACAAAATCCAAATATCTTCTATACAAAGTTAAACCTGTTAGTACAACGTTAAACCTAGCAACACTAATAGAGACACAAGCAGTAATAACATTATTTCCTTTTTGCTTGTCTGAAGATCTTTCTCAGTAACTCTCTTGCCATTACTGAGTCTTCATCAGTAACTGTCAGCTTAGCATCTAACATAACAAATAAGCTAGCTGCCCTTAATGGATAATCTTTTTCTATCAGCATGTAGACATCCACTCCATTCTTTGTAGATACATGGTGAACACCACATGTATCATACAGTCTCCATTTTGTACTCAACTCATGAGCTCGAAAATTCCATAAGATATCTTTTGGATCAGGTTCATACAACCTCTTCAATTCCACCCATAGCTCATTCTCTTTGTCTTGTATACAATATGTAGATCTGAACATTTCTTTAACCAGACTCCATAGATTGTCTAAGTCTTCTCTATAAAAAATCTTCAGCATATCTTCAAAATACTTATAAATTTTTGAGTGTCCTCCTAGCCTGATTATCTTCCAAGCTTTCCCAAATGTATCTTTGTGTATCTCCAAATCAATAATTAGGACGTTTAGCTTGAATAGGATGATGAACATCCAATGCTTCCGGGATTATAACAATCATATGCTGCTTGAGTCTTTCGTCAGTTAATTCCTCTGCTGTTTCTTCTTGATCTGCTGTAGGTACTTCTTCTTCACCAATCTTCTGTTTCTTTGAAGATTCAGACTCCAATATGATACCATATCTTCTTGTAGTTCTACATGGTTTTTCTGTTCCCATGGGAGTAAATGTGTTCACTCTTGTGTAAACCCTTTCAAACTCACTCTTGATCTCCTCAAAACTTTTACCTTGGAACTGCTTCCTTTTGTATCCAGCCATGTTCATCATGTAAACACACATGGTGTGTCTTTGCTGAGCTTTACTAGGTGGTTTACTCCTCTTTTCTTTGGCTTTTTGTTCTGACGGCAGACTTTCTTCTGGAATTTATTAGTTCAACAAGTTGTCTTGACTTCTCATCAATGGACAACACTTCATCTCCTCTGACTTTACCTAACTTTTCCTTTAAAACTTCATCAGCATCAATCATATACTGAACTTCTTGAGCGTGATCAAACATTGCTTCAGTTGCTTGATTTGCAAGTCTTGTTTGATCAAGGAAATATGCAATATCAACAATTTCTGATGTTTCATGTTCCTGTGCTTTATTAGCTACCTCTGCATCAAAACTAATCTGAGCAAGAACACTCTTCTTGTCCTTCTTTGGTGGCTCTTCTTCAATTATAATGCCCTTTGCTTTATCTGCCCTTTGCCTTCTATCATACACATCCATATCTTGTTGATGAGAAGTACCAATATTTTCAGCACCCAAATCTTCTTCACCCATATCTTGCCTCCCCTGAAACTCAACATTCTGTTCAACCAAAGAAATATTGGGTCTTGATCAATATCAGCTGTCTTCCTCCCCTGTTTGGAAGAAACATCCATGTCATCATCATCTGAGCTTGTAGACTCCACAATATTTGCCTTTCTCTTTGCTTTAAGTGACTTGACTTTAGACTGCAATTTATTCACTTTTTCAATGACCTTCTTTTAAGCAGTACTATACAACTGCTTTGTCTCCTTGAGTGCTTGCTTTGTCTCCTTGAGTTCTTGCTCTGTCTCCTTGAGTTCTTGCTTTGTCTCCTTGAGTTCTTTCTCCAACCCAGTCACCCTTTGAGTCAATTTGGTACAAATATCCATCAATTCCATTAGTGACACTCTACCCTCATCACTTCCAGGTGTGTTACCTCCCGATCGAGGTGAATCATGGGGCATTTCCCCCATATTTGGTTGTGAGGCTGATTGAGAACCAGATGAACCTGTGGGTGTGTGATGGGACTCAACTGGGCTTGTTGATCCTTCACCATGAATGTTTTGATTTTGAACCAACATTGTTTCAAAAAGTGGAACTACTATCCCATTAAACCCCCTAGAAGCCATGCTCATGTTACTGAACAGTTTTTTAGTAAGGCAAGGAGTTGGATAAACAATTTTATAGAGTAGAAGCAAACTTTTCTGTATATCAAAACCGTTTGTATAAACCTTGGATACATTAAAAACTTGTATTTGTTATCCACATTTTTCACCATACCATCAAAAATTAATTTTGAAAAGTTAAAAGTCCTGTTTGTTGCTAAACAAATGAGAGCAGTTGCAATATTGCTACTGAATTGCTCCCATGCGGTTTTCTTTGGACTTAACAATGAAGGATGGTATGTATGAAGAATCTCCATTGTGGGGCAAAACATCCTTTTTGAGAAGTCAGAATTTGAGAAGATGTGTCATACCCCATTCTGGAAAGGTGATGAAAAATTTCAGTATTAGGCAAAGAACTAATACCATTTACATCTGCTAAATGGAGATGCCTCCTAACAGATGCCTCAGTAATAGTTATTATTCTGCCATCAACTGTTGCAATTAACTCTTTGTCTCCATTCTCAAATGTATTGGTAGTAACAGACCGCCAAAACTGTTTGATTTGAGAGACATAGATAGTAGGATCGACTGTAAGAGCATACCTGATGTGGGTAGTGTTTAGAAAATGTATTATCTGGTGGAAGCGTTGACTCCCTTTTGGTTTCTCCAAGAATGCAACCTGGTTATGCGTATCACAAAACTCTAAATTTGCCATGAAAATTGAGTAAATGCTTGATTAGAGTGCTGGGTTATGATTGGACCTACTTCAATTAATTGTTTCTCAAGTTTGAAGAAATGGTATAAATTGTATAAAGAAAGAGAGTTATCCAATTTATGAAACCCTACTCTGTTCTAGAGTTTTTTTTAAGAGGTAAGTAAAGTAAAGTAATGTAATGTAAAGAAATAGGGAAGAGTGGAAGTAAAGTTTATAGATTTTTGCATGTTCTTTAGTTTATACTAGTAAAGTAAAGTAAATGAAAGTAGGTGGTCCCACTTTATACTTTTTATATTTGTGGAATTACTATTATAACCTTGCTCCATAATAAATACACACTAAAGACAAATGTTCTTTTTGACATTAACTCATTTGATTTTTGTCTTTATTCACTTTACTTCACTATGAAAGTTGGGACAAAGAAAACCAAGAACACACATAATTTTAGTTTCACTCCATTTCATTCCCTTTCATCTAAAAAAAAAACTTGAGAACATAGTGTAAATAAAGCGAAGTAATTGACAATAGTTACCCCAACGGTTAGAAATAAACCACGGTTAAAACCCAGAAACGGCTACCCAGTACCCAGCAGTACAACGTTTTACTCTAGCAGAACAAAAGTTTGCCTAGCAGTAATAACTTTGTGCATCCACTCCATTCTCAGACAATTAATTAAACATAAAATATTTCATTGATATTTTTTTAAGGCTACAACCATATATAGTATATACATCTAATTATCCAACCTAAATACTAAACATACTAAAAAAAAAAAAAAAAAAAAAACCCATCATCCTAAACTGCTTCACTCCATTTCACCCCAACTTGTTAGAACCAGAGCTCTCTTCCTTGCTTCCCATCAATTTCTGGCTTTCCTTGAGTCGTTTAAACACAATTTCAAGATCGCTAACCCTCTTTTCTAGATTATAAGGGTCCTGAAACCCATCTTGTTGCTCCCCCTGGTTTTGCAGCACAAACCCATTTTGCTGCTCCACCACAATTTGCTGCTGATCCTCTTCTTTTTGCTACACCACCTCCTCCTCTTCACCTTCCTCCTCCTCTTCCTCTTCATCTTCTTCCTCCTCCTCCCCGTAGTCACACAATCCCCAAACCTCATCCCAGTAAAAGACCGGGATCTTTACCATAGGATCTTAAGTAGGATCTCGATTTTGAAAACCTTTCGTGTGACATTTGGAATAAAAACGGAACACACGAGGGATATTGGACTATTCGAGACATGCTACCCGTACACTAACATATTTGGATTTATTGGACTATTCGTTTGGTTATTGTTTGAGTTACGGATTGGTTTAGCGTTCATGGTTTAGAGTTTAGGGTTTAGGGTTTAGGGTTTATATAAATACTCGTTATATTATAAATTACTCGGGAAATTGATTTTCATTAAAGTCTTTTGAATTGGAAACGTTCGATAAATGAAAGGGTCTTGGCGAAATTTTGTTATTTCCAAAGATTAATTTTGTCGTAAGTCCAAACTTGTTTTAAATCATAAAACGAGTATACCTTGTACTAATAAACGGGATTATGGGAAAATACAGACGATTACCAATCGACTCATCTTATTTGATATGTTTGTTGTTAGTTATATCTTTGACTTGTTTTCGTCATCTCGTCTCGACTCGAGTTATTGTCAATACTCTTCTCGACTATTAATTCGGTTATTCGTTTTTTTGGAGTGAGTACTCGTGAGTCCGTGTTCTCTACCGTTACACGAATGAGGATACCAAACCCTTTTAAAAGGCTAAAACGAGATTATTTTTTGAAATGAGAATGATTAACTTTTGAAACCTCTTGCGCATTTGATTTTTTTGGTGAATATCGTGCCGAGTACGTTGCGTTGCGATATGTTGCGTTAAATCGTTTGATACGATATTCATTTTCTTTAACTTTTAATTACGGATAACCTCGATACCCGCGGGGAAACCCGAAAAACCGATGGATAATATTAATCGGGTATCCGGTGGGATATGGGGCGGGTACGGGTATATTATAAACGGGTTCGGGTACGGGTACACTAAAACCCGCCACGAACCCGAACCATCGGCTATAGTTGGTTTTCACCGCCACGTCAACACCATTAGATTTTTTTTCTACACATCTTGCCACTCTTAATTAAACCAAACCACCACTTGATCAATAGTAAAGGGGCAATTAATCCCTTTACCGATCAATTGTAAACAGACAAAAAAGTGAGTAAACCCTAATCAAAACACACATTCTTCTTACTCCCACGGCGGATTCCCACGGGTAACAGTAGGATCCTGGGGCAATTAAACCAAACCACCACCACTTGATCAATAGTAAAGGGCCAATTAATCCCTTTACCGATCAATTGTAAACCGACACAAAAATCAATAAACCCTAATCAAAACACACATTCTTGATTCTTCTTATTCCCACGGCGGATTCCCACGGGTAACAGTAGGATCCTGGGCCACCTTTCATTTCATCTTTGTCTTTTAATTTAGCTAATGGTAATAGTTTGAAAAACAGACGTGGCAAACAAAAACACGCAAACAATGAATCCAAATGACAACAAAGGTATGTTTTTTAATGTTTTCACATATCAGTTGATGATTCATTGTACAATAATTAGTAACAGGCTTTTGATCTATAAATGGTGATGTTTGGGGTTGTTGTTACCGATTCTAATGTAAAGCTGTGTGAAGTTTTAATTTATTCAAGTTTATGCTTTAACAGGTTCAAAGACAAAAATCCCTAGGTCCAAATTCAAAATCATTTCCAACAAGGTATATACTAAAGTTGTTATGTGTTTGTGGCTAAAGTTGTATACCTTAATTATACCATTAATTAAATTTTTTGAAACAAATGGTATGTTGAACTATTAGGAGGTATGGGAAAACACAGATTGGAAGAGAAAGAGCCCTTTCTATTTCTCTAGCGATGAAGAATCTGGTGATGCTGACACAAAAGGTGTGAATTTATTGTTGAATGTAAAGCTGTGTGAATTTTTAATTTATTCAAGTTTATGCTTTAACAGGTTCAAAGGCAAAAATCCAAACAACAACAACAACAACAAACCCAATCCCGCCGGGGCAGGGTATGGGGGAGGTAGGCTGTAGACAGACCCTACCCCTACCCCAAGGTAAACCCGGGAGTAGAGAGGCTGCTTCCAAAGAGACCTCCGGCACTAGGTCTAAATTCAAAATCATTTCCAACAAGGTATACTAAAGTTGTTATGTGTTTGTGGCTAAAGTTGTATACCTTAATTATACCATTAATTAAATTTTTTGAAACACATATGGTATGTTGAACTATTAGGAGGTATGGGAAAACACAGATTGGAAGAGACAGAGCCCTTTCTATTTCTCTAGCGATGAAGAATCTGGTGATGCTGACACAAAAGGGGTAATAATGGTCCATTTAATAAGTGTTGTTTTGCTACCTTTATCACATTCTCAAGACTTAATCCATTATATATACTCGTTCAACTTGTAGGTAAATGACAAAGATGAATCCTCTGAAGCTACTCCCAAAACTCAATCCTCTCAAATACCAGTTGAAAAGGCACATAAAAATAAATTTACTCAGGATATTGTCTTGGGACTGCCGTATAATTAAGAAGATGTACCAATCGATGGCCGTGAAGAAGACTTCTCGTACATTAAATGTGTTGAGAATTATGTAAAGGTGGTGATCATCTCGACTATTATGAACTAGAGGATAATTAGTTTAATATGGTACGTAGTAGCAGTTATGAGTAAGAAGATGTACGTTGTATCAACCGATGGCCGTGAAGAAGACTTCTCGTACATTAAATGTTGTGTTGAGAATTATGTAAAGGTGGTGATCATCTCGACTATTATGAACTAGAGGATAATTAGTTTAATATGGTACGTAGTAGCAGTTACGAGTAAGAAGATGTTGTATCAATCGATGGCCGTGAAGAAGACTTCTCGTACATTAAATGTGTTGAGAATTATGTAAAGGTGGTGATCATCTCGACTATTATGAACTAGAGGATAATTACTTTAATATGGTACGTAGTAGCAGTTCTGATATTTAATTTGGATAAATGTAATTATTAATGGTGCAGTAACTGGTAACTAGTGTAGTTTAACTGTATCTATTTTATAACTGTAATGATAGTATTTTGTTTTGTTAAATGGTAGCAATTTGTGTTCTTGATGTGATGATTGCACAGTTAGATTTTATGGTAGCAGTTTCTGTTGTTGATTTGATGATTGCACATATTTATTTAATGGTAGCACTTTGTGTTCTTCATTTCATGTTGGTTTATGATTTAATGGTAGCAGTTTGTGTTAAATGGTGTCAAGTTGTGTTCATGATCTTGGTGTAATTGTGTAAATTTGAGTTCTTGATTTGATATGCAGTTTGTGTTCATGATCTTTGTTCTAGATCTTGGTTCATGATTTGCGATTAAGATAATGATATATAACATTTGGAGCCAAAATTTTGATTTTTTCAAGTTTATGCTTTACTAAACAGGTTCAAATTAAAGGCAAATTTTTAAAATAATTCAATTGTTATTTTGAAATTAGAATTTGGAGCCAAAATTTTGATCAAAAATTTTGAAATCGCCTAATTAGAAGCGGGTACCAAGAATAAGGTACGATTCATCTTCTTCCTATACCCTCTTTTCTCTACTAAAAAAAAAAAAAAAAAAAAAAAAACTGCAAAGAAAACACAATAATCAATTCTTATATCACCATTACTCTCAAAGCCAGAATCATTTTCTTGTACCCATTGTTACTCAAGAGTCATGGGAATTCAACCCATTGTTGATAATCATCTTTTGCTTCCTGCTGATAATGAACATGATGATAACAACATAGACTATGAATCCGAAAAGTATTCTGATGAGGAAGATCTAGATGCGCCTGGAACCAACCAATCAGATCGGATACTAGCTAAGAGAGGCATGACCAGGCTATTTAAGTTTCGCATGAAATATGGAAACCCTGGTGGAATAAAGCTCAAGGTAACCTTCGATGCATTGAATAGGGTATCAGGGTTACACAGAGCACTGTTTACGAGTTTTTTAGGAGATCTGGTTCGTGAGCACATAGGTTTGAAGAATCTTTCCTAAAGGAATGTGAATAAAGAAGAAAGAGATAAACTATGGACTGACATCACTGTACATATATACTACTGTATTTTTTAACCCAGTACTACATAATTTTATCTATGCAGTTACATTATGTGCAACTAATTAACAACATTGTGTTAATCTTTGCAGCGATATTTTGATGTTGACGTGACATTCATAAAATTGGTAATGACTCGTCTTGGTAAACTGCTAAGGACTTTCAGAACGAAGCTCAGAGAAGAATACATTTTGCCCCACCTAAATACACCTTCCAAACTGAATGAAGTCCCGGCCAAGTATAGTCGATTTGTGAAATCAGAAGACTGGGTCGAGTTTGTAAACAACACGACCACCGATGAATACAAGGTTTTAATTAGTCATCATTATTTAAGTCTATATGTCATTTCATAATTTTCAGTTTGCAGCATTACCACATGTAAACGCCTTATGATTTTGTGTTTTTAGAAGATAGCTGATAAAGCTAAAATGTCGCGTTCCAAAAATATTTATCAGCATAAAATGGGACGAGGTGGATATGTTTATTTGAAAGAGAAAATGGTAAGATCACATGTGTATGCACCTTCATATTTTCGTTTATCTTGTTTTAACTTTACATGTGTATGCATTTGATGTTTATTAGATCGAAAATAAAGAGATTGAAGCAGATGAAGAACCCCCGCGTGGTATAATGTGGTTGAAAGGAAGGGTAAACAATGATGGCGAATTTCCAGATGATGAGATCACATCAGTGGGAGATACACTTGTAAGTTTGACTGCAAATTCTATTATTATGCTTATATACCAGCAGGATTAAATGTGTACAAGCAGTAGTAAATTGTGTACTAGCAGTGGTAAACACTAGCCATATTTGTAATTGAAGTTCATGAGCATCACTAACTCCATCTGAGCAGCATTGACATAAATAAGAGCATCAGTTACTCTAACAGCATCAAGAAGACTTTTAATCCCAACATTTCCTATATTTTTTTTTTGCAGAAAGAATCTGATGACCAGATCAAGAAATTGTCCAAAGAGATTACAGAAACAAAAAGAATACTTACTCAACTGTTGGCACAGTTGAGTCAACAAGGGGTGCAGTTAAATTTGTCATCTCAATTGCCAGTAGCCTCAAATGCAAGCCAACAAGGGTCTACAGATTCCCAATCGCAAGGAAATGTGTCTCCAACACAAGGAGTGTAAAACCCAAAATTTAACTTAATTCGAAATGACCAAAATGCCCTTAATTTATAATTTTAAGAACTTATAAAAATTACATAAGTGACATTAATGTGTATTTTAACCTAATATAAGTTATATTCTAAGTTACAAAATAAATTAAGCTACAAATAAAACATTATATTATAAGTAAATGTACAAAATAAAAATCCTATGTACCTAGCCATATAAAATCGACCCATTTGATGTGCCATAATTCTAGAATTTTCGGCCCAAAATTTAAAGGATAACTATGCATTTATTTAATTGATCACAAGCCCAAAAATAACACTCATCCATTCCCTTTTTAGGCCAAATCAAATATTCGGTATTCCCTAATCTCCTACATACCGAAAATTTTTAAACCCTAATCTCTCTCTCTCTAAAAACATTCGGCTTCTCCCTTTTGTCTCTCTTTGTCGATCCACAGCAGCAATCAAGGAGGTTTTTTGGTGATCTTGGTTGTGTTCTTGTCATAAGGTAACCATATTCACATAATTTGTTATCCATTCGAATTGTTCAAAAGCCCTAATCAACCTATTCTACTTTCTGTCGTGAGATCCAAAGAAGAGGAAGGAAGGATATTGTTGGTGATTCGATTTTGTGGTGTGTTTGTTCTTCGTTTGATCATCAAGGGTATTTGTATCATTCTTCTCATTAATTCTTGTTTTTGTTTCCTTGATGTTATGGTCATTAAATAATTATAAGAACATAAGAAAAGTATCAAATAAAATCATAACATAAAATCATGAATATGAAAACCCTAGTATGAACCTATCCATGAATTATTATTATGATTGATATGATTATGTTAAAAACGTGTATGAAGTGACCTAGGGATGTTTTGATGTCAATTATAATTGTTTGTTATCAAGAATTAAGCTTTGGAATAGAAAAACCCTAAAAGATCACATGAAATAATGAACCAGTTTCTGATCAGAATTTTAGGCCGACTTTAATCGAATGGATCTTGATGATAACGAGGGGTATTTGGGTGTTTCTAGAGTCTAAAATTAATTTTAATGAAAGAGATTTCTGGAAAAATTAACCTTGTAATTTTTAGAGGTTGGGGAGGCAACTTTTTGATTTTTAGAAAATTAAGTGTCAAACTGAATTCGTATGTCTGGAAAAATAGTCCGTGTTTTTGATTTTTCATTTGCAAACCATAACGAATTAGAAGGTTTCCTTTGAACTGAGTAATATTTGATATGTCTAGTAGTTAATGGAATTTTTATGATTTTTATAAATTTTCTAGATGAGGTAGAGAATTAATTACTTTTCGGGTGTTTCATCAGATCCGATTCTAGAACATGTTAGGGAAATGGATTTTTCATTCGTACCTATACTAGTTAATAAAATCTGGAAAAATTAGGTAAATAAATAAGACACTGAGGTATCTCTGGGAATTTTTGGGTATTTTATTTCTGTGTTCTTATATGTTTCATAAATTATTCAAAACGTGACCAGATCCTACTCAGAAACTGTTAGGGGTTAGAAAACTAAAAAAAGTGTTATGTGTATAATTTTCTAAACAAAAAGGGTTTAAATTGTTGTTTTTCTAAACTAAGGGACCTAACTTGTGAAAACATGTAACTTTATAATATTTACATTTTATACCCTAATTTTATGATAATTGCATAATAGTCCCTAAACTTGTCATATTTACATAATAAACCCTAAAATTTGTGAACCTACCATAATAACCTTAAACTTATATAAGTACTATTATGAACCCTAAACTATTAATATTGTCACTTTAGACTTATCAAATGATAACTTTGAATATCTCTTAAAATGGAAACCTTCTAAATATAGAAACTTACTAATTCGGGAAACCTGCTAAAAATAGAAAGTTACTAAAAAGGGAAAGAGTACTAAAAAGAGTAACCTAATTCTTATGAACTTAAAAGTAATATGTGGTTATGAATTCGTATAGGTTCTGTGAAGCGGGAGTGATCCGTTGTCTTGTGGTTTATCTTTGGTTGTTTTTGCTATCGAATAAGGTACAGATATTCTACCATTTTTTCAGTAAGGGTGCTTTCATCCTCATGACTTGTTGATCTTGATTTCTGATTCATTATAAGATTCCCTAAGCCATTGCTATGTTCCCTTATACTTTGATTCTGATTCGTATGATTTGATATGCTTTGATTCCTTTGATATGATTCCCTTGCTATGATCTTTTGATATGATTCGTTTGATATGAACTTTGCTATGGTCTCACCTATGTGATCCTCTGATATGATTCTGTCGGTATATGCCTTTGACATGATTACTTCTGATATGATGATATGATGTGTGCTTTGTATGTTTGTCGCCCGAGCTAACTAGCCATGGAGGTACCAAGGCCATGTCATTGAGGCACCGATGGCATGACACTTCCTGGGGAGGTGTGATTGATCCCCGGCGTCCCTATTTTTATATGATATGATATGATATTTGCGTACTTTGATTAGTATGTATACATGTGTACAGTGTAGTACTTGCATATGTATCTTTCGTTTTGCAGGGGGCGTATGGATGCATCCTAGGTATTTGATATGTGATATGATTTGTTGTTTACTGGTTGTATGTGCCCTATACCCCACTCACTATTTTGGTACTTAGAGGTCTCCCCTCTTCGTACACTTAGATATGATAGGTATATGTGATGTGATTTGTTTGGTCTATACGAGTGGCTCCTATAGATACGCTCGTGGCTATCTGTTAGGTATCTTTGGTCCGATCGAGTGGCTCGGTTGGATGTGTTCGTTGTCATTTATTTCTTTGACTCTAGAGCTATTCTTACCGTGATGTGTATGCATGTGTACCTTTGATTCATGTTCATTTGATTATGTTGTTATCGTTTCTGCTTTGTTTATATATCTGTTCACTGAGCGTTTTATGCTCAGCCGCGTTTCTTTTTCCATGCGGCAGGTACTTAAGCTAGAAGCTGGGGGATTTGCTTTGGGATGAGAGTAGAGCTTATGGAGACTTTTCCCTAGTTACCCTAGTTACCATTTATTTTTGTCATGACTTATTTAGACTTGGATTTCGTTGTTCCATTTGGAGTATTTCCTTTCTTTTGGACTTATGTATTGGTTTAAGTCGTGTTGACTTAACCCCTTTGATTATTTATGTTTAAGACTTCCGTTGTTTATTATGTATGCTTTGATATGTCACCATAATGTAATACTTCTACCCCTGTCGGGTTGGGGTGTTACAGTTATGGTATCAGAGCCTAGGCTGCGACTTGTAGCTCATAAGTTATGGCCTGTGAAATCTGGACCCTTAGGTTTTGACCCATAGGACTTAGGTTTTGACCGGTGAGGATGGGGTAGACATTAGGTTTCGTTTCGGCACGATCTTTCCTTCATATTTTCATTTTGTCTCCGCTAATCTACTTATGACCTTTCAGATGGTGACCACTCGTAATACCGAGGATTTCAGTGACAACCCCGCCTTTGCGGCTGCAGTTCGACGGACTTTAGATGCATTACTTCCAGGTCTCACCGAACAGATTGAAACTCGTCTCACCGAACAGATTGAAACTCGGATCCGTCAGAACACAGGGAGTGGCAGTGGTAGTGGGGGTTCTGGTTCCGGTGGTGGTGCTCCACCAGCTGCTCTACCAGTTACCATCCACACATGGTTAGAGAGGTTCTGCAAACAGAAACCTCTCTCTTTCAGTTCTGCTAATGCTCCCATCGATGCAGAGAACTGGATTGCCCACATGGAGAAAATATTTGAGGTATTGGGCGGTGATGTGGAATATAAGGCGAGATTGGCCAGTTACAAGTTTGAAGGAGACGCTCTTAGCTGGTGGAAAGCGTACAAGCAAGCAAAGGGAGGAGAGGCATTTGTGGCGGCTTTGTCCTGGACTGATTTTTGTGACGCTTTTTATCAGCAGTACTTCCCGAGGTCTGAAAAGGAGAAGTTTGAAAGGGATTATCAAACCATTTATCAGTTTGACAGGGAGACAAGCACGGAGTTCATGAAGAGGTTCTTGCGTCTGGAAGGATTTCTGGGTGCTAAGGCAGGGACGCAGGCAGAGCAAGCAAATCATTTTAAGTGGGGTCTCAGGAATGATCTTCTGGATGGAGTGGTGAATATTCATTTCGAGGATGTTGCACAGGTGGCAGATGCAGTTAGGAATATCGAGCTTTTGCATGAGCGTGCTAGACAGGGTGTGAAGAGGTACAGGGATGGTGAGCATGTTCGACCAGCTCAAGGGAACAATTATCGGGGAAATGATGCTAGGGGTAATGATCAGCGTGGGAATGATAGGAGGGGTAATGACAGGTATGGCTACAGTAATCAGAGGTCGGGACGCGACCAACAACATCGTGACTAGCAGCACCGGGGTCAACAGGGTAACCGTTCTATGGCTTCATCAGGTCAGAAGAGTTATGCTCTCCCTCCTCCTCTTCCTGTTCCTCAGTGCACTACTTGCGGAAAGATGCATCCTGGTAAATGTCATCGGGCTACGGGTGCTTGTTTTATTTGTGGACAGATGGGACACATGGCTAGGGACTGTCCCAAGGCTGGTAGCAACAACAACAGGGGAAATGATCGTCAGCAAGCTACCAAGGGACGGGTTTTCTGCTTGACTAGGGACCAGGCGGCTGATGCCTCAGGTATCGTCACGGGCACTCTTTATTTACATGACTGTTCAATATTTGTCTTGTTTGATACGGGTGCAACTCATTCCATGGTTTCCACTTCAATTACCAAATATCTTAATATGACACCAACACCATTAAATTATGCACTATCTATTTCAACTCCAATGAAGAACAGAGTAATTATAGATCATGAATTTTTGAACTGTCCTCTTCGTTTCGCTGATAAAATTTGCTCCGCCAATCTGCTTCCTCTGGACATGAATGACTTTGATGTCATCTTGGGCATGGACTGGTTATCCGAGCATAGGGCAACTATTGATTGTCATGCCAGGCGAGATATCTTTGGTGATCTTGATGCTCCTGAATTTGTTTACCAGGGTTCTCCACCTGGTAAGTCCCTTAAAATTATCTCAGCTATGAAAGCTCACTCTCTACTTTCACATGGTTGTGAGGGATTCTTGGCTTCTATTAAAGACACTTTGTTGGATGGTCCTAGCATTGAGAGCCTTCCAGTAGTATGTGAATTTTCTGACGTATTTCCTGATGAACTCCCGGGCATGCCTCCTGCACGAGAAATTGAATTTAGCATTGATTTGATTCCGGGTACTGAACCCATCTCAAAAGCTCCTTATCGAATGGCCCCAGTTGAATTGAAGGAGTTAAAAGAGCAACTCCAGGAACTCTTGGAACGTGGCTTTATTCGTCCGAGTGTCTCTCCATGGGGTGCTCCTGTTTTATTCATGAAAAAGAAGGATGGTAGTATGAGGTTGTGTGTTGACTATCGGGAGTTAAACTGTATCACCATCAGAAATCGTTATCCTCTCCCTCGGATTGATGACTTGTTTGATCAACTCCAAGGAGCTAAATTCTTCTCTAAAATTGATTTGAGATCCGGGTACCATCAGCTGCGGATAAAGGAACAGGATGTTCCTAAGACTGCCTTCCGCACTCGCTATGGTCATTATGAATTCTTGGTTATGCCTTTCGGTCTGACAAATGCCCCAGCGGTTTTCATGGACCTGATGAATCGTGTATTCCACGAATATCTTGATAAGTTCGTCATTGTTTTCTTCGACGACATTCTGGTCTATTCTAAGATGAAGGGTGAGCATGAGGAACACCTTCGTATCGTATTGGAGATCCTGCGTCAAAAGAAGTTGTATGCGAAATTTTCTAAGTGTGAGTTCTGGTTAGAACAAGTGGCATTTTTGGGGTATGTAGTTTCGGCAGAAGGGATAAGGATGGATCCGGTTAAGTTGAGGCGATCACAAAGTGGCCAAGACCTACGAATGTGATGGAGGTTAGGAGTTTCTTGGGTCTTGCAGGCAACTATTGGAGATTCGTTGAAGGATTCTCACAGTTGGTATTACCTTTGACGAAGCTAATGAGGAAAGGTGAGAAATTTGTATGGACGGATGAGAGGGAGAAGAGTTTTGAGGAGCTGAAGAAGAGATTAGTTTCTGCGCTTATACTTACTCTTCCGTCAGGCACCGGTGGTTTCCAGATTTATAGTGATGCTTCAAAGAAGGGTCTGGGATGTGTACTCATGCAGCATGGGAAAGTCATTGCCTACGCATCCAGACAGCTAAAACCCTATGAAGAAAATTATCCGACTCATGATCTAGAGTTAGCAGCAGTGGTTTTCGTGTTGAAAATTTGGAGACACTACTTGTACGGCGAGACGTGTGACATTTTCACTGATCATAAGAGTTTAAAGTAGATTTTCACCCAGAAGGAGTTAAACATGAGGCAGAGGCGTTGGTTGGAACTCTTGAAGGATTATGATGCTAACATTCAATACCATCCCGGTAAGGCAAATGTTGTAGCTGATGCCCTTAGTAGGAAATCGGGGCTGATTGCCAGTCTTGAGATCGAGCCGAGGATACTCAATGACTTAGAGCTCATGGAGGTGGAGTTGTGTATTCGTGGGTTTGATGGGTACTGGGCTAGTCTGAAGGTGGAATCTAATCTTATGTTGCGGATTAAGGAAGCCCAGAAGGATGATGGTGAGTTATGGTCCATCATTCAGAATGTGGAGGAAGGGAAGCAACCGGAGTTTTGGGTTGATGAAGACGGGATTGTATGGTATGGGGATCGGTTATGTGTTCCAAATGATCCATCTATTCGTGAGGCTGTGCTATCCGAGGCACACAGTTCCCCTTTCACTATACATCCAGGTTCCACAAAGTTGTATAGAGATCTGAAACAGCACTTTTGGTGGAATGGTATGAAAAAGGATGTAGCGATGTTCGTGGCTAAATGCATGACCTGTCAGCAAGTTAAGATAGAGCACCAGCGGGCTAGTGGTCTTCTACAACCTCTGGAGATTCCTACTTGGAAGCGGGAGCAGATTTCCATGGATTTCGTTACGAGTTTGCCTCACACTCAGAGGAAGCACGACGCCATTTGGGTTATTGTCGATCGTCTTACTAAATCCGCTCATTTCTTACCTATTCGTAAGGACTATTCGGGTAGTATGTTGGCACGGCTTTTTCAACAGGAGATTATTCATCTGCATGGCACTCCTGTAACTATCATATCCGATCGGGATCTGCGTTTTACCTCACGATTCTGGAAAGGCTTGCACAAGGCTTGGGGTACTCGGCTAAATTTTAGTACAGCTTTTCATCCGCAGACAGATGGTCAGTCAGAGCGAACCATTCAGACCCTGGAGGATATGTTGAGGGCGTGTGCTCTCGAATGGCCGGGGCATTGGGATGATTATTTGTGCTTAGTGGAGTTTGCCTACAACAACAGTTGACACGCCAGTATTAAAGGAGCTCCTTTCGAGTTGTTGTATGGAAGAAAGTGTAGGGCTCCTATATGTTGGAATGAGGTTGGTGAGCGAGTCATTGAAGGGCCCGAGTTAATCGAGGTGACTAATGAAAAGGTTGCCATTGCTAAGGAGAAGCTCCGAGAGGCTAGGGCTCGACAGAAAAGTTATGTCGATCGTCATCGTCGTGATCTAGAGTTTCATCCGGGTGATCGTGTTTTTCTTAAAGTTTCTCCATTCCGTGGTGTTAAACATTTTGGCGTGAAAGGAAAACTCAGTCCGTGATTTATTGGTCCTTTTGAGATTTTAGACCGAGTTGGTGAGGTTTCTTATCGTTTGGCACTTCCCCCGAAACTTGCTCATGTTCATAATGTGTTCCATGTATCTCAGTTAAGGGGATAAAATTATCATCCGCTGCATGTTATCACCTATCCTTTGCATCAAATCCGAGAGGATTTATCTTATATTGAGGAGCCTGAGGCTATTTTGGAGCGTCAGGATCGAGTCATGAGAAACAGAACCATTCCATTCGTTAAAATTCTTTGGAAGAATCATCCCGAGAGTGAAGCCACTTGGGAAACCGAAGAGTCGATTCGAGCTAGTTATCCTCATTTCTTTTCGGAGTCTGGTAAGTTTTCATTTCGTGCTCATTTCAATTTTCGAGGACGAAAATTTTTGTTAGAGGAGAAGAATTGTAAAACCCAGAATTTAACATAATCCGAAATGACCAAAATGCCCTCAATTTAAAAATTTAAGAACTTATAAAAATCACATAAGTGACATTAATGTGTATTTTAACCTAATATAAGTTATATTCTAAGTTACAAAATAAATTAAACTACAAATAAAACATTATATTATAAGTAAATGTACAAAATAAAAATCCTATGTACCTAGCCATATAAATCGACCCATTTGATGTGCCATAATTCTAGAATTTTCGGCCCAAAATTTAAAAGGATAACTATGCATTTATTTAATTGATCACAAGCCCAAAAATAACACTCATCCATTCCCTTTTTAGGCCAAATCAAATATTCGGTATTCCCTAATCTCCTACATACCGAAAAATTTTAAACCCTAATCTCTCTCTCTCTAAAAACATTCGGCTTCTCCCTTTTGTCTCTCTTTGTCGATCCACAGCAGCAATCAAGGAGGTTTTTTGGTGATCTTGGTTGTGTTCTTGTCATAAGGTAACCATATTCACATAATTTGTTATCCATTCGAATTGTTCAAAAGCCCTAATCAACCTATTCTATTTTCTGTCGTGAGATCCAAAGAAGAGGAAGGAAGGATATTGTTGGTGATTCGATTTTGTGGTGTGTTTGTTCTTCGTTTGATCATCAAGGGTATTTGTATCATTCTTCTCATTAATTCTTGTTTTTGTTTCCTTGATGTTATGGTCATTAAATAAGTATAAGAACATAAGAAAAGTATCACATAAAATCATAACATAAAATCAAGAATATGAAAACCCAAGTATGAACCTATCCATGAATTATTATTATGATTGATATAATTATGTTAAAAACGTGTATGAAGTGACCTAGGGATGTTTTGATGTCAATTATAATTGTTTGTTATCAATAATTAAGCTTTGGAATAGAAAAACCCTAAAAGATCACATGAAATAATGAACCAGTTTCTGATCAGAATTTTAGGCCGAATTTAATCGAATGGATCTTGATGATAACAAAGGGTATTTGGGTGTTTCTGGAGTCTAAAATTAATTTTAATGAAAGAGCTTTCTGGGAAAATTAACCTTGTAATTTTTAGAGGTCGGGAAGGCAACTTTTTGATTTTTAGAAAATTAAGTGTCAAACTGAATTCGTATGTCTGGAAAAATAGTCCGTGTTTTTTATTTTTCATTTGCAAACCATAATGAATTAGAAGGTTTACTTTGAACTGAGTAATATTTCATATGTCTAGTAGTTACTGGAATTTTTGTAGATTTTTATAAATTTTCTAGATGAGGTAGAGAATTAATTACTTTTCGGGTGTTTCATCAGATCCGATTCTGGAACATGTTAGGGAAATGGATTTTTCATTCATACCTATACTAGTTAATAAAATCTGGAAAAATTAGGTAAAATACTTAAGACACTAAGGTATCTCTGGGAATTTTTGGGGATTTTATTTCGGAGTTTTTATATGTTTCATAAATTATTCAAAACGTGACCAGATCCTACTCAGAAACTGTTAGGGGTTAGAAAACTAAAAAAAGTGTTATGTGTATAATTTTCTAAACAAAAAGGGTTTAAATTGTTTTTTTTCTAAACTAAGGGACCTAACTTGTGAAAACATGTAACTTTATAATATTTACATTTTATACCCTAATTTTATGATAATTGCATAATAGTCCCTAAACTTGTCATATTTACATAATAAACCCTAAAATTTGTGAACCTACCATAATAACCTTAAACTTATATAAATACTATTATGAACCCTAAACTATTAATATTGTCACTTTAAACTTATCAAATGATAACTTTGAATATCTCTTAAAATGAAAACCTTCTAAATATAGAAACTTACTAATTCGGGAAACCTGCTAAAAATAGAAAGTTACTAAAAAGGGAAAGAGTACTAAAAAGAGTAACCTAATTCTTATGAACTTAAAAGTAATATGTGGTTATGAATTCGTATAGGATCTGTGAAGCGGGAGTGATCCGTTGTCTTGTGGTTTATCTTTGGTTGTTTTTGCTATCGAATAAGGTACAGATATTCTACCCTTTTTTCAGTAAGGGTGTTTTCATCCTCATGACTTGTTGATCTTGATTTCTGATTCATTATAAGATTCCCTAAGCCATTGCTATGTTCCCTTATACTTTGATTCGATCTTTGATTCTGATTCGTATGATTTGATATGCTTTGATTCCTTTGATATGATTCCTTTGCTATGATCTTTTGATATGATTCGTTTGATATGAGCTTTGCTATGGTCTCACCTATGTGATCCTCTGATATGATTCTATCGGTATATGCCTTTGATATGATTACTTCTGATATGATGATATGATGTGTGCTTTGTATGTTTGTTGCCCGAGCTAACTAGCCATGGAGGTACCATGGCCATGTCATTGAGGCACCGATGGCATGACACTTCCTGGGGAGGTGTGATTGATCCCCGGCGTCCCCATTTTGATATGATATGATATGATATTTGCGCACTTTGATTAGTATGTATACATGTGTACAGTCTAGTACTTGCATATGTATCTTTTGTTTTGCAGGGGGCGTATGGATGCATCCTAGGTATTTGATATGTGATATGATTTGTTGTTGACTGGTTGTATGTGCCCTATACCCCACTCACTGTTTTGGTACCTAGAGGTCTCCCCTCTTCGTGCACGTAGATATGATAGGTATATGTGATGTGATTTGTTTGGTCTATACGAGTGGCTCGTGTAGATACGCTCGTGGCTATCTGTTAGGTATCTTTGGTCCGATCGAGTGGCTCGGTTGGATGTGTTCGCTGTCGTTTATTTCTTTGACTCTAGAGCTATTCTTATCGTGATGTGTATGCATGTGTACCTTTGATTCATGTTTATTTGATTATGCTGTTATCGTTTCTGCTTTGTTTATATATCTGTTCATTGAGCGTTTTATGCTCAGCCGTGTTTCCTTTTCCATGCGGCAGGTACTTAAGCTAGGAGCTGGGGGATTTGCTTTGGGATAAGAGTAGAGCTTATGGAGACTTTACCCTAGTTACCCTAGTTACCATTTATTTTTGTCATGACTTATTTAGACTTGGATTTCGTTGTTCTATTTGGAGTATTTCCTTTCTTTTGGACTTATGTATTGGTTTAAGTCATGTTGACTTAACCCCTTTGATTATTTATGTTTAAGACTTCCGCTGTTTATTATGTATGCTTTGATATGTCACCATAATGTAATACTTCTACCCTTGTCGGGTTGGGGTGTTACAACGAGTATCAACAGTATGTATTTCAAAATGTTTCTTGTTATTCTTTTGTTTATATAATGTAACGTGTTTTATATATACATATAGGAACCTGCTAAAACTATCGGACCTAAGAAAAAGCCTAAGTCACGACAAAACGGGCCTCCAGATTCCCAATCAGAACAAAATGTGTCTCCAACACAAGCACTGCCAACAGTATGTATTTCAACATGTTTCTTGTTATTCTTTTGTTTAAATAATTTCTGATATGTACATGCAAAAATTCTT
This sequence comes from Artemisia tridentata subsp. tridentata, assembly GCA_021014915.2. NCBI lineage: Eukaryota > Viridiplantae > Streptophyta > Magnoliopsida > Asterales > Asteraceae > Artemisia > Artemisia tridentata. The sequence goes on along the minus strand of CP139509.1, from coordinate 349,388,113 downwards.
TTTTTAAGCCATTTAACTGCAAACTGTGGCACTTAAAGAAATCAAATATCGTTGCTTTGGGTACATACATGTGTTTTTTCAACATACATATATATAATTCTTGATATATAATTCAATGTTTGATACAAGCGTCTTTTGTTACTACAGGTTACACTGCCAACTACAATGCAAAAGAAAGGTGACAACAACTGTGGACCAACAGCACCATCGAAGCGCAAAAGTAATGTCTCTATTGAAGCCCTAAAGAAAGCTAGGCCGGCGAAGAGTCAAAAGTATTTAAATTATGGTGCTTGAGAATTTGATTATGTACGACATTACAATTGTATATTCTGTTCAGTTATATACATTCGAGTTTTATTCAATTTCAAATTTCTTTTTGTTTATGATTCTGTTTTGTATATATAATATACTCATTCCAGCAGCACTAGCATAGTACTAGCAGTAGAAACTCTGCTCCAACAGTACTAACTTAAAAATACCAGTAATAACCCTGTGACTAAAAGATGCAGTCACGTATTATGGTCACGCTTATCAACATTATTGGTCACTCTTTGTTTAATTCGATGTGTGACTAAATATTACAAAATGCCACACAAACATAAAATTCAAGTGGCCATTGGATGATCAATAGTCACACAAAATACACATTTCTTCACTTTAAACAGCATATGGTCACACTTATTAACACTTTTGGCCACTTTATGCTTAATTGTATGTGACTAAATACCCAAAACAAACATGCTTTGTGTGACTGAATATTACAAAAGGCCACACAAACTAAAAATTCATGTGACCATTGGATGATCAATAGTCACACAAAATACAAATTTCTTCACTTTAAACAGCATATGGTCACACTTATTAACACTTTTGGCCACTTTATGCTTAAGTGTATGTGACTAAATACCCAAAACAAACATGCTTTGTGTGACTGAATATTACAAAAGGCCACACAAACTAAAAATTGATGTGACCATTGGATGATCAATAGTCACACAAAATACACATTTCTTCACTTAAAATAGCATATGGTCACACTTATTAACACTTTTGGCCACTTTATGCTTAATTTTATGTGACTAAATACCCAAAACAAACATGCTTTGTGTGACTAAATGTTACAAAAGGCCACACAAACTAAAAATTCATGTGACCATTGGATGATCAATAGTCACACAAAATACACATTTCTTCACTTAAAACAGCATATGGTCACACTTATTAACACTTTTGGCCACTTTATGCTTAATTCTATGTGACTAAATACCCAAAACAAACATGCTTTGTGTGACTAAATATTACAAAAGGCCACACAAAATAAGAATTCATGTGACAATTGGATGATCAATAGTCGCACAAAATACACATTTCTTCACTTAAAACAACATATTGTCACACTTATTAACACTTTTGGCCACTTTATGCTTAATTGTATGTGACTAAATACCCAAAACAAACATGCTTTGTGTGACTAAATATTACAAAAGGCCACACAAACTAAGAATTCATGTGACCATTGGATGATCAATAGTCACAAAAAAATACAATTTCTTCACTTAAAACAGCATAAAGGTCACACTTATTAACACTTTTGGGCCACCCTTTTTGCTTAAATTTTAGTGAATAAATACCCAAAAAAAACATGTTTGTGTGACAAAAAATTAAAAAAAGGCCACACAAACTAAAATTCATGTGACCATTGGATGATCAATAGTCACAAAAAAAAACACAATTTTTTTACTTTAAAAAAACATATGGTTTACACTTATTAACCCCTTTTGGCCACTTTATGCTTAATTGTATTGACCCAAATACCCCAAAAAAAACATGCTTTGTGTGACTAAATATTACAAAAAAGGGCCCCACAAACTAAGAATTTATGTGACCATTGGAAAGATCAATAGTCACACAAAAAAAACAAATTTTTTCAAATTTAAAAGCATATGGTCACACTTATTAACACTTTTGGCCACTGTTTTTTAAAAATTTTATGTGACTAAAAGGAAAAAAACAAAAAAACGCTGGTGACAAATCATCAAAAGTCACCTTTTTTTATATTTTCATGTGGCCATAGGGTGGGAAATAGTCCCCACATACTGATGAATCCAACAAAAAAATGTGCCCAATTAGTCACACATATTCGGGTTTTGGGTCACTCTTTTTCAATGAAAAAAG